>JANZYN010000010.1:0-349024 GCA_025583755.1 Cordyceps tenuipes
GTCGCCCCCCCCCCTGCCCCCCCCCCCCCGGGCCTTACTCCTCTGCTCCCCCACGTGCTGCAGGTTTTTATCTTCCGGCAAGCCACGCGGCTCCCTCTTCGTTTATTATGTGGCTTCTATTTTTTTTCCTTCTCCGGTGGTGATAGATCGTGTGCGCTGCAAGATGCTGGGAGGGAGGGGTGGGTGTGTCTCATGTGCAAGATGTACGAGATACGTTGTCGAAAGAAAAGCGGCGCTATTGGAGCAAGAATTTCGGATCAAGACGCGTCTAGGACGTCTTCTTTTTATCAGACATTTCTGGGCTTGCACTTGTCTTGTTCTTTTTTTTTTCTTTTTTTTTTATCGTTTTAGTTGTCTTTCTTTGCTCGGTCACTTTTACGGCTTCAGAGTTAGATCATAGATGTGCGGCATCGCCTGCGAGGCGCTCCACCAACCATTTACATACAACCCGAGTAGTTGCCAAAGCCCCTACCTACCTCACCTCATGCTTCATGCGTGCCAGCCAAGAACCACGCCGCGTATTGGGGCGCAAGCTCGTGCATGAGCCGATGGCAGGGATGTCGGGTTGGTTGCGTTGGCGTTGCAAGAGAGAGAAATCGTGCCAGTGCTCTCTGTTCGTACCGAGGACAGATTCGTGACTCGTCTTTGTGGCTTGCATCCTTTGTGAAGTGAGACCTTGGAGATATGGTCAGGGGGGGGACGGGTTGTGTTTTGGTTTCCTTTTTCCCTACGGAAGATGCTCCGGGCGGTTTCCGATAGGCTCGTCATCCGAGGATGGCATTGCTGTCCTGGTCTGGTGGATTGTTTGTTGCCTCATGTAACCCGTCACGAGATTATTGCAACCAACCGCAAGAGAGGACGGACCAGGCGCAAGGCGCGTCCAAGACTTGGCAAAAAAAAAATACCACTGCTGCTCTTCTATTCTATTTTTTTTTTTCGATCAAGCTGTGACATCTCGGACGCCGGCAGAGGAAGCCATCATCTCGTGAACGAAGACCTCCTTTCAGCTTCGCACTAGGATACTGTTAGTAGGCATGGTCCAAACTGCGTCACCCCCCCGATGGCGCACATGCGAAGCGCGTCGGCGACGGGTATGCCTGCTTGCTGCGGAGGAGCGGCGGCGGGTGCAGATCAGAGATGCAACGAGACGAACAGAAGCAAAAAAACAAGAAAAGAAAAGAAAACAACGCCTAGTCAGTAACGAGCGCCTTGTTCGGAAGACCGGGTAAGCCACCCGTGATGTTGGTCGATCGGGTACGCCGTTGTCTGCTTGGCTGGAGAGGATTTTGTGGCAGAAGGCGATGGCTATCTTGCGTTTTCCCCAGTCAGAAAAAAAAATGAAAAGTGATCAGTGAGAAGGCAAAAGTGTGCGTGTGTGTGTGTGTGCGAGAAGAAGGCGCAGCTGAGATGTAGCTGGGGAATGCAGGGCTTGTCAGAGACTCAGAGCGAGCCGGGTTGTTGCAAGAGTTCCAGCCCAGCCGAGCCGAATCGGGTTCCGCGCCGCATGAAAGAGCTGACGGCGGACGCCCTCGTATGGACAGAAAGGCAAGTTTGCGTGCGTGCGTTGTGGTATCGGCTTCTTTTGTCCGAATTGCAGCAGTTGGGGAGGCGTAAAAAGGACAAGGAAAGGAGCAAGGGTTTGTTTTGTTTGTGTTTGGTACACGCCATTAGCAGGAGGGCATCGCATGTTGGGCGGAAATGGATTCAAATCCGGAAAGGAAAAAAGGAAAAAAGGAAAGAAAAAAAAAGGAGCGGAGGGACAATTCTCCATCGAAAATGGACCGATTGCAAAGAGTCATGACACTGCGGCGTGTGCATGTGTCGATGGATGGATTTGTTGAGCGGTGAAGCTGGGAGGTTGTGGTATTGCAAGTACGGGGTGGCTACCTATTCTGTAATGCGGAACTCTAAGTACCTTGGTGACTAGGTAGTTACCTAATAAACTTTTATTAGGAAACGGCACGGATATAAGCTGTAAGCGAAGGCTAGGAGCCGGTCGGCGGGCAACGGGCGACGGTCAGTCCTGGGCGCAAAAGACGAGTAAAAAGGAATGAAAATATGAAAAAGAATAGACAAAAGGAAGAAAAAGAAGAGAAAAGGAATAAAAGAATAAAAAGAATAAAAAGGAGCCGAGAAGGACCAATCGCAAGAGTCGTTCTTGTCCCTCTCCTTCTTCTGTTTCTTCTTCTCTGGTTCTAGTCGTTTTTTTAGCGCTCATGGCTTTCCGTTCTAGGCCATGCTTGGCGGACAGTTTCAGACCAGCACAGCTAATAAACAGCCAGCCTCCTATGAGATGTTTTTTTTTCCTTCACAGCGAACAACCCCGGCCTTGGAGGGCTTCGGGTCTCGCCGTTGTTGGCAGCGGGTCAACGTTCATTAGTGCTATCCTGGAATCTTGAATTTGAAAAAAAAAAAAATACAAAAATACAAAAATAACCTCAACGTGGCTGTCCTCGGCGGTCCGTCTCTCGTGGCCAACGGGCCACGGCATCTTCGGGCGGGACGGAAAACTTGGCTTTTGAGCTTCATTTGAGAGGAGAGGGGCCGCCAAGAAAGACTCCGACAAACTCCACAAGGCACCTTGACAGGTGCTTCGATGAGCCAGGGTCGCAAAAAAAAAAAGTTTACCTTGACATGGACAAGGTTCTCCCTCACCCTCACTTGCCGTCGGTGAGTGAAGACTTGGACGGAATGTCTTGGTTCAACCCTGGCAGGTAGGGGAGGGGGGAAGAGGCTCAAGGGCACGGCCGTGGTCCCGTCAGACCATGTTGCAAAGATGAACTCAAACGTCAACTCGTGGTTCATCTTGGCTTTTTATTTCCTCGCATGGGTAGGGTTACAGCATACAGGAAGACAGAGAGAGCTACAGGGGCATACGGGGGAATGGACAATAAGAACAAGACCGGAAAAAGAAATTCAACAGGTGTAGTGTGACCGTTGCATTATCTCATTATCAAGCCATAAGGCTGTGCATATTCACATCCACAGCTAGTGAATTAGTATCAACTAATATCAATGTGTCGACGTATCCAGGGGTCTTAATTCTGCAAGACACATTGCCGCCTGAAACATAACCAAGCAAGACTTTTTTTCGTTTTTATCATGGTTTTACTTCTCATCTTAAAATTATCTGTCTTTATTCTCCTTTCTACGGACAACTCTCCTCTTTATTCTCATTCTCGGCCCCAGGAAATAGGCTCGGCCCGCACGGACTTGCTCGCGGATGAGCGCCGGTCGCCGCAGTCTCCTTCTCGCCGTCTCTCTTTCGGTGACTGGGTGACTGACTTGATTGTCCTTCTCTCATCTCTCACAACTAGTTGTTAGTCATCTCTCTCAATCCATCTCTATTTCGGCGACTCCCCTCGACGACACGTAGGCTCATAGAGTCAACAAGCAATTACCGATTGTATTCGGGTCTTTGCCTTGTTACTATTTAATCCCCCTTTTTTTGCCCTTTTTTCCCTTTTTTCCTTTTTCCCTCTGTTGCATACTCGTCCTCCTTGGCCGTCTCTTCCAATTCCAGCGCGTACTACATATGTCACGGACGCGCGGTACCACCAACTGCCTCGCATGTCGCATGAAGCACCCAAAATGCGCACCTCTCTTATCTGATGCGACCCTAGCAGCCGTTTTAGAGAGTCCGTGCCTGGTCATTGGTCGTGCTTCCGAGGACAGGTTGGTCGTACTGTACACGTACATCCGAACAGAGTATACATCGTGAGTCATGTACAAGGGTCTGCTGGCAACAGAGTCCCATTACCCTCATTCCCCGGGCCCGCTGGGAATCCTCGAGGGTGATTAGCGGGACGTTATTGCTTCGTACCGAGACTCAAAGTCAGGAAGAGCAGCTTTCCAGTGCATTTGTGGTTAATCAAATGAAGCCATGCAGAAGCAGGGGGGGGGGGACCAACCTTGTCCAATGCGCCATGCAGGCCAGGGGAGGACGGAATCCCTGCTTTTTTGAAACTGGAGCCCAACATACCTTGCCCTCTTCTTTTTTGTTATTTTTTCTTCTCTTATTTCTTTCTGTCCATTATTGCCTTTTTTTCTCGAATAATGACACAAAAGGAAACTTGCGGAATCGAGCCAGTCTCTTCTTGTCGACAACTCTCCCTCAACCCTGGTCGTTTCCCTGTATGGCTTTTTTTTGCCGTGTTGTTCCAACTCGTTCCTTGTAACCATCTACTACGTGTTATTCTTTGTACTTTGTAAAAATCTCGTCTCCGTATCCATCCATACTCTTGTCGCCAGCCACAGACAGACAAGACACCTCTCATCCCAGACGACGACATCATCTATCCTCGTCCAGACTCCACGGCCCGCGCGGGCCCTTGCGCCTCCCCTTCTACTTCCTCGTCCTCGTCCTCGTCCTACTTTTCTGGATCCTCTCGTTCTCTTCCTCTGTTCCCCGTATAGTGCGCATCCTGACCGGGCTCTCTCACACACCGATTCTTTCTACTCAACAACAACACCAACACCAACAACAACCACGATCCCGGCCCCTCCTCTCCTCTCCTCATCCCAGGCCATATTCTCTTCCGTCCTACCGCAAGCAAGTCGTACACCGAAAAGTAGACCTAGGAATCCCGACTCGTCCATCGTCTGGGAAAAGGTCCCCGGTGCCGGTCCTACATCATCAGCCTGAAATTCTAATTCCTCGTCTTATTGCGCCTCCATTTCCAATTACCTAGGACTTGTGCCACCCCTCAAACTCCATTTTTTATTTTTATTTCTCGTCTTTTCCATCGAGTCGTCCATATATATCCATCCATACATCTATATATATCTATATATGACGTCCTGCGAGAAGCAATACTGGCACAACACGCCCCTCCGGCCCGTCTTCCCTCCTTCGTCTCTTGTATATAACCAAGGGCTTCGGCAAGCAAATCCCATCCCCCTTCTTCCTATTATCCGCAGCAAATCTTGTCCCTTTCCTTCTTAGCACCACGCTAGAAGCTATCCGATCGTCTTCTTTGCCGGCACCAACCTGCTCCCCCCCGCCGCCGTCTCAACTACAGGACTTCCTTGCCGCTGTGCCTGGTTCTGATATCTGATATACCCACACGCACTCACCCTCAACACGCATTTGGATTTCTACCGACTTGTCTGTCCACCGGGAACATATCGAAACTCGCTTCCAAGCTTCCAACGCCGAAACCAAAAAAAGATGAGTTCCCCCGGCGGTGGTTTCTACAAGTATCGCTGCAAGTACTTCTTCACCTTTGAGTGCAAGAACTGGGTCTGGGTCAACGACACGCCATGCGGAACCTGTCTTGTAAGTCAACCCCTTTGCTTCTGCAACCCCTCCCCAACACAACTAAACCAACATGCTCTTTCGCAGGCCATGGGTCGTGACGACGAGTCCTTCCCGGCGTCCGCCTTGGCCGCCGCCCCCCGGGACATCATGGCGCCGCACGTCAGCAACGGCGTCCTGCAGTACGCGCACATGGAGGTGGCCGTGTCCGACCAGGGCGAGGAGAGCCTCGTCCTCTTCCGCTCCAAGGCCCTGCGGCCGCCCCCGGCCATGCCCGTCACGACCATGATGCCCCGGGCCGGCACCCTCATGGCCAGCGCCTGAGGAGGAAAAAAACGGCGCGGGGGGCCAAGAGGGGGGGTCTGTCTGGTGAAGGAAGGGGGTTGCTGTGCGCTCAGGCGGTAACCGATGACACGATTATCACGACGAAAGAAAAAAAGAAAAGGGAAGACTTGAAAGAGAGAAGGAAAATGCTTTGGGGATTTTTCTTGCAAAAGAACGAAAACACGGTTTACTTAATACGGCGCAGAAAAGAAAAAGATTGCGATTGGGGTTTGGTTCGTTGCATTCTGCTTTTGACCTTTGTTTCCCTGGTTCATCTTTATGCTTTTTGATTGGGTTTTGTTGCATGCATGCACGTATTTACATAGATGCTCAGGACCTCATGATACGTGAAGTCGTGGCCGATGAATGTGTATTATTAGTCCACAGATCTGGGGTTTCTTGTCTTTCCTTCTTTTTTTTGGTCTGTTTTTTTCTTGATTTTCTAGACTTGCAAATAGAGGCGTCGGGCATTTAGATCATCATCGTTTGTTCCTCCAGAAATGGAAAAGCGTGCGTCTCAAGATGCATCTCTGCATTTCTGCATCCACGTCAACAAACAATCAGTAGCCCTGACTGATCCCGGCTGACAACATGTCGTGTAACCCCATCAAGAGACCAGCCGACAACTCAAGACATGCAGCTCGGAAATGCTTCTTTTTTTTTCAATTCTTTGTTCTGTCTCCTCAGGGATCACAGTAGCCACCTAAACTGCCTACACTGCCTACACTCTGGCATCCCCCCCCCCCCCCCTTTCTACATCGCCACACCCTCTTCTGTTGCCTGTTGTGCACCGTCTGGAAATGCAATGCGTGCAGGATGCTTGCTGCGCTAATTTTGCTCCGGAAAGCCAAGAGAGAGGGAGGCGGAGAGAAGAGGGAGGGACCAAGACAACAAAAGACGCCACCTTGCTCATCCGAGGAATCACGGCTACACTACATATACACATCCGGCGGCGCAGGCAATCCGGATCAGTGCTGAGCGATCTTCGCGTTGCCTCTGAAACGTTATTTTTACATGGCCGCAGCACGACGCCTTACTTGCCACCACAACATTTGCCTTGCAGCGAGAGAAGAGAGCAGATGACTTGGCCTAGCCTCCGCAGGGACGGATATGCATGCATACTCTGTACATACAAGCATAGGTGCATACATAGGTACATGTTAGATAGATAGATGGCGCAATACTGGTAGCGACAGCTGGTTGGGACAGTATCCTGCTTTCCATCACGTCTGGCTCGCTCTCCGACAGCTTCATGCCTGCCTGTCTGACCCATGCTCCGCGAGACACTCTACCAAAACGCCTCTCAGAAAACCAACTACTTAATGGGCATATGTATGTAAAGAGTGCCTGCAGGCAATTTGTACCTAATTACCACCAGCATTCGAATCGATGCACGACCCTGAGTTGACCTGTCGAGCGCAAAGCCAGCCAGCCCCTGCCTACCCAGCCGGCCTGCCCAACGGTCCGCGTAAGACGGGTCAAGCTCGTCCTTCTTGGCCGTCTTCTTGTTGGTCCATCATTCACTATTCATTCATTAGGTGATACCGTACTTCAGACTTGGCAATGCAGTAAGCATGGGGCCAAACAGACGCCTCCTCCGGCCGTGGCACAACCAGTGGCGGGCGGCAGTACGACTTCAACACCCCATGTCATCAAGACAGTGAAACTTCTACTATTCGTACGCTTTGGCGAAAGATACGGGCTCAGCACCGACAAAACTCGGCCATCTTCCTCTTTCGCCACCAAGTCCTCTTCTTCGCCAAGAACCTGTTTACAATTACTTTCAACCCATCACGGTGACATGTGTAACATGATGTTCCGAAAAGCAGGGCGGGCATCTTCAGTCGATCTCCGAAAGCCGACACACTCCTGCTGCCAGCCAGACCCATTATTGGCCTCCATATATGTCTCTGCATCACCACCGCTATTTGCCGTCGCCCGCTCTAGTGGCAATCTGCTATAGTTAGCTTGAACGGTTTCGGCAACCGAGAGCCCTACGTGTTCAGGGATTGCGTTGTGGCGTCCGCCAGCATGGGTTGTCTGTGCGACAGGGATGCAACGACAGCTCCGAGTTAAAATAGCTCTACTTGTCTTGCTTGGCCTCGGATATTTCAACTTCGGCAGTCGATGCGCATGCCGCCTGTTCTGCCCGGTTGCAACATTCCGGCTCCCGTTCGGTGGTGCGGTTTGTGGATTCTCAACACGTCATTTACCTATGCTCATGTTAGCATCTTCTTCAGACTTGTCAAGCGAGGTTCAACTTATCCCCTCCGACGCGGGGGGTTGTCTCGTCCGACATTTCTGACGGCTGAGACAACCAGGACTGCCCATATCCCAAGGCCTGCCCTTTCAAAGCGAATAACTTCAGCACCAAAAGCGCCGCAAGGCATTTCCCAACCTCCCAGTCAGCTCCGCCAGCCCACAGTGCCGGACAAGCACGAAACTTTGACTCCAACGCGAGATGGGTCCCAGCACTACTTCTTGGTTCGATGCTGACTGTTCGATTAGGCCCGAGTCGACATGACATCACTCGGCTCGCCCCGTGCCGAAACCGTACCAACTCGCCGCCGTCATCAGCCTGGGTACCTCCAACGCCCAGCCCCGTCATTCACGTTCCCATGCCCACGTTGAAGCTAGCTACTCTTGATTTGTTCTGTGTGTATTGCACTGGCCGCAAGGACTGGTTTTTGATTCGTTCCCGCCAACACTTGCCACGCAAGATGGGGAAAGGGAAGCATTTCCGCACGCACAAAATACATCCGCAAAAAAGCGCGCTTTCATCTCGTGCTCTGAGAAACTCAAAAGCTGAGGAATATGCTAATGCCGCGGGGCAATCAGCGGTGGACTGGCGCCCTCCACCACGTCGGACGAAGCTGACGCATAGAGATTAATGTGCCTGGCGAGACCTTATACCACGAGATCACCGGAGCGAACTTGCGGCTCGAGGGGCGCTCCGATTTCTGAGGCGGCTTTAGCGGTCGAGAGACTGAGGTTTCGAGATCCGAGAGCCTGCGAATGGGCAGTGAGAAGGTGAGCAGCATTTTAGTGTGTGATCCGCGCCATCTCTCGCAATGCTGCCAGGCATGGCACTTGACAAGACTTCCGGCGAGCAGTAGCGGGATATCGTATGCAAAATGCCGTCTCTGTTTGTTTCCTCATTCAAGCTCAACTCGCCATCCTCCTTGTCTCCCTTGACAACGCCAAAGCGGCCCCCAGAGTTTGTTCAGACCACACCACTCGATCGGCCGTGCTGTCAAAACCACAGCACTGGCTCCGGCGGAGAGGGGCTGACGAGCGATCTCAGGCCAGAGACTCTTACCAGCACGACTCATGGCGTCCTCTCCCTTGACCTGTCCTCCAATAAGGAAGAGAACTGGTAACCGGGCCGTCGGGCAAAAAGCCGTTCGGTCACAAGCAAGGCTCCCAAGGCCAACCAATCCAACTTTTCAGCGGGCAAAGGCGTCCAAAGGTGTCCTCGCGCAACGTAAAGGGCTGCCAACGGCATAGGCACAATACTTGATAAAACCAGAAGGATTACTTAGGGTTAAGTTCCGACACGCGTTCCCTCTTGGTAGGCCGGGCACCCCTTGGCTGGGTGCTTTGAACCCACGGCGGTTGTCCAGCAGCGGCCAACGGCGAGGTCCTGATACAGGCTCGGTGGCGGCTCGCGTGGGCATCCGGACCTTCGGAGAGGGGTCTGCAATAGACATTCCTGGCGGAAAACGAGAGCCGGTAAACTGTAGGGCAGGCGAGGGTGCAAGTTGGGGGTGCTGGCAGAGGCCAAGCCGAACAAGTCGAAAAATAGCAGCCTCAACGTAGTGGAAAATGAATGGTGAGCATTTGAGGGGATCGTTGTGTGGAATTTCGGCCTCGAGCTGGCGAATTTGTGCTTCGACTACTTTGCTCATGGTTGAAGTTGAACCAAGTCAGGATGCACAACGCGTGCCAGAAGACGCGATCCCGTAGTAGATCCTGGGAGCTTGTACGCACGGGCCACATATATCCCAGTCGAGCATTCACGCCCGCCTGCTGCTCAACGAAAACTAGCTTCTTCAAAGTCAACATCTTTTCAATTTCAGTTCAGTTTCTTTCATCTAGAATCTTGCGAGGCAGTAATTGCAGTGAGCTGTCCTTTGTTTTGGGAACAATGTGATGTGCCTTCTCAGAAGCTCGCGCCACATTGCCCACTACCACCAGCCACACTCCCAACTGTGGCTGATTCTCAGATCGCCATTTGCCACATTTGAAATCGGGTGTTTCAGTACAAGACATGTCATTTGCATCGTCGCACGCCCAAGAATTCAACACCTTCTACAAGAACTGCATAATTTATTCATGGAAGAAGCGCCGAACACGCAAGAGAAGAAACCAAACCTGTTGCAAGAGCTGCTAGATGTAGGCAAAGAAGCCTTCGACCCCGCCAGTGATGAAAGCACTCGAGAAGCCGGCCTTCAACGATATAATGAACTCGTAGAAAAGTACACACACGTCCATCTTCTTCCTCTTTCAAAAAGAATTCAAGTTTTGCATCAGGCTAATGCGTGGAATCTCCCTCAGGGTCGACACCTGGACGCTCCTCCACGCCCTCAATGCGCTCATCAAGCCCGACGTCGTCCCGCCGTGGCTGCGCGCGCCGCTCATGCACACGCTGACGCTGCTCCCGCTCCGCGCCCACGGCGTCCGCGGCACGCTCGAGCTCGTCTTCTCCGTGCACCCAAGCAGCGCGGGCCAGCCGTCCGGTGGCGACCCCGCGGCGCCGCAGAAGCAAGGCGCCAGCATCACGCACGAGGCCGTCGCCGTCGCAACCAGGCTCCTCTCGTCGGTGCCGGCGGGCATGGCCGCGGAGGACTGGTTCGCGGGGATCTCGGGCCAGGTCTTCGCGCTCATGGACGGCGCAGCTGGCGCGGAGCTGGCGCGCACGGCGGCGCAGGTCGTGGGCTTCGGCATCCTCGGGAGGAAGGCCCACGGCGCACCCGGCGCGCCGGGTTGGAACGTCTTTGTGCAGCCTCTGCTGGAGGGCATCAACCCATCGTTGCGGCAGGCTGCGAAAGAAGGGGGGGGTGAAGACCAAGAGGAGGTCATTGACCTCTCGAAGCCAAAGGTCCTCGTCGGGGCAGAGGCCCTACGGCAAGCCATTCAGCGCCTGGAAGTCTTGGTTCTGTCGAACCCGTCGCCTGGTCTATGCAAGAGAATCCTCGGACGTGTCATCCTACAAATATGGGCGCTTGCTTCTTGGAACCGTCCCAACGAAGAGGTGCAAAAATCAGTATATGACCCCGCGAGGAAGCTGCTGCGAACCTATCTACGACTATTTGGGAATCTCGATAGCGTTAACCCTCTCATTTCGAACCTCACGTGTAAGGGTTCGTCGACACAGTCTTCATCTACGACGGTTTTATGGCGCTACACAACAACGGACACCAGTGCGGTAGAAATAACGGCCCTTCTACCTCAACACTCCTTGCAGCCGCCAGATCTTGACTGGATGGACATCGAATACCGGGCAGCAACCCTGGCTGAGTACATTTCAGACGCCTGCTCAGCAGAGGATACGTCTTCCATATTCCTGTCACTACTCCGCCGCTGGGTGGACACCGCAGGAAAGGATCAAAGTAGCAAAGGCGTCAGCTTAATCTCCCCCATCAAGGCCGAAGTCGAGAGTCCTATTCAAGACCTCATGGAGGTAACCGTTCTACAGCAGCTAATGGATAAGGCTCCCGACAAGCTTATCAGTCACTTCGACCAGCTCCTCCAGTTAATTACCCAGATATTTGAAGCGGACACACAATCTCCACTAGGAGACGAAGTGATGAGTGTTGTTTTGAGCTTAGTCAACTTGGCGGTCACGGCACCGACGTTCCAGAAGTCCGACATCAATCCAACGGAGTTGCGGGTGCTGGAGCATTCGCTGGATAGGTTGGCACGAGAAGACAGGACAGATGTGTCTGGGACAGCACGCAATCTAAGCATGTTACTCACCTATCGCGACGAACTACACGACCCGGACGACAAGGGCAAAGGCCCGCCCGATGCCCGGAAGGTGGAGGACCGTAAGACGTACAACCTCGCCATGAGCTACATCACCGGCGACGCGGAGAACCCGCCACCTATCGTTGCAGAAGGTCTGAAGCTGCTCTCCGGGCTGATTGTCAGCGAGAGCCCTATCCTAGACATCACCGCCGTCGCAGTGCTCCTGTGCGACCTCCTCAAGCAAAACGAGGACTACATCAACCTGCAAGTCGTCAAGATGTTTACGCAACTAGCCGGCCGGCATCCACGGACGACCATGCGCGAACTCCTCGACTACTACCTCGACGCTGGGGAGAAGTCCACGACGGACACGCGCCTGCGCTTCGGCGAGGCCCTCGCGCAGGTCATCGAGCGGCTCGGCGAGACCTTCACTGGCGACATCGCCCAGCAGGCCGGCGAGACGCTCCTGTCCATCGCCGGCCGCCGCGGGCACCGCCCCAAAACACTTGCTCGGCAGGCCCGCGAGGAGCGCATGCGTGCTCTCAAGGAGGAGAAGAGGCGGGCGGGCGGCACGCCGCAGGAGGAGGACGACGACGACGACATGGAGGACGAGGACGAGAACGTGCTCACCGAGGAGGACAGGACCAACAACAACATCCTGGCGCAGATCGTCCAGGGCTGGGAGAGCAAGCGCGGCAGCGAGGACGTGCGGATGCGCGCCTCGGCGCTCTCCGTCTTCGGCGCCGCGCTGGAGAGCCACCTGCGCGGCGTCGGCCCGACGCTGGCCTCGGCTGCCGTCGACCTGTGCCTGCACGTGCTGGCGCTCGAGCCGGAGCCGGAGAAGGCGATCCTGCGGCGGGCGGCCATTGTGGTGATCGTGGGCTTCATGCGCGCCCTCGCCGCCGCCCGCGAGGCCGCCGGCGGCAGCGCCGGCGGCGGCCTGGGCTTCGGGCTGACGCAGGAGAGCGCGGTCGACATCCGGCGCTCGCTCGAGTACGTCGCGGCGACGGACAACGACGGCCTGGTGCGGGAGCACGCGCGCGACGCGGTCGAGAGCCTGGAGGCGTGGCAGGCGACGAGCTTACTCCCCTGGCAGCACACGGCGGCCGCCGCGGGCGGTGACTTGGCGCGCCTCCGAGTGAGCCCGGGCTTGCTGGGGGGCGAGCAGCAGCGAGAGCGGCGGCCCAGGATTGAAGAGGTGGAATAGGAAAACAGGAGGGCAGGGAGGTGGTTTTTTTTTTTTCGGTCATGTTGACCGCCGAGTTGTGGCTGAAGATGCCGTCCGCTCTAGACCTCCATAGTCTGCGTGTGATGGATTTCTCGGTTTTTGGTCTGTGTCATGTCAAGGGACAGGTTGGTTGGTTTACTTTTTCTACGAATCTATTTTTTTTTTAAAAAAAGAAATATGAGACAGAAGACGTGACTCCTGCCTCAGACGTCTCTTCTTTGTTAGGGGGGGGCTCGGCGCACGCAAGCAGAACGTGGGGGGGCGCCAGTGAAGGGCTGGGTGCAGGCAGTTTTTAATATCTATCGAACTTACAAGTTCCAGCTGGAGAGGGAGGAGGGGTAAACAAATTCCCGAAAGAGCAAAAATACTCCACGGTTTGGCGATATAGCCATGAGTCGCGTCGGCCTTTGCTCCTTGTGAGGCGAGACTTGCAGGGTCCGCAATGTGGGTGAGGATCGATAAATAGGACGAGGCGGCATAAACCATAAACGTTCTAATGCTAAAGATGGTTGTTGTATGCGCTGGGATGTTGTCGGTCCGTCAATTCTGAAGCAATCGGAGCATTAATAAACAGTCAGGACAATAACGAGCACGCCTTATTCGCAGGTTTAGTATACCCTCTTTCGCAGCACCGCCCTTTTCTGCCCGTCCGCCCGTCGGGTACAGCTCGCAAGATCAATATCATATAATAAGAAAGCGGTCGACAAATTCTATCAAGGTTGGTCGACGTGGCCAGGACAGGAAGGCCGAAATATATGTCTGACAATGGCGTGCGTCAAATCTGCCTCTACCCTCTACCCTAGACGGGCGCAAATGGAGGCAAATCGGCGAGCAAGAGAGGGGCAGGTAATCTATTGCGGTTTCCTTCTGCTCAATTCTGAGCGATATATTAATACTGGGCGCAATTTACTCCAGTGCCCATCAGATTTTAAGGTTCATGGACCTCGTGTGATGGCTAGTTTGATGCTCGGCGCGATCCAACCCGACAAACATTTCACCATGTGCAATTTCGAAGTTGGCCCCAACAGCACGGATCTTCCCCCGCTGCGAGTACTTTCTCTCCGTTCCTCGGCATGAGGATGTGATGAAATCATTGTGTTTTGGCTGTCATGCTGAGTAACTTCTCCACGGCTCAGGTGCAGCTGGCCACACCTAGGGCGGCGCGGCGTTTTACGCAACAAATCTTGGCGACTGATGATAATTTGACGACCCGGAAGCTGAATAACGGGCGCAACTGGTTGACCACACCTCTACAGACTGCGTAGAAGTTGGATAGGTTGAAGCAATGCGTACCTTTTGGTATGGGTCCCTCGTGTTTCATAAGGGATCGACAGGGGTAGTTAATAAAGGTGGGGTGCGCCCAGGAACATCTTGACGTCCGACCCTCGAAATACTGGTACTGTCACGCTGGCTTTGAAGATGCAGCTTCCATTAGATGATCCAGTAGGCTCATCAAGGCTCGCGAAGCATCATGCGGCATCCAACAGCGGTGCGGCGTAATGTGCTCACCGCTCACCACTCACGGCTCATGCTGGGAAGATGTCAACGTCAAGCAGAGAAAAGTTGACTGCGTTCCTGGCGATCCCAGCTAAAAGTTGGGGCCGCACTAATCTGTACGCGACAACAGACCAAGAGCGCCGCGGCCTGGAGGTTTGTAGACCAACGCTCTGTATCACTCACTGAACGGATCGCGCTCTGGAATGGAGGGGCACAGGACATGACAATGGTGGCATTGTCTTCGGCAACTGAGAGGAGAGGAGAATTTAGGAAGGGCTGGCATCGGGCCAAGCACCAATCACGAGCACGTCCTGAAGAATCGGCATTGAGTGGAGGTGGAGCACGTGAAGGAACGAAAAGTCGAAGGCGTTCGCTGGCGACTTTGGAAGCTTGATTGGCAGACCGAGGGATGAGTTGACGCCGTGGGGCGGTGGCGTGGATGCGGCTGCCACTAGATGGTCTTTTTTGTCCATCTTTTGCGGTCGCTAGGCTCAGAGGAGCAAGATTCTTGCTGGGCGGGTTGCTGATGGTGGACGATTGGCTGTCGAGTCGTCTCAGGTTGCGGCGGTACCTGCATTGGGCACCCCTGAACAGCGGCCAAGGCCCTTGTGCGTTGTCGGGCTGGGACGGGATGTGATTTTGAGGGAAGCAGGCTTTGAAGGTGGCTATAAAATGATGCAGGGGATGAGGAGGAGAACAGAGAAAGCGACGAGGTAGAGAAGAAAACCCGTGAGGGGGGGGTGCGGTAAGGCAAACGCGTTGCGGGGCGTGTTGGTACGGGCAGCTGGCAGACATTCTCCACAAACAAGTCCGTATACGAGGTTCGGATAGGCAAACGGAGCAGAGAAAGAAAATTCAGTCAAAATGGTGATGGGGTTAGATATTCAAGATGATGAAAAGTTGACCAATAACCGATGGGTAACAAGGGTAGAGTGAGTAGAGAGGCTTGGAGGCCACGGGGAGTAGACATATCATTACCGAAGAAATTGCCCAACACATGGGTAGGTACCGAGATAGGGAATAACCACCCGCCAGTAATCGCACGAAGAAGTCATCCGGAAACGACGCCACGGCGCTGCCTGACCATTATTAATATTGCAGGAGGCGATGTGATGTGTGAAAGGGAATATGGCTGCTGGTTGGGAACGCTGGGTGGGCATGGTGTGTGGATGGGCAGCGCTCAATGTACTTTATTACGTAGATAGTTCGAGTTGATGACTGGGTAGCTAGTTAGGAGGTACCTGTAGGTAATAAAATTTTATTGAAGTGGTGCGGAACTTGGTCCCTGGAGGATGCTTCCCCTGAGGCTTGTAAAATGCCGACAAGATCTCCGCGAAGACGGGACGGTGGGAGGCTCGAGAATTCTAGACTGGACGGAGAGGAAAAGACTCGTCATGGAAGAGGCAGTGCTGTGACCCTGGTTAAGATAGTTTGAGAAGGAAACCAAGGCACAGGCAAGAGCAAAGGCAAAAGCAAAGGCAAAGGCAAAGGCAAAGAAAGAGGCAGGGGGCGATGGTGAGCAAAAAGCTGAGAGGGGAAATAATGATTGGTGCCTATCAGATACCTAGGTTATATTAACAAGGACTTACTTGGTGTGTTACAGCAAGTAGTTAGGTTGTGTTGGTGGTAATACTGTAATAACCAGGGCGGGTTGGCACGGCGGAGGCACAGACGCGGGTCGGTCTGGGCGGAGGCGGTAAATAAAATACGAGAGCAAATATGCACGGATGTATGTGTGTGTGTGTGTGTGTGTGCACTGTGCAGATACTTGGTGCATCGCTCTGGAGCAGGTAGTGGTAGGCTGTGGCGATACAATTGTGAAGCTGCAAGAGAAGAAAACATAGGAATTTGTTTCTTCGGAGAAAAAAAAGCAATTGTCGCATTGGAGATTTCAGGATGTTTTTCCGTCGTTTGGGGTGTGTGGGTTGCTAGGCCCGCCCCCGCCTCCGGGCACCCCCTCTCGACCCCACCTTGCTCCTTGCTTTCAGGCTTCGGCTCGCTATTGGCACCCCACCGTTCATTGCTCAGTGCTCACAGAGACTGTAGCTGCAGGCAAGCTTCCTGCATTTTGCTTCCTCGCCTCTCCTCCTCTCCTCCCTCCCGCCCCCCCCCCCCCCTCCCTTATTTTATACTACCTCGAATAATAGACCATCCATCCCCTCTTGCTCCTTTTCGCTTCTCCATTCCTTTCCTTCGCCATCCTTACAAAAAGAGTCAACCACATTCCTTTCTTCCTCTCGTTCCTCTTACACTGCTCTAGCCATCACTACCACTCTGGTGTTATCTGTCCCAACTACAGTTGCATCATTTCTGCTCTTCGCTACCAAGATATCAGCCTCATACGCCGCCTGATTCTTTTTCATTCCCTTTCGTGAGCTTGCTGGCTTTGCCTCGAAATTGATTCCTGCTCTCCTTTTATATCGCAAAGACTCGACTCCCTTCGACTTTATTGTTGCCTCTTACACGCTCTCTAACAATCACCAACCACCAACCACCAACCACCGCCATATCGCCTTATCCCGAGTGCAACCAACATTTACAAGATCCGAGATGAAGTCAACCGTTGCTCTCGTCGGCGCTTATGCCGCTCTCGCCGCCGCCATTTCCCCCGGCCGCCACTTGCACTTCCCCCGCAGCAATGGCACCGCAACCTCGGTGCTCTCTCCCGCCGAAAGCATCACTGTGGTTGTTACGGACCTTGTCACGAAGACCCTCTGTGCCCCCACCGTCACCAACTGCCCGGCAACCGCAACCGAGACCGTCACTCTGACTACCATCACCTGCCCCGCCTCCGAAGCCAGCTCCAGGTCCTCCAAGATCATTGAGGATCACAGGACTCCTACCTCTCTCTTTCCTTCCGCTACCACTACTCCCTCGTACAATTCGTCGGCCCTCGCTCCCACCGGTACACCGGTCCCAGGCGGTCCTGTCACGACTTTGATTGTTACGACCGTTGTCACGAAGACGAGCTGTGCTCCCACCGTCACCGATTGCCCTGTAGGCAAGCCTGGGATGTCGACTGTTGCCAAGTCTGATCTCGAAGTCGTGACCAAAACCCTCACTCTGACTACCATCACCTGCCCTGTCTCTGATGCCAGCTCCCTCTCCAATAAGATCATCGCAAGCCAAACGGCTGCCTCCGCCCTCCCAAGTCAGAAGGAGCCGATCCGCACCACCAACATCGTCTCAACGATCACCAGTATAATTACTAAGACTATCAACGGCAAGCCGACACCCGTTCCTACCGTCATCACCACCACCATCCAGTCCATCATTCAGCCCACCACGCCACCTGCCGCCGCCGAAGGGATCGTCACCGTGACTCGCACCTCGACCAAGACCAAGACCGCGACTATCACCATCAGTCGTGTCAATCCCACCAGCACTGCCGCTTCCAGCAACCCCGGCAGCGGTGGCAACCTCGGCAACCAGAACTGTGCGGCTCCTGCTACCGTCACCGTTGCGCAGACAACCGTTACCGCCCCGGCCGTCACTGTCACCGTTGCGCTGACAACCGTTACCGCACCTTGCGCTGCTGGCGCTGTCCCAAGCGACAACAAGGAGGTTGAGAAGCCCAAGCCCACTGACGCGAGCAACTCAAGCGCCAAGCCCAGTGCAATCAGCAGCCAAGTTTCCGCTGAAGCCTCGGAATCCCCTTGCCCGGCCGACTCTACCACGACAATTGAGGCCACTATCACTGTTGTCCCATACCCCGTCGCCAATGGCACCGTCCCAAAAACCACCGGTGCCGCCAAGCCCTCCGGCTTTGCCAGTCTACGCCGCTAAGCTCCTGTAAACAGGCTGATTTAGTTGCTGCGAGTGTTAAAAAGCCCATTCCCCGAACTTGTGATTTTTTCTTTCTTTCTTTCTTTCCTTCTTTCTTCATCTGTCGATAGTTCTTGAAGTATCTACCGGCTTATGTACTGGTCTCAAACTTGGAGACCTGGCCATGATATATCAGATTTTGGATTTGGATTTGCGGACGTTTTGCAAAACAGGCCAGTGTAGCGAGGGGCTACTGATGTCATTCTCACATAGCGGAGTAAACTCTTGAATTTATTCATTACTACGCCCTGGCCAAGTTATGTAACCCTTTTACAAGGTGTCTTGAAGTACAGATGCCCACCTATGTGACAACCCGCAAGCCGATCCCGCCGCACCAAACCAACAGTATTCTGATACCAGTGATGAAAACGCCGTTGCTATGCAATCCCTAAACCGTACAGCAGATGTGCCAAGACTCTGCACGCAATGAAATGAGCTCGCTTGAACTGTTTTTATACAAAAAGAAAGAAAACAGGAAATCAGAGACGTAGATCGCATCATAAGCTGTCGTAAGCATCGCCGCGGGATGATGGCATTGTGCCCATGAGGACCTCGCCCATCACCGCCCCAGCACGACGTACTCGTACGTCTGCGCACCGAGCTTCCCGGCCAGCACGGCCAGCAGCGCCGCGCGGGCGCGCGGGACCTGATCGCCGACGCCCTCCATCTGCGCCGCGCCAGCGCGGAGCCTGTCGACCTGCGCGCCGAGCGCCGCCACCATCTCCTTGACCTCGTCGTCCTCGATGTTCTTAAAAAAAAACCTGGTGTCAGCGTATCCGCAGGGGAAAATTTTGTGCGCCAAAAAAAAGAAAAACGCGCCCAACACGCACATACCTGAAAGGGGTTCACAGCCGGTTCGTTCTGCGCAAAGGTGACGGTGCTGCTGCTGCTGCTGCTGCCGCCGCCGCCCACTGCAGCTTCTGCACCACCACCACCGCCGCTGCTGGTGGTGGTGGCGGTGTTGCCTGGCGCCAGGACGTGCGCCTTCTTCAGCAGGGCCCTGCTGTCCCGGGTCCTGGCGCGGGCGTCGGCCTCGAGCAGGCGGAGGGCCTCGTACTCGGCCTCGAGCTCCTCCTCGGCGCGGCGGGCCTCGGCGGCGAGCAGCTCGATGGCGTGGAGGACGGGGTCGAGCTGGCGCTCGAGCGTCTGCTTGGCGTCGAGGACGCGCTCGAAGCTGAGCTCCGTCTCGCGGCCGCCGTCCTGCTCGGCGCGGCCGCCGCGCGGGCGGCCGCGCTGGGTGCGCGTCGGCAGCGAGGCGGGCGGGAAGGGGAGCGGCGCGATGGAGCGCGCGGGGACGCCGCGGATCTTGTCGAGGATGCGCTTCGTGATGAGGCGCAGCGCGGCCTCGGTGGGCGCGGCGCGCGACGAGTTGGAGGATGACGAGGACAGGCGTTGGAGGACAGGGCGCTGGGCGAGCTGCAGGATGGAGGTGAGGGCCTTGAGGGAGCCGTGGCCGAGGGGGCTCCATTTCGTTTCGATCGTGGACTGCCGTACGCGTCGCGTGAACGGCGCAACGTGTGGGTAGGGCTTCTCTGGCGAGGGCGGTCCGTCATCGTCGTCAACGTCGTCGGTTTCGGAGTCGCCAGCTTCTTCCCCCTCCTCCTCCTCTTCTTCTTCTTCTTCCTCTTCCTCTTCCTCGTCCTGCTCCTGTTCGTCGGCCCGCCTCCGCGCTCGTGAAAGTGGCTGCTCGTCCGGCGACGACTCTTGCTGTTGCTGTTGTCGTCGTCGCTGTGTGGACCCCGACCGGCCGCCCGCTTGTGTTGGGCCAGCTGCCCTGCGTGCGGCTGTCTTTCCTTGGACAGCACTCCGCCGTCTGAGCGGCGGCTTGTTCTGAATCTGCGAGGGCGTCACATCCTGGAGTGATGGGCGCGTTGTCTGCCTCGATGTCGCTGTAGTATCCTGGCCGCCTAGCCGGTTCTGGGCAACGCTGGGGTTCGGTCCACGTAAAAGAGCAGCGGCCGAGGATCGCGAATTCGATGTAGCCCCGACCGCTGCCGTGCTGTTGTCGCTGGGTCGGCTTCGTTTTGCTGCGCGCGAGGTATCGCCGGCGGGCTGTCGTCGAGACGCGTTTGCGGACGCGTTTGGCGGTCGCGGACGCTTCCGGTTTGGTAGGTTTGCGATGGAAGCCTTGGGCCGTGTGAGCATAAATTCATTATTAGTCTTATTTGCCATATGGCAAAAACGTACCATCCCATGAAATATTGATTGTGGTGAAGCTGTTGTTGGCGCGAGGATAGTTGCTGGATTCGGCAGGCGATGTTCAACACGGTGCCCCACACTGCAAGGTACGACTTAGATTATATAGCATTTGCATATTTACTTGTGTGTCAGTGCTTCCATATTTACTGCTCTATATGGGAATGCAAATTATAAGAAAGACTTTACATATGTCACCAGAGTGACACTTGCTCAGCTTTGTCAAGGCAGCAGAGCGTGTCTGTCTTGGCAACCTGACTCGATTCTGCCATGAGAAACGAGGTAGCGCATCAGCAGTTGGCTCCTTTTAACCAGTCACAACTAAGCTTCGCTGCCATTTTCGTACATGGAAAAATCAATTTAAAATGGAATAAAAATCAAGGCACTAGACATGTATGTATTTTTGTAGACTTATGCCTCTCTCCCCTCTTGATGACTTTACTAGCCAAGGCCGGGCTTGTTCTGGAGCTTCCCCGCCGACTGGCCAACCAAGCTTAACGCCAGATGGTGCTAGGTACCTGTCGTCTCACATAAAAAAGGTGTATCTGAAAGTACCCAGTCCCCTGATCTCACTCAGCAACCAGCTCCCAGCTCCTGCACCTGGAGGAACACGCCCCAGCGCCGCCACGCCGCCGCGCCACGCCTCGACTTGACTGGACTTTGTGCTAATAAATTGGCCACCTTGGCCTACTACCTCTAACTAATAGTGAGCCTCGTTTGCCTCTTCATCCCCCCCATTTTCCATCTTCCATCATCCCGCAAGCCCTTTTTGCTTCTCTTTTAACCTTCATATCTCTCTTTCGAACCAATCTACCTTTGAAAAGCTCTCCTATACAGCCATATTTGCTTCCAATCATCTCTTGCCGCATCCCGCACGGGTTCCTGCATCCAACCACCCTTTTTGCGCTCTGCACGCACAACCCTCCCCCTGACCCCCTCCCTTCATCAAGACCAACACAACCACTCAATTACAATGCGCTTCTCGCTTGCCACCACCGCCCTCGTCGCGGCCGTTCCCGCTCTTGCCGCCGACGCTGCCGCCGACGGCCCCCTTGGCCAGTACAAGGCTCAGTTCCAAAACTTCCTCGGCAAGTTCACCGGCTACGTCGCCGATTCGGCCGTTGTTCAGGACGGCCCCGTCGCTGCCGTCGAGGCCAAGATTGGAGAGGCCAAGATCTCTCAACTCACCCTAGAGAATTGGAAGGACACTCTCTACGCCCCTGTCCAGGCCGGTTCCGAGATTCCGGAGGAGTGGTGGGTGCTCATCACTGGTCGCAACAAGACCTGCTTCGGTAAGTTACCTCCTTAAAATGATCTACTCGATCTCTATTTCACATGCTAACATGCCCTAAAGGCCAGTGCGAAAAGGTCGAGAAAGCTTTCAACGAGACCGCCGGCCGCTTCACCATCATCCCCAAGGCTCCCCACATGGCTATCCTCAACTGCGAGGATGAGCGCGTCCTGTGTAACTCTTGGTCTGCGGGGGTTGGCTCCATCTGGGCCTTTGATATGCTTCCCGAACCTGCTGCCATTGACATCTACAAGAGACGCCTCAACATGACCACCACCACCGCCGACGACCTCGTTTCTCTCCACACCGAAGGCAAGAAGTCTTTCCAGCTTCTTGACTCTTGGTTCCATCCCTTCAACGGCAAGCTTGCTGAGCTTGGTCTGTCTGTCCCCGCCGGCTATGTCTTTTGGGCCTTCAGCCTGGTTCCCAACTGGGCCTTCATGCTCATCGTCTCGATGGTCAGCCGCTCCATCATGGGTACTCGCATGCAGCCTCCTCAGCAGCGCCGTGCCGGTGCCGCTCCCGCTGCTGGTGCCGCCCAATAATTGGACATTCACCTTTTCTCATCCTTGTCCTTGTTTCTCGTAAGATATCCTGTAATACAGCTTTGATCGTTTTCGCCAAGGAGCTCAAGCGTGCTTCTTGATTTCTTCGGGTATATCATTTTATTCTCTTGGGGCAATCAAAATGGGGGGGGCCGACGACGACGACTGATGTTTTCCTTTTCGAATGGAGTCGCTGTTTGGGTCGGAGGACCAGCCAGTGCCTGGGGGTTTTTATGGGATGTTTCCAACCGGTTCATTGTTAGAAATTGGGTCGCCAGCCATGTCTCCGTTTTCATGTTGGGTATGTGGCCATGTCTGATAGGGAAGAAAGACCATTAATACATGTCATTCTGGGTTCAAATTGTCTCGCGTCCTCTGTGATGGGAGTGTGGTATGATTTGCCATGCGCTGGACCATTCACGTGTTGCGATTGCAGATTTCCTGCAGATTTTCTAAGCCGTCAAGGACTTGGTCGGGTAGTTGGCGGTTCTTGAGATTGTCAGTGCGCACGTCATCAAGGTCCGCAATGGTCCTGCCAATGGCTTCTTTGAGGTCGGCCTCTTGCTGGCGCAGCTTCGCAATCTCAGTTTCGAGTGCGCCGGTCGCGCCGTCGAGCTCCGGTAAGATGCTAACGAGCGTGTGCTTGGCCTTTTTGGCCGCCGAATCGCTCCCAAACAGCTATTCCCACACCCGGCGTTGGCCAAATTAGTAAATCATCAAACAGTAGGGCAGCGAGCGCAGGAAAGAAGAAGAAGAGAAGAAGGAGAAAAGAAGAAGAAGAAAAGGAGAAGAAGAAAGGAAGAAGAAAGAAGGAAAGAAAGAAAGAAAAGAAAAGAAAGGCAAAAGAGAAAAGAGAAAAGACTTACGGCACGGTCCATCTCTACCTCGCCATCCACCTCCCAGTCGAGCTCCTCTCGGCGCTGACGGGCGACCTCGCGACGAATAGCCGGGCCGCCGCGGCGTGCCTCGAGCTCAATGGCGGCGGCGACGGTATCGATTGCCTGCCCACGCTGGGCGGCGAGGTCGAGGAAGAGGCTGCGGATGGCGGCGGCGGAGCGCACGTCGCGCGGGAAGAGCGCGCGGAACTGGTCGAGGGTCATGATGTTGGGCAGTCGCGCGGGGTCGAGGAGGAAGCTGGTGAGCAGCTCGGCCTCGGTTGGGGCAGACATGATGTCGGATGTGTTGTCGAGCTCAGGGCGATTCGGTGGGGAGTTGTGGACTGAGTGTTGTGTTTTGCGTTGGGCTCAAGTTCTGTTTTGGTGTTTGTCAAGGGCTGATGTTGGTTGCAAGTTGGTGGGCACGCGGTAGCTCTGGCGGTGTCGTTGGAGGGGCGCTTTGGGCGAAGCTGTGATGATGGCCCACCTCCGCCATATACTGTTGCTCCAAAATCGCAAGCTTGAAATAGCCATGAGGAGACTCTACACTAGAGCAAGGGTAGAGGTAGGGGATTTTCCTAAATTTACAAATCTAGAGCCCTTAATAAGTTCGAGCGCTAATACGCACAACATCTTCTTCAACTGTAATGCCCGAAGTTCTAAGTGTTTGCAGGCGTTGTCCTGACCGACCAACCAATCAAATCTTGTATGACGCTCTATTGTGGGGCAAGCATCAATGGCCAGTGTCGTTATTTCGCGTCGCGTTATAACAGGGCAAAAAAGTGCCGCCCGTGCTGCCCAACAATGCTGGACGGGGCAATTACAGCAAGTCACGTCCCATCGTATCCAACCTCTTACCAACCAACTCGACTCAAGCCGTAATCAAGGCGTTTGCAAACAGCCACCACTCCTTCTCTCTCCACCAACAATAGCCCCAAAGAAATGACACCGGGGGATTTCGCTTCATCCAAGTCTGTATAACAGCTGACATTCCTCTTCATCGATACTCCTTTTTAAAAAAAAATTGTTATTCGCAAAACACAAGCTATCGAAAGCAAACAAGTCATAGGCTAGCTGCATCTTCCCACATGCCACAGGACACATTAACCATCCAGCAGCACACACACCGAAACAATGGCGCCCACGCGCAGCAACCCCCCTTCGCAATTCAGCAAGGATGAAAAGGTGCTTTGTTTCCACATGGACATGCTGTACGAGGCCAAGGTGACCGACGTACAGCAGGCCGAGGAGCCGGGTGAGGGCTGGAGATATAAAGTTCACTACAAAGGCTGGAAGAGCACCTGGGACGACTGGGTGCTTGCGGACCGCATCCGCCCATTCGACGACGAGCATCGCGAGCTCGCCGCCCAGCTGCACGCGCAACTCCGACAGAGCATGGCCAAGAGCTCCAAGCAAGCAGGCGCCGCCTCGGGCGCCGCATCCGGCAGCGGCGCTGGTGGCAGGAGGGGCCTCCGTGGCGACGCCTCTGGCCGCGGCAGTGAAGAACGCGGCGGCTCGTCGGCCGGCGGCATCGGCTCACGCGCAACCCAGGGGGCTGCCGGTGGCGGGCGGCGCGGCAAGGACTGGGAGCTCGAGACGGAGGACTCCTTCCACGCTAAGCCCATGGTTAGTATCCCCGTGCCGGACCACATCCAGGCGATGCTGGTGGACGACTGGGAGAACATCACCAAGAACAACCAGCTCGTGCCGCTGCCCCACGCCAAGCCGGTCACCAAGATTTTCGAAGACTATGTCGCGTTTGAGCGGCCGCATCGCGAGGAGCGCTCGGCCAGCATGGACATTCTCACCGAGGTCGTCGCCGGCTTCCGCGAGTACTTTGAAAAGTCCCTCAGCAGGATCTTACTATACCGGTATGTCAAAGACGCATCTTTTCGCGCGCCTACCTCGCCCTCTGCTCCCCCTCCCACCCCGTCTTGCTTCTTCCTCTTGATGCTGACAGCAACGTGCAAAGCTTCGAGCGTCATCAATACATGGACATTCGCAAGCTGTGGGATAACAACCACGACGAAAACTCAACGTACAAGAACGTCTGCGACGTCTACGGTGCCGAGCATCTCTCCCGGCTCATCGGTAAGTCACCAGTCATCTTTCCACACACAGTCCGCAAAGCTAACGCGCGCAACACCAAGTCTCCCTACCTGAACTCCTCGCGCAGACCAACATGGACCAGCAATCCGTATCCCGCCTGCGCGAAGAGATTGGCAAGTTCACCGTGTGGCTGGGACGCAACTGCGAGCACTACTTCGTCAGCGAGTACGAGTCGCCCTCACAAGAGTACATTGACAAGGCGCGCAGCTTCTAGGCCACGAAACATTGTAGCCTCCATCCGGTGTTTGTTCGTCATCTTTGCCAGGTCCTGTAACGGAAGCAAACAGGCCAAGGGTTTCTCATTTCTTGACTGCTGAGGTAAAGGGAGCCACCAGGTTGCTTGGCGTGTTATTTTGAATGAAAGGAGTCTTGTTATTCTATACTTGAGCTGTTGAAGTTTTTGCTTCTTTCCTCAAGGATGCCTTGGAATGTACACGACATGACCATTCGCCCTTTAATATTTACAGAGAAGCACGCACCAAGTTTACGCACACTGAGCCCAGAGTCAAGAACAATGCAGTTGACTGATACATATAAAACGCAAGGGTCTATGGTACACAGGACGGCCCCCTCCCCTCCACAGCCAAACCACATCCAGACACCAGTGATACTTGTACATAGCATGATACGCCCCCTTTTCTTTTGCCCTCCTTCTCTCCCCCCCTTTTTTTTTCCCTTCCTTCACCGCGGCACCCGGTCCACCGCCCTGCTCTCCACGTAGAAGCCCGCGTCCGGCGTGCGCGCCGCCCGCACCTCCCGCTTGCTCAGCGGCGCATCCACCTCGGCCACGCGCACCAGCTCCTTGACCTTGAAGATCATGCCCGCAAACTGCGGCTCCGCCGGGTGGAACACCGTCTGCGCCCGCCGCCGCAGGCCCAGCGCCGCGAGCACCCCGCGCGTCCGCTCCGGCAACCCGATGGCGCTCCGGTGCAGCGTCACGCGAAAGTAGGACATTATGAGGGCGCGCGCGCGCGTGTATGTGTATATCGGTGCTCGTTTTCTTTTTTTCCCCCCCCGTCGGTGGGGTGTTGGAGGTTCTGCGTGTTGTGGTGCTTGGACAAGTTGTTGAAAGTCTCTTTTTTTTTCCTCCGGCGGTGGAAAAGGAGGTGGTTTGTTGCCGGGTCGAGGAGAGAGCCACGCGGTGAGTTGAAGTTGGTTCGAGTGTATTGGGGACCGCTTTTTATGACGGCCTGAACGTTTTTATGGCCTTTCTGTCCGTATAGGTACAATCGCTGTTATGGAAACTTGTATGTGCCATCTTGCGAACTGGAAGCTCTGGGGTGGTCGACCATAAAAATGGAGTCACGTGCCCTCAGCGTGATAACCTACCCGGGAGTATGCGATCTCTCGGGTACTCGACAAGGTTGCCCAATCACAAATGTACAGTTTCGCGATGTAGTTTGATAATTACATTGATTTCCCGCTCCCTCCACGGTAATGAAAATGATATTCAAGTCTACTATGTTGGAAAGCTCATTAAACGCAGACCCTAAAACGGCGGCGATCGGTCGACAGCACGATAGCGAACTAGAGCTTGAAAGATGCAATCACGCAAGTAAATTTGAACATATTGAATTAATTAAATTTCTATTCCCGCGATTCAATGGCGAGCCACCGTGGACGCAGTTCTGCGCGCCACTGTAAGGCTTTCTCCCATACAGTAGTCTACCATTCACCTCCTTTCCTTTTACTCATCACCTTTAATCATCAATGGAAACTCGAAACAAAAAGCAATGTGACGCTCGTTACACTTTATCGTCATTTCCCTAAATCTGCACCTCAACTCTACCCTCAGCGCCAGGCCGGCCTTCGCGGAGGTTGGGGAGGAGGTAGGTGATGTCGTCCCAGGGGTGGCGGTACAAGCCGGTGCGCAGTCTCTTCTGGTCGAGGTAGTGGGCAATAAGACCAATGGAGCGACCAAGAACAAACAGACCGTTGAGGACACCCATGCCAAGATAGTCTTCAGCCTCCTCGGGAGAAAAGGCACCGCAGTTGCGAAGCAGGTCAACGAAGCAGACGGCAATGCAACCATCGACGTTGAGAATCAGATTATCCTTCTTCGAGGTGGTAACGGTCTCGACAGCCAGGGCGTAGTCGAGGAGCTTGTGGCTGGGGAACTTGGCAAGGACATACTCCTTGACTAGCTCGACACGCAAATCAGGGTTGTTGCGAGACTTGACACGGTGCCCGATACCGGGGATGAGTCTGTTGGCCTTGCGCATGTCGTCAACAAACTCACGGGGGCTCAGGTTCTTGTCAAAAGCCTTGGTGAACTCCTCGGCAGCACCATCGAGAGCACCTCCGAAACGGGAGCCAATGGTAAGGAGACCAGACACGAGGGCACTGATGAGGTCCTTGCCGGCACGGGTGGTGATGATGGTGTTCATGGCACCGGAGACGGCAGGACCGTGATCGGCAGTAAGCATGAGAACCATCTCCAGGAACTTGGAGGCGTAGTCAGGGAGTCTGCGGCGGAACCAGAGCAGAGACATGACACCACCAATGCCAATATCCTCCTTGAAGACGTCGGAGATGGGCATACCGGCGTAGAGAAGCTCCTGGCCACGGTCATCGGAAATGGTGGAGATGAAGGCAGCGGGCTTACGGATGAGGCCGAGCTCCTGGGCCCAGGAGTAATCAATAGGAATCTTGGGCACAACAGGCTCGGGCTGGGGCTGAATGGTGCCGTCCTTGACGAGCTTCTGGTAGAGCTCAGCAAGAACGCTAGGCATGTCCTCAAAGGTGTTGGGGACGTGGAATCCAGCCTCCTTCATGGACTTGTTCTTGGTGGCAGCGGTCTCAAGCTGAGAGTTGGCCAGGGCACCAGCGTGACCAAACTGGACCTCAGTCTTGAACATGCTGGCGCAGGTACCAATGGCCCAAGCGACGATAGGCTTGGTGATGATACCCTTATTGACGGCATCGATGACCTTGTACTCTTCGACACCACCAACCTCACCGAGGAGGACGAGGATCTTGCAGGCGGGATCGGCCTGGTAACGGAGCAGGTGGTCGATGAAAGTGGTACCAGGGTAGCGGTCACCACCGATAGCAATACCCTCGTAGACACCATCTGTGTTTTGGGAAATGATGTTGTTGAGCTCATTGGACATGCCGCCGGACTTGGAGACATAGCCGACGGAGCCCTTGCGGTAAAGCTTGGAAGCGACGATATTGTCCATCATACCACCGGTGTTGCCGATCTTGAAGCTACCAGGCTTGATGCCACCGACGGTGGCGGGACCGATGATGGTGACACCCTTCTTCTTGGCAGCGTGGGCAATCTCGCGCGCGCGCTATAAAAAGGCGGCTGTTAGTAGAGTGCGTGCAGAGCTCGGGAAGATGCGACAGAAACTCACACGCTCGGGAACACCCTCAGCAATGATGGCAATGGTCTTGATCTGGGGGTGCTGCATCAGCTCCATGGTGGAGCTGTAGACGGAGCGAGACGAGGCAAAGTTGACAACGACATCGACGTCCGGGTGCTTGGCCATGGCCTTTTCGGTCTGCTGGTAGACGGGGAGGAGAGTCTCAGAGGTGCCCCAGTACATCTTGCTGACGAACTGGCCACCGAAGGTGTAGATAATGCCGGCAACGGAGGGGGTCTTGCGCTTGCAGATAAAATCAAAGTCAAGCATGCCCTGGACAGCTCGGGGCTGGAGGCCGTAGACGAAGCATCGGGTCTTGTCGTGGAAGAGAGCGTGCTCGGGGAGGGGACTGAGGGGCCGACTGGGAGCAGCAAAGCGCTGGATCTGGTCGTTAGCAGAGAGGCTGGCGCCGCTGGCCGTGGTGGTGCCCTGAGTCATTGTGACAGAGGCTGTATGTGTGTTGCGTGTAGAATCTGGGAGGAGTAGAGCTGTTCAAGGCTCGAGGTGGATGAATTGGAGCTGTTGAGGGCGACTCGAACAGTGGTGAGCAAACGGAGGAGGCGGGTTCCGACCAGGAAACTTTTTTGCCGGTATTAGCAGCTGAAGTAGAGGGTGTTAATGGCTGCGCGTGAAGGACACAACCGAGGAGAGGACAAGATGAAGCGTGCCAATCGGGAAGATGGGAAGGAGGGAAGATGGATGAAAGAAGAAGAGGGTGAGAGGAAGAGTAGAGTAGGAGATGAAGAAAGTCGGCGGAGGATAGCAAGCTTCTGGGAGGCGGTTCAACAAGAGGACGGGCCAGGCTTTGGCTTTTGCTGGGAGTGTTTGCCGCAGCTCTGCTGCACCCCCCAAGCTGCCGCGCACAGTGGACAGCCCAGGCTGCTTGGGGGGCACAGCAGCAACGACAGGCGTTCAGCCCACCAAAACATATCTGAACTCTAGTGAGAGGAAGGGTCACGAAAAAGTGGAACCGGGACCTAGTAGCGGATCCCTGCCGAGGGGTGATTAGCATAAAAAAAGAAATAAAATAAAATAAAATAGTGAGGAGGGGAGTTGGAGAAAGGTACAGGTACAAGGTCCAACTGACGATGGCACGACTTGCAGCGGGCCAGAAAACAGAGGGCAAGATGATGGGGCAGGGGTGGGGCAGCATTGAAACAGCGCTGAGCCTGCTGTAAATTGGGTTGACGAGATGGCTCTACTGATCATTGAAGCATACATACCATATTAAATAGTGAAAATGGTCAACTTGCTGGGCTGATTGTGCTTGCTTGCAAGTAGTCAGGCAGCTGTATGATTTTTGAAGCGTAGTTGATGACTTGTTTCCCATCAAGGGGTTCCCTCTATCTGGCACAGTATATGCAGGTGGATGTGCGGTCAGTGTCGCTAGAGCGATTGCGGCTGTACCAGCCAGTTGGGGCAATCTTGGGTGTTTTGTTTTGAGGCTAATAAAAGAACCTTTCGATCTGTTGAATTGCTGCCACACGGTGTGAGCTCATAACCTCTGCTGGCCGGTCCTGTCCTAGAGTTATTTTAGAGTGCTGCTGGTAGACTGAGGCTACTTACTGTCTAGCGGGGGATCCCCAAACAACAGCATTTGGAGCGCCACAGCAACACTGATAACCAGCCTGAGACCTTGGTGACCTTTTTCTTTTGGTGGGTTAAAAAAAGGAGGCAAGGGCCGTTTTCGGGGCTGTGGCTAGCCGACCTGAAGTAAATACCTCTTCGTGTTATGATACGTATCGTGTATCCGCACTCGTTCCCGCTCCCGCTCGCCTCGGGTTTCGATCCCAATGCTGTAATAAACCGGCATTCGAAACTGCCAGCCTCAGCTCACCAAGCATTCTACCCCCGTCTCATGGCTTGGCTACCCACTGAGTTGCCCGATGCATAGCGTACAGTCCCTGTGAAAGTTCGTTTTAAATACTGGCTTTCTTCAGTTGTCGGCTGGCGGCGCCCGGTGCCTGAACTCGGCAGCACTAGCGCATCAGCTTCATAGCTGCATCGCCAGAAGCTGCCCAAAGAGGCATTCTTTGTGTTGTGTAAGAGAGTAGTGGCTGATGGCTGTATGAGTTGCGCTCGGCTCCCCCCCCCCCTAGGTCTTCCATCTCTTAAACAGTCTGTCGTGACATCTTGGTTTAGACCTTAAACCTCTCACGCATCTGGCTGGAGATACCGTATCAGGCTGCAGCCAGCTCTCATCGGCAATGAATTTTTTTGCCGATATGGGGCAACAAGTCAGATGATAAGAGACAAAAGAATCGTAGCAAATACCCGACTATTACCGGCTCTCTGGGAGCGGATTGAACTTGCGTGTGTCGTTGAGGCTCACCAGAACCGCGATGACTAGCACAGCTGGCCTTGGTGCTGACATTGGGATATGGGATGGCCCTATGTAGGTGTGCCGTTCAAGCCGCTGACAAAAGTTGTCACGGAGGCTGGCTTGCCGCATTGACCGGTAATCCGGGGGATCTCAGTCTCGGTATTGGAAACACAGGGATGCAGTGCTCGTAGAATCGGACAGAAGAAACATGTCCACGTAATACGGCGCTGTCATTTCGCCGTGTCGCATCCGTATCCACCCCCTTTCGTTTTCGCTTTGCCTGGTTTTTGCGAGATCTTTTCCCAGCAAAGTCATTAGTTATTGATTAGTGCTGTTTTTTTTTTTTGGACCAACCCTCCAACGCAGACTGCGAAAGCGAGAGCGAGATAGGGAAATTGGGGGTTTTGCAATTTTCTAGGTGGAACCCATTTTTGTCGAACAGCGAGCGACTCTCGCTCGGCGGTCTCGGGGGATTCGTGCGGGTAGTTTGGATAATTCTCGCTCCATCATGAATACGCTCTGTGAAACGGTGGCACCCAGATTTTGCGTAATCACGCCCTGGCGTTCTTGTTCCTCCGTGGCCAGTGTTTGATGACCGCAGTCCTGGTCATACACGGAGTCGGAGCCTCATTTGCTGTCAGCTTCAGTGCCAGAGCCGTAATCTGGCACTGCCTGGCGATTGATGCTCTGAGCTTGTCGGAGAAGATGCCGGCCTGTAATTGCGGAGCGCGCCAGAATAGGAACTACCAGCCATTGTAGCGCTGATCCACTTGGCTTCTCAACCGCTGGGGAGATGCAGCTGCATGTACCGGTACTTGCCCCAAAGCTTTTTTTTTTGGGTGTAGATATGGTGCGAAACAGTCGTCACTGGTGCTCCCACCACCCACCAGGCCAAGCAGGTCGGCCCCTCTACTGCGCTGACCGCCCCCAGTTGCCTTGCCGCTCAGCAAAACGAAAAAAAGAAACACCAGGGCCAAACTCAGCTGCGGGCTGCCCGCCGAGTCCCTGAAGCCTGAAGCCGCCGCCAGCTCCTCCTCCCGGACAGCTGCACGCCGCACCCCAGCGCACCCTGTTGCCTGTAGCTTCACTCCCCCAAATTTCTGCCATTCCACCAGCCACTTTTCTGCCGCCATCCCGCATCTCAGCACTCCTTCCTCCCACCTCTTCGTCCATTGCCTCTTCCTTTGCGCTTCACAATACTGTCTCATTCCAGCCATCCTTGCCCTGTGCAATTCTCATCGGCTTCATTTTCCACGTCGTAATCTTTGTTGCAGCTTCCCGTCATAGCTGTTGCCTGTAAGTTCGTCGCTCTGCATCTGCACCGTGGAGAGCGTCTGGTCCAGGCCCTGCGTTGGCAGTCGAGCTCGGTGACTTTGTCGTTGCCATTGTCTTGCCATCCGCTTCGCTGCACACCCGCTCATCCTTCGCGACTGTCTTCTGACTCGTCCCAGATCTGCCTTGATCTTCACGAAACCGACTCCCTTCTCCGCCACTTCTCACCTCCCACCTCGCCAAACCGCACACAGCTCCCACAATGTCCGCCAAGTCGATCTTCGAGGCCGACGGCAAGGCCATCCTCAACTACCACCTCACCCGCGCTCCCGCCATCAAGCCTAGCCCTCTTCCTAAGCCCACCAAGCACAACGCCCCGGCCAGACTTGCTTCTCTGCACTTCCCCGAGGACGCCAACGTCGCCGACGTCCTCAACCAGGCCGAGGTCACCTACCCTTGGCTCCTCCAGGACGGTGCCAAGTTCGTCGCGAAGCCCGATCAGCTCATCAAGCGTCGTGGTAAGAGCGGTCTTCTCGCTCTCAACAAGACCTGGCCCGAGGCCAAGGCCTGGGTTGCTGAGCGTGCTGGCAAGGAGCAGAAGGTTGAGCACACCAGCGGCGTCCTCAGACAATTCCTCGTTGAGCCTTTTGTCCCCCACCCTCAAGATACCGAGTACTACATCAACATCAACTCCGTCCGCGATGTAAGTTTTGACCTCTTTTGCTTTTGCTGGGCTGTTGCAGCCCGTTTGCGTTATTCAGCCATTGGCGTTTGCTTGATGCATTGTGACGGGACTTGCAAGTGTGTCGGGAAGAAACAAAGTTGGAATCTCAATTGGCAAGGTTTCGTCTTTGTTCTTCCGGAGCATACTGTTGCTATATAGTCCAAGGCTTTCAGTTGCCGAGATTTTATGTGGGCTACCCGGGGTGGTCCCTTCTCGGCGCATAACCGCTTCGGACGAACGGATGTCACGATGGAGAGGGTCCCAGCTCTGCACCCCCCCTGGCTCGATGAGCCACGGCTCGAGCCGAAGCCCACAAACGCCGTACCTGCATTGGCCTCGCGATCCAATTTCTATTTTAAGAAGAACAGATCGTGCTAACTGTTTTTGCTCCTCTCTAGGGCGATTGGATTCTCTTCACCCACGAGGGCGGTGTTGATGTTGGCGATGTCGATGAGAAGGCCGAGAAGATTCTGATTCCCGTTGATCTTACCGAGTTCCCTTCACACCAGGAGCTTGCCGCCACCCTCCTCAAGAAAGTTCCTCAGGGTGTTCACAATGTCCTCGTTGACTTCATCATGCGCCTCTATGCCGTCTACGTCGACTGCCAGTTCACATACCTCGAGATCAACCCTCTGGTCGTCATCCCCAACGCTGACAAGACCTCTGCCGAAGTCCACTTCCTGGATCTTGCTGCCAAGCTGGACCAGACAGCTGATTTCGAGTGCGGTGTTAAGTGGGCTATTGCTCGCTCTCCCGCGGCTCTCGGCTTGACCAACATTGCTTCCGGTTCTGACAAGGTCAGCATCGATGCCGGTCCCCCCATGGAGTTTCCCGCGCCCTTCGGCCGTGAACTCACGAAGGAGGAAGCCTACATTGCCGACCTCGACGCCAAGACGGGTGCTTCCCTGAAGCTTACTGTGCTGAACCCTGCTGGCCGTATCTGGACCCTGGTTGCTGGTGGCGGTGCCTCGGTCGTCTACGCCGACGCTATCGCCTCGTCTGGCTTCGCTGACGAACTCGCTAACTATGGTGAATACTCTGGTGCGCCTACTGAGTCGCAGACCTACCACTACGCTCGCACCGTCCTGGACCTTATGCTCCGCGCCCCTGTCTCGGAGAAGGGCAAGGTTCTCTTCATTGGCGGCGGCATTGCCAACTTCACCAACGTCGCCAGCACTTTCAAGGGTGTTATCCGCGCTCTCCGCGACTTTGCGCCGCGCCTTATTGAGCACAACGTCAAGATCTGGGTCCGTCGTGCCGGCCCCAACTACCAGGAGGGTCTCAAGAACATGAAGGCCGCCACCCAGGAGCTCGGCCTCGATGCTAAGATCTTTGGTCCGGAGATGCATGTCTCTGGCATTGTCCCCCTTGCTCTTGTTCCTGGCAAGTGGGAGAGCAGCAAAGTTGAGGAGTTCAAGGCGTAGGGATCTTGCTGATAATAAGAAATGAAAAGTAAGACGACGAAAGTGAGGCTGTGCCTTTGGTTCTTACCAGATGTCGTATTTTGCAAGCTAGAAATCTATGAAGGCTGGGAGTTTTGACCTTGAGGGACTGGATGATACAAGCCGGAGAAGAAGCCATGAAGATGATTTTTGCGCCGCAGAATATGAGTATAATCGTAATAGAGATTTTCATGATGATTCAAATGATGGTAGCGGAACAAATTGACGTGACAGAATGTGACGGGGGCAAGCCCAAGATGATGCGAATAGAGTCAGGCAAGGACTAATTATTAAAGCAGGCAAGGACAGGCGCATAAATCAAGCGCGAACAAAATTGTACGATCGGTTGATGGGCCGATCTTGGCTTGTTTTGATCCCGACTTTACACTACACACTACACATTACTCTTACAGACTACGCGCCAGCTGATGTCTCGGGACTCGCATCAGTCACGATGGACGACTCAGCCGCGAGTATTAAAGGAGGAAAAGAAGGAAAAGAAGGCAAAGGGACGGCGAAAGCTTGAAAGAGAACTGTAGAGTACGGGCACGGTGGTAGTGTAGCGTGCGTAGACTGGGTAAAGGTTTGTCATGTTTCTCTTTATCGTGTCTATCTTTATCGTGTATCGTGTATCTTGCATCATGTATATCGTGTCCCTCTTGCTTATCGTGTCTATCTCTTACGTCTCTTCCATCTCTGGTATCTGTCTTCTAACTATTTCTTTGTCCAGTTTATTTTTGATACAACTCTAATTGCGAAATTACGAATAAAATAAATCAAGGACACGCTACTTTTTATCCTTTTACACACGCACTTCAAAGTCTTTTTATTTTATATTATCTAGTTAGTACTGAGCTACGCCGTGACGTGTTGCCTGAGTTTGGCGGTTTCTACGCCGCCTTTACGCAAAATTTCTTTACGAACCAATGATAAACAGGCGATTGAGCACTGTTTGCCTCGGCTGAATGCTATGCGCGAAAAAAGTAAGAAGAGGGTCCGTCTGTTTCTTTGTAGCTGCAGTGAGGCGATCGCGTCGAGGGATGTCAGATCACGCCATCGATATCTATGCAACGCTACCTGGTCTAGGGAGCCTTCACGAACCTTTTTATTTAATACAAGTATAAATATATAAATATATATAGAAGTCGTGTGCCATTGATCAAAATTTCCAAAGTTTCCAGACTTCCCAACTCCAGATCCGACCGACTTCTTCGACTCTTGCTGGCCAACCCCGGTATGCACGTATAACCACAAACATCCCCCAGCCCTTATTACCAGCAAAATCACATACTAGGCTGCTCGACAAGCACGCTTCACAGCCATGGCCGCGTACGCATCCGACAAGACAAACACGTCCGACGACGGCGGCGAGGCGCAGGCCGGCCCCGACCGCGCCGCCGCCGACGCGGTCCTCGACGACGGCGTCGGCAACCTCACCTTTGACCAGTACACGACGGGCGGCATGGGGCGGCACCTGGGCATCACCAGCACGACCTTTCTCATCGTCGGGCGCATCATCGGCACCGGCATCTTCTCGACGCCCTCGGCCATCGTCGCCGGCGTCGGCAGCGTCGGCGCCTCGCTCCTGCTGTGGGTTCTCGGCCTCGCGCTGTCCGTCGCCGGGCTGTGCGTGTGGCTGGAGCTGGCCTGCATGATCCCGCGCAGCGGCGGCGAAAAGGTCTACCTGGAGGCGGCCTACCGCCGGCCGCGGATGCTCATCACCACCGTCTTTGCCGTCCAGGCGATTGCGCTGGGGTTTACCGGTAAGGACTTGAAGTTCTCCCAGCACTCGCTCTCTCTCTCTTTAACTTTTTTTCAAAAGCCTCCGGCTGCATCATCTTCGCCTCCAACATCGTCGTCGCCGCCGGCCGCGTCGCCACCGAGTGGGAGAAGCGCGGCATCGCCATTGCCGTCATCGTCGCCGTCACGCTGGTCCACACCTTCTTCCCCAAGGTGGGCGTGCGCTGCATGAACTTGTTCACCGTCGTCAAGGTCGCGCTGCTGCTCTTCATCGTCGTCACCGGGTGGGTGGTGCTCGGCGGCGGCGCGCCGTCGGTGGCCGATCCGCACGCCAGCTTCCGCGACGCCTTTGCCGACTCGGCCCGGTCCGGGAACCCGTACGCGACGGCGCTGTTCAAGGTGCTGAATTCTTATGCAGGGTATGAAGTTGTCTCTCCCTGTCTCTTCCCTCTCCCTCATCTCTTCCCCTCACAGACTTCACCACTTCATCTCTAACCCCCCCCCCCCCCCTCTCCTCCCAGCTGGTCCAACGCCATGTACGTCCTCAACGAGGTCCGCGACCCCGTCCGCACCATCAAGATCGCCGGGCCGCTCGGCCTCTCCATCTGCGGCGTGCTCTACCTGCTCGCCAACGTCGCCTACTTCGCGGCCTACTTCATGGGCAAGGTCTTTGGGCTGGCCGCCAAGCGCGCCCTCAGCGTGCTCGTCGCCGTCTCCGCCCTCGGCAACGTCATGACCGTCACCTTTGCCCAGGCGCGCGTCAACCAGGAGCTCGCCAAGGAGGGCGTCGTCCCCTTCCCCCGCTTCTGGGCCTCGAGCTGGCCCCTCGGCTCGCCCTCGGCCGGCCTCGTCCTCCACCTCCTCCCCTCCCTCGTCGTCATCGTCGCCATCCCCTTTGGCAACGCCTACAGCTTCATCCTCGACCTCGAGGGCTACCCGGCCTCCGTCATCAACCTGCTCGTCGTCGCCGGCCTGTTCGTGCTGCGGAGGACGGAGCCCGACGCGCCCCGCCCGTTCCGCGTCGGGTGGCCGGTGGCGGCGTTTTTCATGCTCGGCCAGGCCTTTCAGCTGGTGGCGCCGTTTCTGCGACCGCCGGGCGGCAAGGGCGATACGCCGCCGCTGCCGTACTGGCTGTACTGCGTCGTGGGCATCGCCGTCTTGCTGGTGTCGGTGGTGTACTGGTTCGTGTGCTGGGTGGCGATGCCGAGGATTGGCAAGTATGAGTTGGTTCCGCAGAACGAGCCGCTGGCGGACGGGACGAATGTGGTTGTCTATCATCGTGTTCCCAGAAAGTATCAAGATTCATAGAGAGTCGTTGATAGAGCCGGTGGAATTGAAGAGTCGCCCGGACGAAGGACGAGACGACTGTAACTGTAACTGGCACTGTGCCCTTTGTCACGGCTTGATTTTGCATCGCTTGAGCTGATAATGACGGTCTGCAGCGGCCGTCTCCGAATGAAGCCATGCTCGGTTGGAATGTATAGATCTCTGATTGGCAAGCTCATACTGTGTCTGTCTGTCCATTCGTCCGCATGTCTGTCTAGCTTTCTCTCTGCCTGTCTGCCTGTCTCTCTATCCATCCGCCCGGCTGCACGCAACGAAATGAACCTAGCGCTGACCACCCGCAGGCAAGCAAGCACCAATGCGGAGGAATAATACCGCCAATAAGCTTCCACCCTCGTCTTGCGCGCGGGGGAATTCTTGTACATAAAGGCGCCGAGATGCTCGCCACCCCGCCATCGTATATGCCATCATCATCCTAGCCACCAGCTCGGACCCGACCCAATGCGCTTCCTCATCATCCTCGACATCGCTGCCGGCCTCGCCTCCGCCGCGGCCGTGGCGCCGTCAGCCGTCCAGCGGCGGCAGTGCTCGACGCAACGCGACGGCTGCTGCCTCCGGCAGGGCCGGTGCCGGACGTGCCCCTGGGGCGACGATGAATCGTTCGAGTGCGACTGCGAGTGCCTGGAGCGCGGGCTCTGCCCCTGCACGGGCTGGTACCCGGCGACGGGCGAGTGCTTCAGCTGGTACTCTCCGGATGGACACGTACGTGAATTAGGCTGGCTGGGCGAGAGTTGGGCTGACGTGGTATGCAGTGTTGAATCCTTTCCTAGGGAGGCAGATGTGTGTATATGGGAGAGAATAGAGGGAGATGTATATACGTGTGAGAGAAGAGAGGGACATGCTGTGGGTGTTTTGGTGAGAATGTTGAATGTTGTGCAGGCATATCTACATGGCCGTAGATTTGGTGAATTAGTGTGGTGAAATGGAACTCTTGATTCATTTCCCAGCTTGCGCATGCCCTGACCGAGCAATGACGAAGCTGCCCTTGATCCCGCGCCGGCGCCACGACCGTCTAACAGACAAGACGCCGGCGGCTCCCGGGACCCGCCGTTCGCGGGGCGGGCCGAAGTAAAACGGACGGACGGGCCGGCCGCCGGCCGGAGATGACGTGACTGGACGCTGGGCTGGGCTGGGCTTGTAGGATTTTTTCTTGGAGGCAAGAGAAACTGAGGGATTCAGAATGTCAATTTTATCCTTCTTTTTCGCTCTTTTATTTTTCTTCTTTTTTTTCTTCTCCTTTTTCTTTTTCGCCCAGACGCCAAGCGCAGAGCACAGGGGGCTTGTCCACAGTATCAAGACATTGTCTTCAAACGAAACGGTTGACGGCAGCAAGTGCTGACGATGACAAAAAAGAAAACTAGCTGGAGAGAGGGGGGGGCAGTTAATCAAATTAATAAATCACCGGCTGGCAAGACACTGTGTTCAGGTCAGCATGCAGCATGACACATGGGTCGCGTGATGACTCGCGCTGTTTCTTTGCACAAAAGAAATTACAAAACAAAACGAAACGAAACAAAACAAAAAAAAAGAAAAAAAAAACGAGGCGCTCTTCTGCATGTCAGATTTTCTGCCGTCTCTCTGTCTCTCTCTCTTCTCTTCTAGAAACTTTGCCTGCCTGCAAGCCCGCCGCAATCTATTGCTGTCGCCAAGAACCCTCCTCAGCCAGTTATTTTTTTCCCTCATCTTTGCCCAACTCGAATCATCAACCCATTTCCTCTGACCACGTCTTCTGACCACGCCTTCTTTTCTTTTCTTTTTCACCTTTTTTCTGCGCAACGTCGTCATTCTGGTCTCACATGTCTAGATTGTCACATGTCTTGGTCCAACGTTGAACTTGGTCCTCTGTATGCATCCGTTGTCATGTAACACGGCCGGCAAGGTTTCAAAGAAGTTGTGCAAAAAAAAAGCAGTGACTTATTGATGATGATCAGCTCGCCCAGCCTTCTTGGCGCGCCGCACCAAAGAACGGCATGTGGCAACGCCCCCAGGAGCCAGGAAGAGGCAGCGCCATCTTCCCCTCTTTCTCTTTTTCTTGCCTTTCCTCCTTCCTTCTTCCTCTTCTTCCTCTTCTTCTTTTTCATCTCCACCCTTCATTTCTCCCCCTGTAAAATGTCCCGCCTCACCGATGACGGCTGCAGGTATCGCCTTATACGGACATGTGGAACAACCCGATCCCCGGCCCTTAATGACGTGGTTTTGGCGTCCGTCCTGGCCTTGTCCCGAGACAGCTTTTTTAATACTTGATACCTGATCATCTCATTCTTCTCGGGGCTGTCTCCGAGAGCCAATCTGGCACCCTGTCAGCGAAGCTACTGTATGCCGTGTCATCTCAATCACGCGATGAAATATGAGAGGAGAAGAGACCTCATCTATTTTTTTTTAACAAAAAAAATGAAAATATGAAAGACTTGTGCGTCAAACATCAAAGCCAGCCAACCAACCAACCAACCAACCTGCCCAACTCCCAACTCAACTTCTCGCCTCACCCTCTCAACTTGCCTGCATAACATTGTAAAACTTGCACCCGCGGTTCCCCCAATACAGCAACTGGACCCGATCGCCCTCCTCGCCTCGGATGACTTAAAACGGTACCGAATTCCTCCTAATAATAACTAGCTAACCAGCTCCTAGCTAACCAGCTCCTAATAACTCCCGTAAAAGTTAAATAAATCCTTACGTTAGATACGACAAGACACCCACGTGCAAAAACAAGAGGCAATGCCAACAATGCAACTCGCTCTCTTATTTTTTCTTTCTTTTCCCTCTTTTTTCCCATATTTCTTTTTTCAGCTCGACCCCCCTGTACTTGTGCTCAGAAACGGCCCCCAACCTACCATGCACACAACTTGCCTGTGCTGAGATTTCAGTGCGACTTGATGCAAATTATTCCATCCTTTTTTGTCCCCCTCCATCCCCCCCCCCCTGTCCTCCTGTCCTCTCATGCAACCATGGACTGGGCTCTCAGCCCCTTGCCGAGAACAAATTATTATACTGATACCTTATATCCCATGATCGACCTTGCACGCACCTCCCTCTCATTTAGGAGCCTTGTGCAACGCGACATCGGCAAGGTTTATTATAATCAGATATATATATCCATATATCCATATATACATATATACATGAATAAATATAAATTCAAATATAAATATACATCTTAGCAAGGAGGCCACCTCTGGATTCCTCGCACACATTCTCTCTTCCTTGCCTTTCTACATCCTGCAAGTCAACAGACTCAGTCCGTCCGTCCATCCTCTTTTTACAACTCTGCTTTGTTCTTCCAAGGCCCAGCCACCTCCACTGCTTGCCTATAGAACTGAGCGACACCACCAACATTCATCTATTATCATCTACATCTACATCTACTCAAATCGCCTTTTACATCGATACACATACTGCATCGATACACATACTACATCGATACCCACACTACATCGATACACATTCTACATCTACTCATCTACATCTACATCTACATCTACTCATCTACATCTACATCTACATCTACATCTACGCACACCTCCTCAGTCTTGACCGCATCACAATGGCCACCGCACCACGAGACACTCTGGTCAACACCTGCTGCACATCCTGCTGCAAATGTCTACTCTTCGGAACCCACGAGTACTGCCTGCCATGCAACTCAAATCCTTGCTGTACCTCTGTCCAGCGCCCAGTATGAGCCTCTTCAACCTCAACATCGCCCTACTCACTCACACTTACTTGTTGCTTCTTACCCTCCTTTGTAATATTGTCATTTCATCTTGTCACCAGGAAATCAGGAAATCAGGCCGGTATAAAATTCATCCCCGTTCAATGCCACAAAGCAATCTACAGTTTGTACACTAGGTACCAATTCACAATCAGATTACACATCCTCAACAGCACAGCTCAACTGTCTTGATCCCCATCTTCCTGCCTCTGCGTCGCCACGCTCCCTCTAGTCTCATCCCAACTAAGCAAAGACCATCGCCAGCGCGGGTAGAGCAGCCGCTAAAATCATGGGAGCGGCGTAGGCAGCTCCGTTATCCGTGCTGTTGCCCTTGCCCTCGCCCTTGGCCCCGTTCTCACTGTTGCTCGAACCGCCGGCTTTTGTTGTCTCCTTGCCAGTATCGACGCTAACCTTGCCAGGGTAGTTGACTTCATCATTCTGGAAGGCAACAACCTTGAGGTCTTTGAGTTCGTTGCCCTGCTCATCATACACCTTCAGAGAAACCTTGTAGTCGCTAATGTCCACCAATTTGCCGTTGCGCTTAGGCGAGACACCCCTCTCAATCATGTCGTTGGTGTTGTCGGGAGGGGGGGGCAGAGTCCAGTTAGCGAGGAAGCCGTCATGCGTGATGAGCTTGCTATCACACTTGGGTGCATCAATATCCTTCTGGGCAGCCTTCTCGGCAATGAGGCTCTTCCAGTCGATACTGCCAAGCTTGTTCTTGAGGCGGTTGTAGTCTCCGAGCAGTCTGGCGCCGTCGGAAGTCAGATTGACAAGGCCATAGTTTTTGGCTTCCTCGGAATATTCGTAGACGAGACCACCAGAGAACACGCCATTCATCTTGTCACTGTATAGGGCGACAGACTCATTCCAGTAACGCGGCTGATCGAGCGGCTGGTTGCAGCCATACTCGGAGAAGAAAACCGGGACCGAGCTCGATTTGAACTTGTCCGTGAGCTCGTTGTAGGAAGAGGAAGTGTATGTGGCATCAATACCGCACCAACTGTACGAGTTGAGTCCATAAACGTCGCCACGACTCATGTTGTCCTTCTCGCCGTCAATGGTGCATTGGCAGTAGTTCCAAGTGTCGTACGTGAACTCGCGAACGTCAGCAGCTGAATAGCCTATCGGGATCTGGCGCTTAAAGTTCTTCTTGGCGTAGTTCTTGAGATCACGGGTAACGGCACGGATATAGGGCGGAGTAACGTTGGCGGAGGGAATGTCGTTGATGATTTCGTTTCCGGAGAAGAAAAGGAGGGTGTTGGGGTAGTTGGCAAAGGCTTCCATGACGGCAAAGGTGCGGTTGATGTAACCACCAAAGTAGCTCTCCCAAGGGTTGAAAGAGGTGATAGCCTCGCCGGGCAGGGGTGAGTTGACATCGATAATCATGTACATACCAGCCTAGCTGCTATCAGCATGAGACCAGATAGTATGATTGGAGGAGACGACTCACAGCATTGAAGATACTGGCGCACTTATCATGGTCAAGGTAAGGGTCGATGTTGTAGACACGGACAGTGTTGATGCCGAGAATTTGCATGAGGGCAGCATCACGCATGCAAGCATCAGCGTCGGTCAACGGGTCTTTTTTGTCATCAGGCTTGTAGCCGGCGCTGCCGCCGGGTTGGTAGCCAACACCAACAACCTGGAACTTGTTGCCTGTGCTGGGGTCGTAGAAGTCGTTGCCCTTGACTTGGAGGGGCTTGACGGCGCTGACAGCTGTGGCTGCGAGGGCCACGAGAGCAGATTGGATCTTTGCAGGGGCACATGTTAGCCTAGGAGATATCTGGACAAGTGCAGGAGAGACGATGAATGCACTCCTAGTTACAATGGGCCTGCTGGATGCGCGCAAACGGAGCCGTCAAAATGTCTGCACCTGCATCTCGACGCGTAGTTTCCAACTTACAAGCATGATGTCCGCCGGTCGATATGATAAGCGTCAAGTGAACTGCAACTGTGTGGCAGGGGAAAAAGTAAAGTGGCGAGATTCGCGCAATTCTCAAACGGAGGAGGGGGAGACGGCAAAGGAGGAAGTGTGAACGTGCGGGAAGGAGGGACTAGAAACGGGAAAGAAGAAAAATTACGTCGTCGAGCCAGGCGTAACACACCGAGAGGCAAAGAAGAAAAGGCTAAAGGAGTGTAGCAAGTTGGGCTAGAAGGGCGAAGAAGGGAAGAACGAAACGAAACTGCGGATGTCTGACGTCTGAAGTAGAGAGGATCAGCAGGAACCAAGCAGCAAACGAGCGAGGTATTAGTTAAGTTAGTGTGCCAACGGGAATGAGGCCAGGCGAACGGGCGGGCGGGCAGGGGCAAATCCTTTCCTAACTAAATAGGGCAGGCGCCACCGAGGGCCATCACCAACTACTATCTCGCCAGCCATCCATCCTTACTCTTATTGCTCATTGCCTGCTCGGATTCTCAGCCCAACGACCGCGACAATAATATAAATGCCACTGCCCGCTAAATTAGGTACAGGGGTGCTGACGGGGCGCCCAATCAATTCCAGGAATGCTTTTATTATAAGGCTTATTAGGGAGTAGCCCACTAATAACAGCCCGCTACACAAATTGGTGCGTTCCCAGCGTCCCCCCTGTCCTACCAGGAGCTGTGATCGGATCGCGATATCTGGGCTCAACTATGGCACAGCAAGAAATGCCGTAAACAGAGCGTCACTGGATTGGAAATATTTGTATTGAATGACGCATAATCTACACAAGGCTTTTCTCATTATTCCGCGTCCGCTGTCCGCTATTTGCCCCTCAACATGGGTCAGGCAAGGAAGACTGTGGCAGGCCCCAGCGATATCTCCATGTCCAGGTCTGTTCGGCCCTATTCTCCCACGTAGCCGCTTTGAAGTAGCATCAAGAATACCCTCATTGTCCAATTCATACCTGGCCCTCTCTATTAAAGCAACGCACCCAAAGGAATTTACCTGCACTCTTCGCATCTTGCCCCGCGCGCGTGGAATTACACTTATATACGTAGCCTTTGTCTTCACCCAGCATTGGCAATCAAGCATTACCATTTACAGTACTGATTAGAGCATAAATATTCTAAGACAAGGCTCCTGCGCAAACTATTAAAAAGAGACCACAAAAGAGAAAACTCGCGAGGCGAATGTACAGCTCTCGCAAAAAATGTAGCAACCCTCGCCTAGCAGAGGAGGCTTGCTGCCATAAAAGCAAAGAAATACCAAAAATACGGCGTCCTCAACTCCATGCCACGACCACTCTGGGGAAAAAAGGGCCTCTTCGCGCTCGTATTGTTGTCCGGTAAAAGAGGCAAGGTCCATTGAGCTTGCCCACGTGCTTGGCATATCCTGTCCCAGTCTTGGCCGACAGTCACACTCAACGCCTAGCCCTTGTACAAGGCACCATAAGGGACAAACTTTTCCTATTTCATAACTTATTAACTGCCTTGCCTGTCGTCGCAGAACAGGCCCCAATCTCCCCTCCGTCTCCGCCTCACAAAAAAGGCCATGGCTGCGATGCCTGTCTTAGTATCCGTTCATGGCCATGCGTTGAGAGCTGCGGCTCAGCTCGCGATCAGCGGCAGGGCTGATGGGTCTGCTAGCGCCTCCCGCATGGGCGCTGCTCTCCTTCAGTGCGAGGAGCTGCTTGGCACGGAAGGTCTCGTAGTGGATCTGAGAGGTGGTCTCGATGAGATCCTGGAGGTGAGTTCGCAGAAGGAAGTTCCGGAGATAGACAAATTCGCAGTGGTTCTCGTCCTCAACGTTAATGACGCCCCAGCGATTCTGGCGACCGCGAACTTGTTGGCCGTTGACAATGATAGACTTTTCGGAGCCGACGACGGCAAAGGGGACGAGGCCCTGTTATCGCGCGTTAGCTACAAATGCGCACCTCGCTGGATTTAGTTGCTAGCACGTACCTTGATCTGGTTGTTCAGGGCACGTTCCTCCTCATCAAACTCGTCGTTGTCATAGGGGTACATTTTGAGGTTGTGGAAAGCAAACTCCTCCTTGATACGCTCCTTGAACGCCTGACGCTCCTCGGTAGTCAGGGTATCAGCCTTGGCGATAACGGGCACCACATTGACAACATCGGACAGCTTCTTGAGAACGACAATGTCAATGGGCTTCAGGGAGTGGCCAGAGGGCTGGATGAAGAACAGGCAGCAGTGGATGCGCGTATCTTGGATGTAGCGCTCACGCTGGGCCGTAAGCTCCTTGCGAAGGTAAGCGGAGTGCTGGTCCTTGATATATTTGACAATAGGATCCCAGCATCGGTCGTTGTTGACAAGGTCTCCGTAGCCCGGAGTGTCGACAATGTTGAGGCGGAGGCGGACACCATTCTCCTCGATAATGTGAGAGTCGGCTTGAATCTCGGTGGTAGAGCGGATGGGCTCATCGGGCTGGAGGCGACCCTTGGAATCAATCAGGTGCGAGGCGAAGATGGTGTTGATCAGAGTGGATTTGCCCAGACCGGTTTGGCCTACAGTGATGAGAAACGGCGGTTAGAGTTCGGTTCGGGGACGGTTGTCGGCGTGCCACCCGCCTCAGGGGTCGACGGGACAGCATCATGAGGGGGCCGGCTGACTTACCAACGCAGATCACGTTGAACTGGAAACCACGCTTCAGGAGCTTGCGCTCAATCTGGGACGTGATACTGTCAAAGCCGACATGGCTCTGGGGGAAAATGGCGGAGGGAGCAAGAGCCATGATTTCGAGATGCCGTTTGGTCAATCAGGGGAGATGCGGTGAGGTTGTCGAGTGCAATGCGACTTGGGAGGACGATGACAGAAGTACGTCCGTATTCCGTGTGCAAGAGCGACAGGGCGGGCACGAAAGTAGGAGTTAAGAGGGAGATGGATCGAACAAGGCAGTCGTGAACAAGCAACTCTGCGAGATGGGACTTTGTGGGACGCAGTTGTGAGCAAGCCTGGAGGAACTGCAAAGGGGAAACTTTTGGACGGGCGAGGCACAGGCCAACCAGGTATGGGCAGGACCTGGCTGCCGCAAGCCAGCGTTGCCGCCAGCGGTGTTAGGGGATCTCCAGGGGCATCTCACGCCCTGCAGGCGGCGTTGCCCAAATGCCCAAGGAAAAGCACACCAGACCAAGCTCAACTCAGGAGGCGGGCCCTTGGAAAGGGGGAGGGAGGGGTCTGGGGCGTCCCCCCTCAACGGCTGCCCATTGCTATTGGCCAGCACCGGTCCGAGAAAAGCTGCAGTTCATTGGCTGATTCCAGCAAAATGCGTCCCCACCGCCCGACCAGCAAAAGCAACAAGGTCAAGTTTTGTCGCAATACATTTGGAGACCACGACCATCGTGATACCCAGCCCTTCACGACCGACAGACTGCGGCGCGCCGATTCGCCTAGACCAGTCGCCATCCGAAACTTCGGTGCTATCCTGCCTGTCCGCTTCAACGCACAACCCAAAGCGCGTCGGTGCATCTGCATTCAAGCCAGCCCGAGTTTGCAGAGCACAGCTGCTAAGTCCCGTCGACAACGTCACAATGGCTGCCCTTCTTCCCCGGATCGCTTCACCGGCGGTTCTCCCAATTCCTCGTCTTCCTTGGCTTGCCGGCATCTCCAGCAGAATGCTTCCGATTCTTGGCCTAGCCCTTCCCGGCATCAGCATTACCATTCCGACGATACTAGACGACATTTGGGAAGGTATCCTGCGAGCTGTGCCAAAGAACAAAGTCTCCCACTCTAGGAAGAGAATGAGGCAGCTAGCCAACAAAGGCCTCAAAGATGTCAACAGTCTCTGCCAGTGTCCCGGCTGCGGTGCTCCCAAACGCATGCATCGTTTATGTCAAAACTGCTTGGAAGGTTCGTAAATTTGCTATCCGTATTCCACGTCTCATCCTGTTGTAGGCTCTAACTAGATTCATGCAGAAATGCGCGGCATGTGGCGATCCGATGAGCGACGAAAGTTATAAAAGACCAGCAACACAGAGACGGGCATTAACAGTGCGGGTGGAAATCTAGTGTATCAAAATCTCATGTATATTCGACTTCCAGTTATAGGATGCATACACACGGCGTTTTGGCTCGTTTTGGGCCATGTACAATACTATTATAAACAATGCTTCAAAGTTGTTGAATGTCAGGCTGTCCAAAAGATATCTATGCAAAAGTAGTACGTTTCGTCCGTCCCATTTCTTATATGGCGCTGCTCAGTCACAAATACAATGTACAGGAGCTAAAGGCGAGAGAAAAGAGCAAAAAAAAGGAAAAAGAACCACCGTTTATAATTAAGTAGACTTTGTTCCATTAACCTTGGTCCGTTTAAGCTGCTATCATCAATCATCTGAAAGTGGGCTGGCATACCACAAAATAGCCCACCAGCCGAGAACTTGCAGAAACCCCACCAGTAGTATCCGTCATTCACTCCTACAACTCTTCGCCCACGTCTCTGAGTCTCACTCATATGGGTCAATCACGATGGTAAATGCGTAAAATAAGCACAACAGAGGCAAAAAGTTAATAGAGAATAGTCGAAGCAATACCTGACAGCGCATACTGTCGACAATGGTGAGCTACCCCGCGATGATTTGTAAAGTCACCAGTCCGGCGTTTGATCGCTTCTAAAACACATCGCAGCGCACATAACGGACATTTTCGCGTTGGCTTCCACGCCGAAGGCGCTTCTCTCTGCCGGAGGATCCTCCACCATCCATATTCACGACACGACAGACCCGGCCTTTCCCCTCAGGCAGAGCATATCCAACGCGCACAAGCTTGGCTGCCACCACCTCTGCACGTCGAGGAACGGCCGGTACGCTGCCAGCGCCGGCTTTGGCGGCGAGGTCAGGATCTGGGCTATCGACGCGGACACGGGGGAATGGGCCGCCGGGGGCGAGATCACCGGCAGCTCCGTGCAGGCGGGCGAGGTCTGGGCGCTGGCGCTGAGCGAGGACGGCGGCTACCTAGCCAGCACCACCAACGACGGCCGGATCAACGTCTGGGATGTGGCCGACGCGGCTAAGCCCAAGATCCGCGAGTACGAGACTGGCAGCGCGGGGTCGGGGAGCTTCGGCATGTGTGTCGACCTCAGCAGGGATGGAAAGTTTACGGCCAGCGGTCACCAAAACGGCGCGGTGTACATCTTCGACAACGACACGGGACGCATTCTGTACTCACTTCCTGGTAAGCGATATTGCAAATGGCGATTTTGAGAGCTCCATCATTGCTGAAGCTAACCGTTGCTACAGGACTGGCGAAACCGGTACGCGCTGTGGCCTTTTCACCTGGAAACACGCGGCTTGCGGCGGCAGGCGATGCTGGGATCATCGCCCTCTACGACATGAAGCATGGAGAACACATCGGTAACCTGACCGGCCACTCTTCCTGGATCACGACTATCGACTGGAGCGACACTGGGGAGTATCTCCTCAGCGGATCGATGGATGGCAAGGTCAAGGTATGGTCTGTGGAGCGGAGTGACTGCGTGGCGACGCACAGCGAGACGGACAAGGCGCTGTGGGCTGTCCGGTGGCTGCCCAAGACGGGACGCAGCGAGATGTTTTGCACCGCCGGCGCCAACAGAAGTCTGTCATTTTACCGTGAGGCTACCGGTTAGATGATTTGCTACACATATTAGAAAGCAAATTAACCCCCCATTCACATTGTAACTTGAGCCGTCGCTCCTAGAGTGTTGGAATGCATCACATGACTTGGTGCACATCTCGCGCCAGCACGGGCGTTGCCCCGCCAAATTGGTAGCTCCAGCTGAACAGCCACTTGCAAGAGACCAAAAAGCAATCCGACCGTGAATTTGATCACCCACGTCATATCTACGAGAACTGTATTCAACTGTCAATCTTTTATTAAAAATCATCACAATTCAGTATTCCATTTTCAGCTCGATTCTTTATCTGAGAGAATACTCGATTCATAGCGCCCGACACAAGTACCTTCAATATGCCAACCACCCGACGATCGACTGGCGGCGCTCGGGCTCGCCCTGGACCGACCAAAGGCCAATCGACCATCAGTTTCTCCAACCGAGTAACGAAGCCAGTTCCAAAAGATGTCAAAAACTCAGTAATCGTGCCGTCGCTGCAAAAAGTCGATGTGCCGGCCCCAGAGGAGCTCGCCGTGGACGATGTAAACGCGGAGCCCGCAGCCGAGGACCAGCCGCCGCAGGTTGATGATGACGATGCCGAGGAGGAGGTCATCGCCGCGGTGCCCGAAAAGACAGACGCCGAGATCAAGGCGGAAAAGATGAGCGATGCGCAGATTGGAAAATACTGGAGGTCGATCGAGGCAGAGCGCAAAGCGCCGCGTGTGCATCAGGAGGGTCTGTCGCTCAACGAAAAGGTGCTTCGGTACTTTGACGTCAGCTCGCAATATGGGGTAAGTTGGAGCATCACACTGGACTTTTGGTCCCTTCCGATTCGATTTCAAGGCTAACACTGCTCGCGGTAGCCATGCGTTGGGACTCCTCGCATGAAGCGCTGGCAGCGTGCTGAGCGCCTGGGTCTGAGCCCGCCGATCGAGGTCCTCGCTGTCCTCCTCAAGGAAGAGAACAAAGGCAATAGCGACATTGAGACGGCACAAATTGACAAGATTCTGAACGCTGTGGTTGTCGCGTAGCGTTTTCCTATTTGGTCCTTTTTCTCTTGTCTTGAAATTTTCTGAGTTTTGGCGTTGGGTTCTGGGGATGTTGGCTGGGCGGTTGCCCGTTGGGAATGTATGACTATTATTTGACCACATATTTAACGTAGCACAGTACCATATTTCTTGAATTCTCGTGTCTCTCTTCCTCCTAAAGTATTGTATATTTTATCGCAACGTGACACCACCTACATCTAGTACCAAATGCTCCGAGTTCGGTGATGGGGAAACTTTTCTTGCCCTGCGGCTTCTAGTTCTTTAATAGTATCATATAGAAAAAAATCAATCAAGATTGCGTTGACCTGCGTGTCGGGATGCTTTCTCACAATCTCGCGCCGAATCAACTCGACACACCATATACTGCATGCTACGCAAAGGCGTTAGTCAACCCGACAGGCAAATCTCAAGGCTTCAGTGAGAGAGCTTACCTCGCAGCTGCACTTCCCAGGAACTGCCGCTCTCTATAATTTTACCCGACTTGATGGCGCTGGCGACCGATGGACTCAGGTACAACGCGCCCAGGCTCACCAGGATTTGGGGGATACGGTAGTCGGCAAACATGGTTATCTTGTCAATGTCGTGGAAGCTTCCGTAGGACTCTCCTTGAAAGCAAGCCCAAAGGTCGGCAACTAAAATCTGCGCTCGTTTGAGTATCCGTATGGGCTTTTGGCTACCTTCGAAGGGGTGCTCGTCGCGAAAGCAATCAAAGTCTTGCGCAAGCAGGTTCACCAGCTTAGCGGCTGAGCCGCCGGCCTCGTCGAGAAGGTTTAATATAGAACCATCATATTTCTACGACGGGAACGTTAGCTGGGGGTGTACGTGACAGCGAGCAGCCTACCCGAGAGCACATACGTCGAAGAGGACCTGGCCACTTTCTCGCAGGCAGTCATAACGCTCCTGCAGTAACGGCATTTCTTCTTCTGTACAAGACCGGAAAACATGCTTTAAAGACTCGAAGGTGAGTTTTTCATGATCAATCCAGTACCCGGGGTCAGTAATGGGTATACCTGCAGCATTCAGTCAATGCTATCCACACATTGCGTCACTGGGTTGCACATACCCTCATCCAAGGCCCGTTGCATGGCGGCAACCAAACTCCAGTACCCAGTCCACTGCTTGCCCTTGTACTCTATGGCAAATCTCTCGTCTTGAGGAAGCTCGGACCAAAAGGAAAAGTTGAGCAGATCCATGGTGAAGATGAATGCAACGGTAGCCTCATCTTTTGTTTTGGGGTGCAGCTCGTTGTCCGTCCAGCTAGCCGTAGAATACTGTTTTTCCTGCATCTGCTTGTAGATTGTTTCCGCAGCGTTCTTGGTCGCTCGCATGTCAATAGCCACGTCGATGCCATTATCATAGACATATTCGACCCCTTGCAGGACTCCGGTCTCGGGCACTTCATCAAGTTGGAGTTTACCCTGTAGATGGGTGCGCAAGAGCTCGAGAAGCTCGGGGTCTGCTTCATCATCCGACATTTCGATTATTGGATAAACAGCTGGTAATTTATCGGATCAGAGTTTCCTTATCATACCATTCAGAGCAACAAACAATCGGTTTATTAGGTTGTCATTTGCTAAGATGGGTTGAGTTTTAGGCCCCACTGGGTGCGCTAACTATTCACTATAGCCCAGGCGCTGAAGGCTGGGTGCCGACTGGTGGTCCGTGGGTTACCTGTATGCAAACGCGCTCACTGAGATTCACTTGCTTGACAATTGGTGGCTGACAAGTTACAACGAGAGGAAGTTCACGCCACTGAACAAAAGGGCCCCCATGTCTCAATTTACCCTTACCCAACCCATGCCTGCTCCCATTCAGTCCATGATTTCTTATGATGCATATTGTGTATGACAGCACTTTCGTCTTCAGGTCATACCTAACTAGAGCATCCCACGCAACCAATTACCCACCAGCGGCAACGCTAGAGCGTCATCCGATTGGCTGGGCGCACAACTATAGTGTCAGCCAAAACCCGGGCCTGTGCCAACTTGCGCTGTGCACTGCAACACTTCGTCCAACATTTGTCCAAGGGCCACCAAACACATTGATGCCTGTGTGACGGCCGCGGCCCTTCTACTGTCTCTTATTTCGCACACCAACTCTATACTCCCATCAAATCACGCCACCGCACCCAACAAGGCATCATGGAGGCACCCTCAAGTTTAGCGACGACCGCGCCCTTGGTGCCATCAGCGTCCGCACCACCGCTCCAGAACGAACAGTCTGAGGTTCAGGTTGCGCTCGTCGGAGAACAGCAGTCGCAGAAATCTGCGTCGACGACCCAACCGTTAGAGGCGGCAGCCAAACCCCCCAGAACAGAATCGCAACCGCTAGCCGTTGTTCAGCAGCAAACGAACCTTGCGACGCGAACTGCACCACCGAAACAGACACCCAAGATCACCAGGGACCGCTACAACCAGCAAGCCCTCGGCGCATCGCTACACTCCAAGGTCAAACAGGTAAGATGCCCCTAATACTGCTACCATCGCAAAGGTTCGATCTGGCATCTACAGATGTTCCGGAGAGGCGTACACAGCTAACGCCATTATCAATAGTCACGAGTGCTCATGGTTGGAGCTGGTGGTATCGGCTGCGAGCTCCTGAAGAACCTGGTACTCATGGGCTTTGGACAAATTCACATTGTCGATCTCGATACAATCGATCTCTCGAACTTGAATCGTCAATTTCTTTTCCGACAAGAACACATCAAAAAGTCCAAAGCCCTCGTGGCTAAGGAAGCCGCGGAGCGGTTCAACCCTAATGTTAAGATTGTCGCCCACCATGCGAACATCAAGGACAATCAATTCACCGTCAACTGGTTCCGCGGTTTTACTGTCGTTTTTAACGCACTGGATAATCTGGAAGCACGGCGCCACGTGAATAAGATGTGTCTGGCAGCCGACGTCCCTCTCATTGAGAGTGGCACGACAGGATTCAACGGGCAGACGCAAGTTATCAAGAAGGGCATCACAGCATGCTATGACTGCACGCCAAAGGAGACGCCAAAATCTTTCCCCGTATGCACGATCCGAAGCACACCAAGCCAGCCGATTCACTGTATAGTATGGGGAAAAAGCTATCTGCTAAAGTGAGTAGAATGTCACTTGCTTGGCAACATCATCAGCTGACTGGCCATAGTGAGATATTTGGTGCCAGCGAAGACCAGGCTGCCTTCGACCACTCCAAGGATGCTGAGAATGGTAAGCCATGTCTGCAAAAGCACCCTGTTCGTTTGCTAACTAGCAATAGCCCAGGAAATCGAGGAACTGAAGCGCGAGTCCGAGGCGCTCAAGAAGATTAGAGCCGCCATTGGCACCCCCGACTTTCCAAGGATGCTTTTCGATAAAGTTTTTAATACTGATATTAAGCGATTGCGTTCTGTTCAAGACATGTGGAAGTCCAGAACCCCTCCAGAGGCGCTGGAATACGACAAGGTCTTAAGCGAAGCTACCGACGCAATTGCATCAAAAGCCTCTGTGCTTGCTGATGACCAAAAGACTTGGTCTTTGCAAGAAAGCTTGGCTGTCTTCAACGACAGTCTGGAACGGTTGAGTCAGCGCGTGCTTGAGCTCAACAAGGCTAACGGGTCGTCCGCCCCTGAATCTATCATCACGTTCGATAAGGATGATATTGACACCCTAGACTTCGTCACAGCTAGCGCCAACATTCGCTCGACGGTGTTTGGTATCGAGAGCAAATCTAGATTCGACGTGAAACAAATGGCTGGCAATATTATTCCTGCCATTGCCACCACCAATGCCATCGTTGCAGGGCTTTGTGTGCTGGAGGCATTCAAGGTGTTGAAGGGGGAATACGACCAGGCAAAGGAGGTATTTTTGACACCGTTTGCTCCTGCACGGCTTCTGGCACCAGACAGGTCGCGCAAGCCGAATCCCGCTTGCCCAGTCTGCGGCGTCTTCAACACGAGTGTAATTATTGACCTCTCGCGAGCGACGCTGGCCGATATTGTCGAAGGCTTCATCAAGGAGAATCTTGGTCTGGGTGACCGTGAATTTTCCGTCAATAATGATGTTGGCATTCTTTACGACTTTGATGAGACGGATAACTTGCCCAAGAAGCTTGCAGAGCTGGGAGTCTACAATGGAAGCTTTCTAACCATCGTGGACGATTCCGACGAGGATACGTTGGTAAATATTGTACTTGATATCGAAGAAGGGTAATTATACATGGTAAATCGGAGTTGTGTACATCTGCTAACAGTCTTATAGAACACTGGAAGCGACGAAGAAGTCTTATAAGGCTGTTGGTGAGAGCAAGTATAATATTGCCCGGAAGCCGAAGACCACCCCGCCTGAGATGAACGGTATCGGCAAGACAAACGGCACTGCCAATGTCGAAGCCACCAAGGGAGTGAAGCGATCTTTCGAGGGCGGCGAGCAGCAACCATTGAAAAAGGCCAGGATTCAACATGATGATGATGTCGTATTAGTAGAGGATGCTGGTGGGGCAATTGTCATTGATGACTGAGCCCACCCAATTCTTTGCTGATATTTTCGTGATTTGTATAGAAGTGTTGCGCCTCTCTTGGTCTTGCGCAATCTATGCAGCGCTCAGACCGCCGTCGAGATTCAGGATGCAGTTGTTGGCAAACCGATTGGCCGCGAGAAACACAGCCGCGTCGGCCACCTCATCTGGGTCCGCGACCCGGCCGAGCGGAGTGTCTTTTAGATATAGTTTTTGGAGTTCTGGTTTGAGATCTGCGAAAGTGCGATACCACAGTTGATTTGTACATTAGAAGAAAAGACCAAGGACGAGACACAGATTGTCCGTGTTTGGAAATGGTGCTACGAGAAAAAGACATGGAAACATTTGGGGGAGGTATTTTGCTTTGGCCATGGGGGAAATGTGAGGGGAGACCAGGCAAGGACTCACTTTGCCACATATCGCTGTCTACCCAGCCGGGCAGCAATGCATTTACACGGATAGATCTCGGCGCAAGTTCGCGACAGAGCGCTCTTGTGAAGCCTAGAGAGAAGAACAGGACCAGGCCGACGTTAGCATAGTAGCATTTGGAGCTAGATAATCTGCGTAGAAGTGCATATTGAGATGAATACGAATATCTGTTGGTCGTTTTTCCAATACGCCAGCGTTCAACTGTGAAGACACGTACCGATGAGACCGGCTTTAGATGCCGCGTACGCGGTGGCGCCGAAGCCGCCGTGGGTGGCCATGAGGCTGGATACATTAATGATGCAACCTAGAAGTCGAATGAGCGAATCTTTCCATTGCCAGAGCCTGACATCCTCCTCCACGACCAAGTCAGAAAGGCAGTGAAGACGTACCGTGGGGTTGCATCCTGGCATACTTGCAGACCAACATGGTCGCCAGCAAGTTGGTGTCCACGACGCGCCTCAGCTCCTCGTCCGGCGTGCGCCTCAACACGTTTGTCTGCGAGACGCCCGCGCAGTTGACCAGCACGTCCACCGGTCCCACCGCCTCTGCCCCCCCGTCCTGAGCGGCGAAGACGTCCTTGATGCTCGCCGCGTCCTGCACGTCCAGCCTGATGAACCTGTGCGCCGCGGCGGCGGGGGAGGACTCGGGGAGGGGGGCGAGGAGGGGCTCGAGGCGCGCGCGCTGGGTGAGGGCGCTTCGGCCGAGGAGCGTGACGGCGGCGCCGTGGTGGGAGAGCGCGGCGGCGATGCGTGAGCCGATGACGCCGGTGGCGCCGACGACGACGGCGTGTTTGCCGGCGAAGCGCGAGGCCATGGGGGGCAGGCTGAGGGGGAGTTGGCGAGATGGGGTGATGCGGTGGCGCAGTTGGTGGAGAGATTGGATATAGATGGGAGGAGTTCTTCTTGTTTTTTGTTTTCTGGTTAGTTAGTTGTCATTGGACCGAGCAAGGCTTTTCACCGATGATGATGAGATGGCTGTAGTGAAGTTGGTGAAGAGCAGTTGTGTGGCGTCGTTGGCGCTGGCCGAACCGAAACTGGCGAAGGACAACGACTAATGAATGATATTTCAAGGGCGGACTTGCTGCAGTCAACATGAGACTCTACTCGATCTGTAATTTCAAAGGACAATATTTTTATTTGATGCAGATCAATGTACGAGGAATAGTTAAAAAGGGCTGCATCGCCCGTATATCACTGAAGGAGGCTGTGGACCGTTACAGCCACTAAATGGAAATGCGCTGTAATCACGTTGATAGCGGTATCGTCTTTTTGGAAGAAGAAATAGCATGAATAATATTGGATAAAATTGATTTGAAAATATGCAATTGACCCTGCATGGCTTCAGGAATTTTCTTAATTTTTTTTATCTAGTTCCTTTAGCCTTTCAGCTTGAATTAGACGGGCCAAGGAAACGCCGGCTGCTAGGTTGAGAAAGCAACAATTCAGAAGTTGGACGGAGTAAAGTTAACAAGAATACTACAAGGTCTTGTTGCCCGATTTAATTTATCAGCTACTAGACACAGATACTGTATCCTATACGTTGGATCGGCGTCAGGGCGCCTGTTCAACCCCGTAATCGGAGCTTCCACTGTCGACACGGTTCAGCTCGACCAACGGATTCTTCTGAGTCCTGGCTGAAGCCAGCCCAGCCACCCACAGTAACTGCTAATACTAAAAGCTCAGCTGTGCAGTGTTCTGTTATCCCGCTATCCCACTATCCCGTTATCTCGCCATCTCGCCATATCCGTCGCGCGTCATCTCCGTCTCGACATCTCAAACCTGCCGTTTGCCAAGTTACACTCGCTCCTCGTCGCTCATTCAGTCGGCTTGTCCACGAACAAATCCGACTCTTTTGACTTGAAATGCCCACCTTTTAAGCACGGCCGACCAGACGTTCCTCCTCCTCCTCCTCCTCCACACCCCACGTTCCATCGCATTCCCGCTGGTGCATCGTCTCCTTTTTGGGCCGAAAGTCCTTCCGTCCGTTCCCTCCCTTCCACCCGCGATTCGGGCCTGCCATCCATCTGCATCTGTACCGGACGCTCGGTATCGACCTGAGCCGTCCGCGTGCTTCGTCCACCGATTTTTCTTTGCGAGCCTCCTCGTCTCCGTCTCGGCCTAACCTCTTCCTGGTCTCGTCACGCCTGAGCTGGCTTGCTGGTCATCTGCCAGCGGGCCCCTGTTCTGCTCTGTTCCACGGAGACAGACTCCCGCTGCATTCGCTCCTCCACACCAAGACAGTCTGACGTATCTGTACCCCGTACAAGGTACGTCGATTTTGCGCCCGACCACATCAGCAGACTCCAACTACCTTTTAGCTTCTCACTGCTCAACTTCAGCTTTACTTACTTTTTTTTTCTTGGCTAACAAGTCTTGGCTTCACGCGCACACTACACGCCGCTAGCCCCGGCCTTCCCCCGCCTGCCTTTCAAGGGCAACTTTTATACTGTTCGGCGTCAAGCGCTCCTTCTACTACTGTCGGACTGCAGGTGGGCGCTGCTGCGAGACAGCCCCCGATCTCTCAAAATTCATCCACAAAGGGGCAGCCGTCTACCCTCCAACATTCCTCTACGCACCATCCAGCCGCGACAGGACCGCGAACCTTATTCTCTAGGCCGGCATCAACATACCTCCGCGCGACCTTCCTCCTCTGCCGGCCACCGTCCCGCCGCCGGCCTCGACCACACCCCGTCTACCGACTCGGAATCCTCCTGGACCGACACGGGCGACATTGGCGACCGCTACGACGACCTCGACGACCCCGTCCGCCTACAGCTCCCCGACGAGATTGAGGCCGAGCTCCTCGCTGGCGTCCCCAAACACCGCCAGCGCCCCGACCGAGGCTCCAGAAAGGTCCGTATACGCAGTCCTTCGCCCGACAGTCGAAATCGGTCTCTATCGAGTCATTATCAGATTGACAAGGAGGCTATCCGCATCCCGAACCCGCCACCGCGCCTTCCCACGCGTGCAGAACGCTTCATCGGCTCCATCATGGCGGGCCGAACGGGTGGCATTCATGGCCTTACCGGCAAGCCTCTCCTGTACGTTCTGTCAGATTCCTGGCATCGATATCCATTTACTGACACCTTTCGCTTCGCGCTAGGTATTTTACCAGCATTTTTGTTTCATTAGGCGTGTTCCTCTTTGGCTATGACCAAGGTGTCATGTCGGGCATCATCACGTTCGTCCAACCCCGCAACACTGTGTCCCCTACCTCCTCGGCTAACCCGTACCCAGCGGCCCGTACTTTATTGACTACTTTGACCACCCGTCCAAGGCCGCGGTAGGGACCATGGTTGCCATTCTAGAAATTGGCGCCCTGATATCCTCCCTCATTGTCGGTCGTCTCGGTGATGTCATCGGCCGTAGACGGACTATCCTCTATGGCTCTTGCATCTTCTTCGTTGGGGGCGCCCTCCAGACTCTTGCATCCACCATGACCATGATGATGCTTGGCCGTATCATTGCCGGTCTTGGCGTCGGTATGCTGTCTACTATTGTGCCTGTCTATCAATCCGAGATTTCGCCGCCGCACAACCGAGGCAAGCTCGCCTGCATTGAGTTTTCAGGCAACATTATCGGCTACACAACCTCCGTATGGGTTGACTACGGCTGCGGTTTTATCAGGAGTAACCTGTCATGGCGCATTCCCCTGCTCATGCAGTGTGTCATGGGCGCCTTGCTCGCTCTGGGCAGCTTGATCATTGTGGAGTCCCCCAGGTTCGTGACTGTGCTGCTGCTGTTTGCACCAACTCTGCTAACCCGGCTGGAATAGATGGTTATTGGATACCGATCAAGATGAAGAAGGCATGGTTGTAATTGCCAACCTCTACGGTGGCGGCGATCTTCACAACAGCAAGGCCCGGGACGAATACAAGGAAATAAAAATGTCCGTCTTGCTGCAGCGTCAAGAGGGCGAGCGCACTTACGCAGACATGTTTCAACGGTATCGCAATCGAGTCCTTATCGCCATGTCTGCTCAGGCACTCGCCCAACTCAATGGTATCAATGTAATCTCATACTACGCTCCCTATGTATTTGAGTCGGCTGGCTGGGTTGGTCACGATGCCATCCTCATGACAGGTCTCAACGGTATCACCTACTTCCTCTCGACCATTCCTCCGTGGTACTTGGTTGATCGATGGGGCCGCCGCCCTATTCTACTTTCTGGAGCTGTCATGATGGCAATTTCACTGTCTCTCATCTCATACTTTATCTACCTGGATGTCAAGCGCACACCTCAGATGGTTGTTTTATTTGTCATGATTTACAATGCGGCTTTCGGCTATTCGTGGGGCCCTATTCCTTGGCTGTACCCTCCCGAAATTCTCCCCCTCAGCATTCGATCCAAGGGCGCCAGCCTTTCCACTGCTACCAACTGGGCGTTCAATTGGTTGGTTGGTGAAATGACTCCAATTCTGCAGGAATGGATCAAGTGGCGCCTGTATCTCATTCACGCACTCTCTTGCGTGATTAGTTTTGTCGTTGGTGAGTACGTCCGCTGCCCTTTTCCATGCCCAAACTAACCGTCGTAGTGTACTTTACGTACCCAGAGACTTGCGGAGTCCGCCTCGAGGAAATGGACTCCATTTTTGGTGATGCCAGTACTGTTCATGGTGCCGGCTCTGTGCAAGATGAATCGGCTTCCCTGATGCGTGCTGGCTCCCCTGTTGGCTCTGGGATGCCCACCGTCGCTATTGATGAGGATGATGACGACGACAGAAAGTCGCAGATACAGACGAGTGGTGGCGAGGATCGCAGCGTCGGCGCCTGGCTCAACAGAGTGGTTAGGGGCCGTTCTGACAGCCGTGGAAGCCGTCGCAGCGCTCGGAGCGGGCTTAGTAGCCAAGGCCGCTACACACCACTTGGTCAGCAAGATGAGCGAGCTAGAAGCGGTAGCGGACAGAGGCGATAGTGCGGCGTAGATACTTGCGTCCTGGATTTAACCATTGAAAACTTGCATATAGATGAGACTTTGGGATCTATCACAGCCGATTTCACCAGGGAGCGTAGGTCTTATCTTTGACGGTTGGGAGACTCACGCTTGTGACCCGCAGATGGGAACGCGCCAGGCTGCGATTTGCCTCTGCAGTTCTGGAAAATGAATTTTAGAATACCATGGCTTGGATTGGCCACTTATATTGTATGGGAACCCGTTGCGAATATATTGTCCGTGAGCGCAACCCGGGCCGGCCAGGTTACTGCCGTGTAGTTAGTGAGTGGCCCCCACTGGGGAGTGACGCTGGTTCCAAAGTTTCCCGCGCCTGGTGTAATTTTGATTTTGTCATCTCCAACGCACCTCGAACTCTTGAAAAATGGCGAGCCGCCAAGAGGTTCTGCACGCATATAGGCACTTGTACAAGGGTCTTCTACGAGGCGTGCAGTACTCCATCCCCGCGCGATACATTGTGCGCGACCAGATCCGGCTCGCCTTTCGCCAAGACGCCCTTCGGACGACGACAGCGACGACAACAACAACGGCGACGGAAACAGGGACTGCCAACTGGGATTCGGACGCAATCAAGCGCACGCTCTGGTTCCTGTCGGCCGCGGGCCGGGAAACGGGCCTGGAGCACAAGGTCCTGCGGAACCTGGTGCGCATGCATAGCGAGAGGTTGGCGCCGACGAGGCACTGGCGGAGGGCCCAGGGCTGGGACAAGAAGCCGTGAGTTTTTTTTTTTTTTTTTTTTTTTTTTGCAAAAAAGTGTTTCGTTCCTGGAGAGGAATAAATGAAAGGGGAGAGAAAGCGAGAGAGAGAGACTGACGGCTAGACCCTTTAGAAACGAGGAGACGACCCGGTACCACCATGCTTTCCAACACTACGATGCGACAGTAGCGATGCTGAATAAATCTATGGGACTGTGTCTACGATGATGATGATGATGATGGCGATCTCTCACGAGCCTTGTACCATATTGGCGTTTGGGATAAGCTGAATCCTCTTGACACACATACTGGCGAAATCGTTTTGCAAAAGTCTTGGGTATGGAAATATTGTATTGTACATGTACATAGGAGGAAGCGATTCTCCATTCATTTCTTCGAGTCGTTTAAAAGAACACTATAATACACTGCGCGTATATTGCTCAGATACAATGCTACATGAAAGAAAGCACTTCTTGCTTCGCCCTCTCTCACCGTGGGGGGAGGCGACGGCACCAGAGCTCAGCGAGACGCCTTCTAGCTCGCCGCGCCGGCCAACACGTCCACGCCCAGCTCCTCGCGGATGAGCTCGTCGAGGCGGCTGCCGTCGCGGGCGTAGACCCAGCTGCCGTGCCCCGTGCCCGCCTTGTCGGCCTGGCCCTCGCCGACGACGCACCAGTCGTAGCGCTTTGGCCCGGAGAGCGGCGACGACAGCCACAGCTGCTTGTTCGGGGGCTGCTTGTTGATGACGTACGTGCCCTTGTTCGAGTGTACGATGGTCATGACGCCTGACTGGGAAGCTGAGTCAGATAAAGAAAAGAGAGTGCGCAACGCCGAAAGGGGAAAGGGGGGGGGACACAAACGGCAAACTCAATGTCAATGTCTTCGCGTGTGTCCTGGAGCGCCTCGAACTGGGTGAGCACGCCTTCGAGGAACTCGTCGGCAATCTCGTGGTATTCGGACTCGGTGAGCTCGACGGCGCCGTAGGTCGGCTCGGGGGAGGTGGGAGGTTCCTTGGTGGCGGCAGCGGGGGACTCGGTGTCGGGCATGATGCCCTTGCGGCGATGTGTCGAGAGCGAAATGGTCCGTCGTGCGGCGGCGGGGGGCGCGGCTGCGCTGTGAGAGGGGAAGGTTGGAGGGATGCCGCGGACGGCGGCGGCGGCGAGGGGCGCAGGGGATCTTGCGAGAGCGCGCGAGACGAGCCTCGAAGCTTGCACGAGACTGGTTCGAGGCATGACAGCGGCGGCGGGTTGGCTGCGGAAACGCTTTCGATCGGTGGTGATGTGCTATCCTGCTGTCACAAGAGGGATAGAATTGGGGCTCGTTTTTCGGTCGCGGCTAGGTAAGTAGGTTGTACGAGATGGAATTATGTCGTCTTCCACGCGTTTGAAGAGAGCAGATTAAAAAAAAAAAAAGAATGATGCGAAGCTTGCGGAAGCTGTGGCAGGTTGTTAGCCAATTGCGGAGCACATATTGGCAGTCACTTCGGACCTCATCATGTGCGGGTCTTGGCTTGTGTCTGTCTGTCTGTCGTGCTCCCCCACCAAAAGTGCGAGAGCTTCGAGTTACAGCAAACATCGAACATGACATGACATGACCAGGCCGGATCCTGCACGATGATTAATGCGTTTCTGGTCTTTAATGGCCAGGGCCAGCCGAGGCTGACCAAATTCTATACACAGCTTGTGAGTTTTCCGCCGAGGGCCCAACAGCACCCCCCCAGCGTGCGCATGGAGATTAACCGCCAACGACCTACAGGACACCAGCATCCAGCAGCGCCTCATCTCTGAAATCTTCACCCTCGTCTCGAACCGGCCCGCGAGCTCCTGCAACTTCCTCCCGCTTCCGCCCCTCCTCGCCGCCTCCGGCACCTCGTCCTCCGGGGCGTCCGGCGAGCCGCAAAACGACGTGCCGTCGCTCGTCACCTACCGCAACTACGCGACGCTCTACTTCATCGTCATCTCGACGTCGACCGAGTCTCCGCTTGCCCTCATCGACCTGATCCAAGTGTACGTCGAGGCGCTCGACAAGCTGTTCGAGAACGTGTGCGAGCTCGACCTCATCTTCAACTTTGAGACGCTGCACGCCGCGCTCTCGGAGATGGTGGTTGGCGGCGTCGTCATCGAGACGAGCCTGGACCGCATCGTCGCGGGCGTCCGCGCGCAGGGCACGGTCGCCAAGAGGCCGGTCAACGAGGGGCGAGGCGCCGGCGGCGGTGGAGGGGGCGGGATTGGGTCGGGGTTGAGTATCGGCATGGGCGGCAACTTTGGCTGGGCTGGGCGATGAAGTCACCGTGACGATGGAGCAGGGGCGCAAAGAGAAGAACCTCACGAGACTACACGGTACATGCTTTTTTCTTCACGACTACTGGGATAGATGCATCAAATGGGAATCTGGTCATGTTTGTCTTGACAGAGTATATACAACTAATAATTGAGACAAGATTGGTACAAGATGTTTCATCCGTTTATCGTACAATATCATTTTGAGGGCGACTCCTTGCTGTCGGTGCTGACGCTGGCTGGCTCAACCATATCTTTGCGACGCTCGTAACGCTTGTCCGGGTCAATGACGCCGAAGAGGTGTTGTGCGCGCCGACGAATCTGTTGAGTTAGAAAAAGCTCGGTTTACCCCGTAAAATTCATAAAAATGACACACCTCTTCAGACGGTTTGTATTTCTTGCCCCACCACTCAAATTCCGAGTAGAATAGAAGCCATATCAACGCACCTAGGTATGGGAGTCAGCCGACTGTACTTGGTTGCAGAGCAATTACCGGCGCAAACTCACCCGTAATAGTTGCCAACTGGGCATACTTGACTCCCCTTTCCCATCGCGGCGCGCGGTTGGCCAGTGACACGCGGCGCTTATACTTTTTTTCGAAGCGCAGTTGCTGCTGGTGACTGAGCTCCTTGAAATTCGGCGGCCAGACCTTTTTTGTTTGGTAAAAGTTGCTAGCCTGCGCCGACTTGATGGCTGCATCCTTGGCCGGCTGCGCCAGCCTCCGTACCAAAGTTGGTATCATTCTGTGTTTTTGTCGCGTAGCTTGCAAAATTCTAGCCGGGTTTGCAGGTCGGCTTGACGATGATGTCGCTGTAGCATCGATTCGCCGGAGCTCCACTGGCGAGGTTCTTCAGAAATCTGCGCCACAGAAAAAAATGACACCGCCACAGGCCGTTTCAGCCACTACGGTGCCCTGGACGGGTTGCCCCGCGATTTCGGTTTTCACCCCTCCAAAAATCGACGACAAGTCATCCCACCTTGTTGAGTCACATCTTCCAATCTTGTTCACGCTCCCGGGCTCCCACTTAGCAAGGCACTTTGTAGCATTGCTGACGGGGCGAGTCACTGGAGACGGACTCCAGAGTACATATATCTACGCCGACTGCACTTCCCTGGCCAGACAGTCGCAAAAAGTGTTTCACAGCTAACAACATCTGGCAACATGGCGGACACTACCAAGGCCATGGAGGGTCTTGCTATTTCCAAGACCAAAGAGCTGAAAGGCGTGAGTGCATTGGGGTTTCAACTTTATCCCGGAATTTTAGCCACTGACACATCATGTAGACTGAGAAGAGAGATTCGTTAATCGCCATCGAAAAGAAGTACCAGAAGAAATGGGCCGAAGATCGCGTCTTCCACACCGATGCGCCGACCATTGAGGAGATTCCCCTCCACTCCATTTCTGCGAGCGAGTTGCGAGAGAAACACCCTAAGTTCTTCGGCACGTCGGCTTACCCGTACATGAACGGCACCATGCACGCCGGCCACGCCTTAACCGTCTCCAAGGTCGAGTTTTCGGCTGGCGTTGCTCGCATGCAGGGCAAGCGTGCCCTCTTCCCTATGGGCTTCCACTGCACTGGAATGCCTATCAAGGCGTGCGCCGATAAGCTCGTCAAGGAGATTGAAATGTTTGGCAGTGACTTCTCCCGCTACAACCCGGACGAAGAGGTTGTCGAGGAGGCCCCCAAACCCGCCGCCAAGCAGGTCAAAGAAGACCCTACCAAGTTCAAGGCCACCAAGGGCAAGGCCAACGCCAAGACAATCAAGGCCAAGTACCAGTTCCAGATTATGCGGTCCATTGGCGTGCCGCTGGAAGAGATCCACAAGTTTGCCGATTCGCACCACTGGCTCCAGTACTTCCCGCCCCTCACAATCCGCGACTTGACCGACTTCGGCTGCCGCATCGACTGGCGCCGGACGTTTGTCACCACCGACGCCAACCCATACTACGACGCGTTCGTTCGCTGGCAGATGAACCGCCTCCGTGAGCTAAAGAAGATCAAGTTTGGCAAGCGCTACACCATCTACTCCATCAAGGACCGCCAACCCTGCATGGACCACGACCGTGCCGAGGGCGAGGCCGTCAATCCCCAAGAATATACCGCCTTGAAACTCAAGGTCCTGCAGTGGTCCGACAAGGCAGCCGAAAGTATCAAGGCCGGCCTGCCCGCCAACGCCAATGTCTTCCTCGTGCCTGCGACCCTGCGGCCCGAGACCATGTACGGCCAGACGTGCTGCTTCGTCGGGCCCAAGATAGAGTATGGTATTTTCAAGGTCAACGAGACCGATTACTACCTGATCACCGAGCGCGCCGCCCGCAACATGGCATATCAAGGTGTCTTTGCTCAAGAGGGCGTCATTGAGAAGGCCATGACTATTGTGGGCGCCGATGTTGTCGGTTCCCTTGTCGATGCTCCTCTCTCTCTTCACAAGGAAGGTGTCCGCGTCCTGCCAATGGACACAGTCCTCCCTACCAAGGGTACTGGTGTCGTCACTTCGGTCCCCTCTGACAGCCCTGACGACTTTGCTACCGTCACGGACTTGGCCAAGAAGGCCGAGTACTACGGCATCCAGAAGGAGTGGGCTGAGCTCGAGATCTTCCCCATTATCGAGACACCCTCATACGGCGACCTCTGCGCACCATTCCTAGTCAAGAAGCTCAAGATTGCTTCCCCCAAAGACACCAAGCAGCTAGAGGAGGCCAAGGAACTCGCGTACAAGGAGGGCTTCTACCAGGGGATTATCAAGGTTGGCGCGTACAAGGGCGAAAAGGTCGAAATCGCCAAGCCCAAGGTTCGTGCAGACATGATTGCTGCTGGCCAAGCTTTCGCCTACTCTGAGCCTGAGCGCAAGGTTATCTCCAGATCTGGCGACGACTGCATCGTCTCCCTCATGGACCAGTGGTACCTTGATTACGGCGAGGCGGAGTGGAAGAAGACTGCTCTGGAGTGGGTTGACAACGGCTTGGACTCCTTCTCCGCTGATACCAAGAACGCGCTCGAGGGTGTACTCGACTGGCTCAATCAGTGGGCTTGTGCTCGCTCGTTTGGTCTGGGCACTAAGCTTCCGTGGGACCCTCAGTTTATCGTGGAGAGTCTGAGTGACTCGACCATTTACATGTCGTACTATACCGTTGCTCATTTCTTGCACAGCGATCTGTTTGGTACTAAGCCTGGCAAGTTTGGCATTTCTGCGGACCAGATGACGGATGATGTCTGGGACTACATTTTCTGTCGCCGTGACTTTGACGAGTCTGTTTTGAATGAATCCAAGATTTCGCGTGAGCATCTCGAGAGCATGCGCCGCGAGTTTGAATACTTCTACCCTCTGGACATGCGTGTTTCTGGCAAGGATCTCCTGCCTAACCACTTGACATTCTTCCTCTACATCCACTTGGCCATGTTCCCTCAGGAGTACTGGCCTCGTGGCATCCGTGTCAACGGCCACTTGACCATCAATGGTGAAAAGATGTCCAAGAGTACCGGCAACTTCCTTACTCTTCAGGATCTCCTTGCCAAGTACGGAAGTGACGCTTCGCGTATCGCCATGGCCGATGCTGGCGATGGCATTGGTGACTGCAACTTGGAGGAAGATGTTGCGGACAACAACATTCTACGTCTCTACAACTTGCGTGAGTGGTGCGAGGAGATGAGCAGCGCTGAGGCTGGCCTCCGTGAGGGCGCCGTCAACGACTTCCAGGATGCCCTCTTCATCAACGACATGAACGCACTGGCGCGTGAGTCGATTGAGCAATACAAGGAGACCAACTTTAAGCTTGCGCTCAAGGCCGGTCTGTACGAGCTGATTACGGCCAGAGACTTCTACCGTGAGGCGTGTGCAGCGGCCAACATCAAGATGCACAAGGCGACGGTGCTGCGGTATATCGAAGTACAGGCTCTCCTTCTCACCGTGGTTGCACCTCACTGGGCCGAGTACATCTGGCTCGAGGTCCTCAAGAAGGACAAGTCAATCCAGCATGCGACGTTCCCCAAGATGGGCGAGGTTGACGCTGCTCTGTCAGCCAAGCGCGAGTACGTGCGCAACACGGCATCCAACGTCAACTCAGCCGAGGGCCAGCAGTTGAAGAAGAAGGCCAAGGGCAAGGAGACGGCGTTTGACCCAAAGAAGCCCAAGAAGTTGACCATCTACCTGTCGGAGACGTTCCCGGCGTGGCAGGGCAAGTACCTGGAGCTCCTGAAGGAGATGTGGGACCCGGCGACCAAGTCGGCGAATGACAAAGAGCTGAACGCCAAGATTGGAAAGATGGGGGAGATGAAGAAGGCGATGCCGTTTGTGCAGGGGCTGAAGCGACGCCTGACGATGGGCGAGCCGGTGTCAGCGGTTCTGGAGCAGAAGCTCGCGTTTGACGAGAAGCAGACGCTGCTGCAGATGGTGCCGAGTTTGAAGCGCGGCGCGGGGCTGGAGGACATTGAGATCCTGGCGGTGGAGGAGGGCGGCAAGAAGGGGACGAGCCTGGTGGACGGCAAGACTGTGGATATTGACAATGTACTGGCGGAGAACGCGGTGCCTGGCAACCCGGCGTTTATGTTTAAGAACATTGAGGCTTAGAATTGACGAGGGAAGCCTTGGATGAAGAGGAAATTTTGCCATTTGAAGTTTGCAGTCTACAGTGCTCTGTATAGACTAGTTAGGTGAAAGGCGAGATGACTATAAAGGAAAAAGAAGGATGTTTTATAGAATGAGGCAGCTGACATGTGATATCTAATATGAGAGACAGTTGGTGCAAGGCTGAAGAGAAGCGGCACGATGCCAAGGCCGGGGGCCGATGGTGATGGGCTTTTTGGTGCCAACTGGGAAGCGAGTAGATTGGTATGGCGAAATTATTACAAAAAGAAATTGACCTGCCCCAGCTGACATGGGGCGGAAATGAAGAACGGGAAGCCACTTCCTCCGTCTCTGTATCTATAGATTACGTACAAATGACAAGAACTTACCTAGTTATGCACGTATTTATTTAGAGCAACTCGGTGCAGGTGAACGAGGTGATGCGCATGGCTGCGAGTTTAGAGTGTGGGATGCTGAAACGGCTCCTTGTCAGCAAGTCAGACCCATGAAGCTTATTCGTACATGAAATACGGAGTGGTTCAAGGGCAAGTTTGCTTGGTGGTATGGAACATGGACCGAGAGGAACGATGAACTTGGTCGGTGAGCAATTGAGCGGTTGGGGGGTCTGTTGGCCATGCCGCTATTAATAATATGCAGCGGGCGTCTTGGGTTAATGTGAAACAGCGTTGAAAAAAAAGGACAACACGTGTTAGGAAGTTGCTTGTCTATTGGGAAGAAATATTCAAAAGAGGGGCAAAAAAAGAAGAAGAAGAAAAAAACAAATATTTGTATATGGAAAGGAAAACTGGATGGGCCTCCAAGCCAGCATGTCTGTCGCAGTTATGCGCGGCATCTTGACGTCTGCTGACGGACCGATGATGCTGCAAGTTCAGAGAGCATTTCATTATTACCTTGGTAATAATGGGCCCCACCAAAAGAGGCACAGTCTTGATGAATGCAACGGTGGCTGCCGCCGATCTTTTCGAGTTTGGCTGTCGCATGTTGATAAATTTAGTCTACTGGTAATGCCGCAGAGCAGGCGGCAATGACGCAAGATGGAAAGGCCATGCTGGCTTGCTGCTGCCCGTCTGCTGTGCTGGCTTCCGTCCCGTCGAGGCATTTTTTCTTTCGTTTTCTTCATCCACGTAGCTGGGCGTTGCAGCGAGAGGGACATACTGTAGGTAATGTGTTGGAGAGGTAGTCAATGCCAGAGTCATCCTGTTGCCCCGGCCAGCAGACGGATCAACGGGTTGACTCGCAAAGCAAAGGTGCCGGCAACTGATGACCTACAAAGATTGCTACCTGTCGAGTGTCCAATGTTCGAGGCAATGCTTCATCATGTTTTACTTGACTCGGCACCAGCCGGTAATCCCATGCTTGCCTCTCTCCGTGACCCTCCTGCACCCTGCCATGAGCAGTAGGCGTCATGATGATGACGCTGAAGGTAAGTCACTGTCACTTGTCCCCTCCCCTCCCCCCCCTGACTGCGTCGGACTGAGGCGCTGCGACTCGGGCACGATAGAAACCGAGCCGGCCAAGGGAGACCATCGCGTTTGATAGGCATGGCTACTATGATACGCGCATATTATGTTAAGAAAATCCCTCTTACGTTACCCCGTTCCGTGCATGATCGATTGTGGCGGAGCCAAGCTTTTTTTTTTTTTCTTTTTGGTGCGAGCCGTTGACAAGTTCGTGTCTTGACAGAAAAGTCTGTCTTGAGCTAAAAAGGAACGGGGAGGGGTTTGAGACAGGAGGGGGCAAAAGGGGAACAAAAAGAACACGAAGGACTGCGTTGTTCTTGTGGCCCTGGCCGCTGGTTTCAATGCTACTCAGTCATTTGCGACTTTTATTCTTTTTCTCTCTTTCCTGGTTTTGCTGCTTATTTATCCACTGCGCTGCGTAGGCTGTGAGCGGACGCCAAAAACTGGGCGAGGCATTATTACCATTGTTGGCGTCGACATTGGATCATCGCGGTTTTTTTTTTTACTAACGTTGTTAGTGAGCAGCTAGGACCCAGTTCAAGTGGGCGGCGGCGTGGGCAGGAAAGAGAAAATGCGCCGAGTCAAAAGAGCTAGTTAGACGAGACGATTAAGAAAGGGCGCAATGTGCATTGTAGCTCTCGTGCGAGCCCTGTCGTGTGTACATACCAGTACTCTCTCTGTACAAATGTGACATTTTTACTCGTTGTTGTTTTGGTTGTGCATCCACCAGCCGGTCTGAATCCGACGGCCTTTTCCGCAACTACAGATTACTCCGTAACAACCTGGGCATTTTCATCGGCCGATAAGACCATTTGCTAGGGGCGGACTTGAGCGCCTTTCCTTTTTAGAAGAGAAAAATGAAAATTTAGTAGGGGGCTTTTGAGACAGGACCAGGGAACCGCAATCTATCATCTCCATATCAGTTCGAGACTAACCAACTTAGTTCAGGCCAAACAGGGCTGCCCGAACAAAGTAGCGCCACTAGAAAGGTACCTCGAACACTAAAAAAGAGAGTGAAAACGGCCGAATAAAGAAAGATACGAGGTTCTGGTTGCAAGCGGATTGGCATGTAGGTCGGTACCTATGTAGGTAGGTAGCTTTATTGTCCCGTTTTTATCTCTTACTACTCTTTTTTTTTTTTTTTTTGTTTTTTTTTTTGTTTTTTTTTTTTTTCTTCATCCACCTCTCAGCCTTCGTTGTCCACTTCGTCATCCTTCTTCTCTCATTGCCAAAAAAACATCATCAGCGCCACACTTGCGCCCCCCTGCTGTCCACACTGCTTAACATCCACCCGAGTCCACTCCTCCTAGCAGGATACCAGGATACCAGGATACCAGGATACTAGGATACTAGGATACCAGACCAGGATTACCCCCCCCCTTCCCCTGGCTGCGAATGCTGCTCCCAACTTTTGCTCTCCCCAACTCTCTCCTCACAGAGTCCTCACCAACCCTCTCCACGCTCGCTATTTACATCCTGGTCTGCATTTCTCCATTTCTTTCTCCTCCCTTTATCTCTCTCCCTCCCCCTCCCCTCAATCCTCAACCCTCGCTCTGTTCCCAAATATCTTCACCAAAACAGCGTATTTACACCCTGCCACTGCGAAGCTGACGTCGTCGCAAGACGTCCCTCGCTCTCTGTCTCTACCTACCGACCAGCACTCTTCGACTCGTTGGATCCCAAGGGGCCAAGCTTTCGTTCGCCACCTCGACCCCAGACTGCTTAGATGAGATTTGTCCGCTGCCAAGACCTGTGGGGTGCCAACTCGAGTTCTTAATTCTACGAATACATTTACGTCAACTGCAGTCAGCCTCGCCGCGAACACTTCCTCTCCTCTCTCTCGCCGCCTCTTACTCCTTTCCCCAACCCTGGCAATGCGCCTCTCCCAACTCGTCGCCGTGGCCGCCTGCGGAATCGCCGCCAGCGCCGCCGGCATCACCAGCTCCGTCGACGCTGCACTACCCGCCTCCTCCTCCGTGTTGCCCGTTACCGCCGCCCTCGGCAGCCAAAGCTCCTCAGAGCTCACCTCGACGCCCAACGCGACCGTCGTCTTCTCGTCACAATCAGCCCTGACGCCTGCCAGCCCGGCGAACCACTCGACGACAACGACGACGACGACGCATACTGGTGGTACGTTTTTGCACCGGCAGTCAACTCGCGCTCAACACGTGTTCAAAAGCTAACATCTCCCCAGTGCAATCGGCAGCTACTCCAGACGTGACCGCGCACGCCAATGCGACCAGCTCCAAACCTGCGGATGCGACCGGTGGTGCCATCCTGCCTCAAATGCAGGGCTCAATGGCTGGTCTCTTGGGCTTCTGCATCATGAGCCTCATGTTGCTCTAGCTGCAGCTGCGCCATGTGCTCTCTCTTGACTTGAGCCAAGACTCATGGCCGGCCATGAGAGTTTGGCCCCAGGTTCTTGCCGCCTACTGCTTTCACACAACCTACGAATAATGACCCCGTCTTGTGGGCACACAAGTCGACCAGTATATCTATAATTCGCATTCACCTTTCGACTATATATATGACACTCGGCGCTTGTATTTACACCTTTGATTCTTTTACATTCATTTGCCTTTCACGAACCTCGCGCACCTCGTTTGGAAGCATTCACCGTCCCCCCTAGCAGGACACCGGCGTTTGGAGATATACCACCAACCTTTGTTCTATTCGAATTTCTCTCCCCAGCCTGTTTTAGGCTGCTTCTCGTCTTGTTTTCTCCTGCAACATGGAAAGGATACACAGCTCGCATTTAGATGTGCTCTTTCTCTACCGCACACACACATACACATTACACATCCATCACACACACATACGCGCACCTAGGAATGGGGCCATTTGGTTGTTTCAAAGTCGCATACCTACAATCATATCTTGATGGCTTTTGCGGCTGCGGAGCATTTGTTCGTTTCTACTCGGGCCTATTTTTTAGAGCCGAGATGTCAGACTGGGGGAAAATGTCCCATGTGGGCGACTGCGTTCCTAGGATAGATAGATTGCGACGGCATGGCCTCGCCACATATAAACTTTGGCGTCTGTTTGTCAAAGTCAGGTAAAATTTACAAATTTTTATAACCAAGAGAACTTGAATTTGACATGGTCAAGCGAAATATTGCTTTTATTCGAACCCAAATACTGGGGGGGGAAAGACCCTCAAGAAATCATTTGGTATCCCAACTCCATTGTAATGAACCCGTGTCGCCAACGGGTGTGTGCTTTCCCAGCACTATGCATCAGTCATACGTATATCAGCGCGTTTCAAAGGGCATGCGTGTCAGGGTATGCACCCAAGAGGTAAACACCAAGAAGTGGTACCAAGGGATGGATAAGCACGTGGCCAAGCAGCTGAGTTATCAACTGGTTGAATGCCCCCCCCTCTTGCCTCTTATGCTGAAAACCGCTGTTTCGTTTCGCGACTCTCGCTCGTGTCCTCGTCCCTTCGTCATCGTCATCGTCATCGTCATCGTCGTCGTCGGCTTTGTAACTCTTGTGCTGCCGACACGAGTCACCTCTCGCGCGCGTAGGCCATACCGCCCACCGCATGACCTCACTCTTTTTTTTTCCTTCGTCTCTACCATCCGCACTGCACTCGTTTTCACGCCGCGACTGGAATCGGGTTCGCGGGTGCGGGCGGTGGCTTGGGCAAGTCGTCCTGCAAGCAAATTAGCACCGATGTTTTTTTTCCCCCTTCCTGCGGAAAAAAAAAAACGTACAAGGTCGAAGATGACGCGGATCATCAGGCTGCAGCTTGGACACACGGCGACGTCCTGTTCGTCGCGCAGGTCGTCGAGCGCAATCTGGAAGCGGTCGCCGCAGGGACATGGGTAAAAGTACGTCTGTAGGGCGGCGTCAAAGGTCATGTCTTCGATCTCGATCTCGTCGTAGATGGACAGGTTGTCGTCCTCGTCGGCCATGTTGGGACTCTTTGCTTCTCTTTTCCTTCGCTTCTCAAATAAAGAGAGATTACAACAAAAAAAAAAACTAGAAAACCGCCAGCAAAAAGAAACCAAGTTTGGAGGGGTCAAACAACGAGGCGGAAAATCGCCACCAAACTGCGGCGGATAGATTGTCTCCGGGGATGAGCCGAGTCAGCTAGTGCCTCATCGCCCAATTTGGATGCCTAATGAAGCCTCCAAAACTTTCAAACTTCTAATCGTCCCAGTATAATAATCTCTCCAATATAACTTGTTCTGCATTTCCATGCCTGTGCGCCTGTTTGCGCGTCCCGCTACTCGATCCGTCTCTACCATTCTTACCGCTCCATTTCCACGTTCCTCATTTCCCAGTATACTTGCAATGGCCACTGGTACGTTTTTTTCTTGTTTTTTAATCTCCATTTACATTCATACCTGCGTATATCTACCCCGCCAGCTTCCCCCCGCCATCTTCGTCACCGCCACGGCCAACAGACCCGAAAGCCGCTTGCCCCTACCTCTGAAATGACAGCTGCTAACCCCAACTCACTCCTCGGCAGACCGCCGTCCCGTCGTCATCTCCGGCCCCTCGGGCGTCGGCAAGGGCACCCTCTACAACCTCCTGTTCGAACGCCACCCGGACGCCTTTTGCCTGTCCGTCTCGCACACCACCCGCGGCCCGCGGCCCGGCGAGGAGGACGGCAAGCACTACCACTTCGTGCCGATGCAGGATTTCGAGGACCTCATCGCCCGCGACGGCTTCGTCGAGCACGCCCAGTTTGGCGGCAACCGCTACGGCACCAGCAAGATGACGATTGAGGAGCAGACGAAAAAGGGCCGCATCGTGCTCCTGGACATTGAGATGGAGGTGAGAGCCCGGCGTCCCCCGATGCAGTGGCAGTCGCCTAGGGGAGGATGCGAGCTAACGAGGGCCCTTTTCCTCTCCCGCAGGGCGTCAAGCAAATCAAAAACTCGAGCATCGCCGCCCGCTACGTCTTTGTCGCGCCGCCCTCGCTAGAGCAGCTCGAGAAGCGCCTGCGCGGCCGCGGCACCGAGACCGAGGCCAGCGTGCAGAAGCGCCTCGCGCAGGCCGACAACGAGCTCGAGTACTCCAAAACGCCCAACGTCCACGACCTCATCATCGTCAACGACGACCTCGAGACGGCGTACAAGGAGCTCGAGGCTTTCATCTACAAGCCCGTGGAGCAATAGCATGCTTGTTTTTTTTTTTTACAGAAAAAAAACCGGGGCATGCAGGTAAGGGAAGGCATAAACGAAATAGAGAAGCGCAATTATACATGGGCTCGCGCAGCGCCTTGCATGGTCTTGGTGGCCCCGGATTTTTTTCTGCGCGACGGGAACACAGCTGAACACGGCATGGAATCAGCGGTTTTCATATAGATGACGCCAATTGGCGTGTCTCCGTGGCGTTTGTCCGAGCTGGTTTTACAAGGCATAATTCAAAGCATCTAGGCGCAGTTCATCTTATGTTTTATGAATTTGATCTTGGGTAAAGGTGGCGCATGTGGCTGAAACTCAAAAATCACATGCTGGGCTGCAACAAACCTGTGGCGCAGCCGCTGGTAGCCAGCGCTAAGCATTTTCCCCAGTTTCTCTAAGAGGCCGAGGGATCCAACCACATGCATTCTATCGTCAGCACTCCTCTCGTGACCTCCTTCTTCCTTCCTTTGATTTGTTGCTCTATCGTCATTTCATGGGATACCTGGGACCTCTAGATTTTCCCGTCTTTCAATTGCGCTCGTCTTTGCCCCCCTACCGACCCTATTCATCACTCGACGACGCTCGCGCCTATTAGATCGGCCGAGGTCCTCTTCCCCAGAAGAGACACGCGCCAAAACTCCACGCCGGAGTAGTTGTGGCAGATAAAGAAACCACCCTTGCCCGTCCATCGCCATCTCCGATCAACTACCAGAGGCGACCAGGAAAGCTCTGAGCCGATAACCTCCCCTCCTCTTCTCCCCCTGCCTCTCCCCTCCCTTCCCCTCCCTCGGACGGATTCCGTGGCAATGGCTACGCAGTCCAAGTTTGCCCTGCCGGGCGTCGGCGCGCACGTCCATGTGCGCGAGCTCGCCACGCAGCTCGTGCAGCTGTACGTGGCGAACCGGTCGCGGATCTCGCGGGCCGTGTGGATCACGCTCTTCGTCGCGCTGGTGCACCGGATCCGCAACGCCATCGCGGAGCAAAAGGCGGCGTCGGCGCGCGAGTCGTCGTCGTCGGCGTCGGGCTCATCGCGCGGCGGCGCCACCGTCGCCGGTGGTGATGGACCGGACGCGCCGCGGAAAAGGGTGGCGTTGGACCGGGCCTTCTTCCGCTCGCTGATGCGGCTGATCCGCATCGTGGTGCCGGGCTGGCGCAGCAAGGAGGCGCGCCTGCTCATCAGCCACAGCCTGTTCCTGGTGCTGCGCACGCTGATTAGCTTGAAGGTGGCGGAGATGGACGGCGCGATTGTGAAGGCGCTGGTGCGCGGGAACGGTCGCGAGTTTCTCTCGCGGATCGTGTGGTGGATGATTATCGCGGTCCCTGCTACGTTTACGAATTCCATGGTGAGTAGTGTGGCAAAGCAGCACATTGTCTTTGGGCGGGGGGGTTAACCGCTTGGTCTTGGGCTCGATGCTAACTCGAACAATCTAGCTTTCATATCATCAAGCGGAGCTGTCGCTCAACTATAGAACACGACTCACTCAGCACATTCATGACAAGTACCTGTCCAACCTCACCTTTTACGGCATCTCGGCGCTCGACGACCGTATAAAGAACCCCGACCAGCTCATCGCCGTGGACGTGTCCAAGTTCTCCAACAGCTTGGCCGAGCTGTACAGCAATCTGGCCAAGCCGCTTCTGGACATGGTATGCTCGCTCCCCGTTATGGCAACTGAGCCACGCCTGACGAATGACCAATCCCATGCTAATGAACCATGACAGACTATCTACACCTACTCCCTATCCAAGAGCGTCGGCGGCGAGGGCGTCGTCTTCATGTCGCTGCTGGTGCAGCTGTCGGCCAACGTGATGCGGGTGCTGACTCCGCCGTTTGGCAAGTACGTGGCGGACGAGGCGCGTCTCGAGGGCGAGTTCCGCTTCCAGCACTCGCGGCTGATTGACTACGCCGAGGAGGTGGCGCTGTACAACGGGCACGCGGCGGAGAAGGACACGCTGGACAAGGGCTACTTCACGCTCATCAAGCACGTCAACTACATCCTGCGGCGGCGCTTCTACCACGGGTTCATGGAGGACTTTGTCATCAAGTACTTTTGGGGCGCGCTCGGGCTCGTGCTGTGCTCCGTGCCCGTCTTTGTCCGGCTGCCCGGCGGCGCGGGGGGCATGATGAGCATGGGCGACCGCACCGAGTCGTTTGTGACGAATCGCCGGATGCTGCTGTCGGCGTCGGACGCGTTTGGGCGCATCATGTTCTCGTACCGCGAGATCATGGAGCTCGCGGGGTACACGTCGCGCGTGGACTCGCTGCTGGGCGTCATGGACGACATCCAGTCGGGCCACTTTGAGAAGAACCTGGTGTCGTCGTCGGGGACGGAGAACAACGAGGCGGTGCTGCAGGGCCGGGGCACGGTGCACGAGAGCAAGGACATTTCGTTTATCGATGTGTATGTTTCGCTTCCTCGGCCAACAACTTGACGCATATGCTAACCATCTCTCAGACCCATCGTCTCGCCCAACGGCGACGTGCTCGTCAAGGCGCTGTCCTTTTCCATCAAGCACGGCGACCACCTGCTGGTGGTCGGCCCGAACGGGTGCGGCAAGTCGTCGCTGTTCCGGATCCTGGGCGGGCTGTGGCCGGTTTACGGCGGGACGGTGCACAAGCCGCCGTTCAGCTCCATCTTCTACCTGCCGCAGCGGCCGTACCTGTCGCGGGGCTCGCTCCGGCAGCAGGTCATCTACCCGGACTCGCTGCGGCAGATGCGGGCGCGCGGGGCGACGGACGCGGACCTGCTGGCGATCCTGCGGACGCTGGACCTGGCGCACCTGGCGGAGCTGTACCCGGAGGGCTGGGACGCCGAGGCGGAGTGGCGGGACGTGCTCTCGGGCGGGCTGCAGCAGCGGGTGGCCATGGCCCGGCTCTTCTACCACCGGCCGCGGTACGCGATCCTGGACGAGTGCACGAGCAGCGTGACGCTGGAGACGGAAAAGGTCATGTACGACCACGCCAAGGCGCTGGGCATCACGCTGATGACGGTCAGCCACCGGAGGAGCCTGTGGAAGTACCACACGCACATCCTGCAGTTTGACGGCCAGGGCCACTACGTGTTTACCAGGCTGGACGCGGATCGGCGGCTGCGGCTGGAGGACGAGAAGGAGGACCTGGATATCAAGCTGAGGCAGGTGCCGGAGCTGGAGAGGCGGATGGCGGAGTTGACGTCGTAGGCGTCGTAGGGATATATGTATATGTGCATACATGTGTGTATATACATCTCCCGAGTGCTGCAACTGGGGGGGGGGTTCCGATGTTCTACATGTTCTACCAAGGCTGCTCAAGGTGTATATACGCAGCGGGTAGTCTAGCACGGTGCTAATGGGCTGCCATCATCTTTGTTTACGCATCTTGCATGTATGATATCATAATGTTTGAATTAATGTATATGAGACATGATGAAGACATGATGAGAGAAACCATTGTCACAGCTTCCGTTCTCGGGATCTTTTGAACGAAGCACTTCCACCAACTACTCCCGGGTTCTCGGCACACGGAAAAACATTCGATTCTCGTCTGAGTACAAGTCAGTTTCCAGCTTCTTGCCGGCCTCGTGAACCACCCGGAGCAGCGCCCAGGTCGCGTTTAGGGCCGCGCTCGGCTCAACCTGGACATTCTCGTCGCCGGCATAGTACGACCGGAGGCCGAACTTTTCCATCGCCGCCGCCCGACGACGCCAAAGGTCGTGCACGACCGGATGCGCGTCCTCGGGCGGCGGGCTCCGGCCCTCGAGGTAGGGGAGGATGACGACGCCCTTGCGCAGCGTCCTGAGGTTCTTCTTTTCCTCTGACTCTTCGTCGTCGTTGCTGACGCCGTTGTTGCTGTCGTCGTTGTTGCTGTCGTCGTCGTCGTTGCTGTTGTCGTCGTTGCTGTCGTCGTCGTCGTCGTCGTCGTCGTCGTCGTCGCTGTCGTCGTCGTCGTCGTCGTCGTCGTCGTCGTCGTCGCTGTCGTCGTCCCCGGACCCGGGGTCGGCCGTGACGACGGCGTCCTCGGTGCCGTCGTCCTCGAACCCGAAGTCGGTCGTGACGACGGAGTCGTCGGTGCCGTCGTCCTCGGACCCGGAGTTGGTCGTGGCGGCGTCCTCGTAGTCGTCGTGCATGTCGCGCAGCGTCCAGGCGGTGAAGGCGCACGCAATATCGCCCACCCAGCTTGCGTCGTCACTCTTCTGGGCAAGGGCAGAGAGCGCCGCGGCAATATCGTCCGCCCAGCTGTCATCGCCTCTGTTCTGGGCAAGGTCAGAGAGCCCCGCGGCGATGATCGGGCTCATGACCAGCGGTTTTTCGCTGGGGCTCAGCGCCGGGGCGATCTTCTCGACCTCGGAGCTCCAGAACTCTTTGAATGCTTTCAGCGAGGGTTCGTCGTTCGCGTTCCTGTCGAAGATTTTGGGCCACTGCATGAGGTCCTTCTCGATGCAAATATCCATGGTAAACTTTCTCGCTCTCTCCATGTAAGAGAGACTCTGCTCGAAGACATCGGGGGGGATCCCGAGCACCTCTTTCATCTTCTCCTTGGATTTGACCACCAGTTCGTGCTTTCTGAAGACGTTATGCAATATATCTTCACGCCATGGCTTCTTCACATCGCTGAGTTTGCGGTCGACGGCGGCGATGGCCAACCGATGGAGTTCAGCTTGATACTCTGAGAGGACGGATGTGCTCATTTCGGTGGGTTTCGTTTGATTGCGGTTTTGGGGTTTCGGGCTATTCTGATGGATGAGTGTCAAAGTTGAATGGTTGACAGCAGGACTCTCATTTACGTCTGATCCTCTGCCCTTTATACATTTCCTGAGAGCTTCATTACGTGCTCTGTGAAACCTCTGCAACAGAAGCGTCTGTATAATGAATGGAATTTGGATGACTGTGAAAGGATCAGTGCCAAAGTCTATTTTCGTCATGCGCTCTGTATTGGTCGGTGGCAAGGCAGTAGCAACTCGGCGTCTACCCAGTGTCAAGGAATACAATGGCTCGCTTTGGACCATGTATTTCATGAAACAGCCACTTCTTGACGTCAGAATAGCATGTAAGATTAGAGCAACGTACTCTACGCTTCGGACCAGGCAGCAACTGGGCATCGGGACGGATCCATCGCTACACTATTTGGCCCCTTTCTTCGTGTCCTACGACAAGCTGAAGCAACATCATGGCCATTCTTCTATTCATAGCTACATTTACTCGCTTGCTTAGCTTTATACTGTTTACCGTGGATTTAACTTCTTCTATTCATAGCTACATTTACTCGCTTGTTTAGCTTTATACTGATTACCGTGGTTTAATATAGGCTTCTAAGGTAGCACAGTTCTGTAGCCGCTGATACCCTACCGTGGCTGGAAACAAGCTGGTATCTAGTACAACTAACGGTACGTCACTTCTCTACTATTTGACAATATTCACGATAAATAGCCATTCTTCTATTCATAGCTACATTTATTTGCTTTTTTTGGCTTCATACTGTGTACCGTAGTATGATACAGGCTTCCAAGGTAGCACAGTTCTGCAGCCGCCGACACCCTGCCCTAGCTGGAAAGAAGCTGGTATCTGGTACGACCAACGACGGCACGTCACTTCTCTACTATTTGGCAATGTTGACAATAAATGGCTATTTAAAACTCCAAAGATATGATTTAATTACGAACAACTCTGCCAAGTGTTAATTGATGAGTGTTGTATTCTTGTCTGAACGGTGCACTACTTGACTCCTGGCTGCATCTTGCCAAACATGTGAATGAGTCCCGTGTGAAACGATAAAAGAAAAGTCTTATTGGCTAATGAATATCCCCTCGCATCTTCCTCACACCTTCCATATCCCCTTTTCAAGCACCGTCGTCGAGATTCAAGGAGCCCAATACCTTGGCTCATGCCGGAGGACGACGCCCATCTACACCAGCGTTAGTCACTCACCCACTCTGCATACAGACAGACGGTCAAGACACGATCCGTCTCTCGGTTTCCCTTGACATACCTCTTCAAAGACCTGCGAGGCCCTTTCCATAGTCTCGTTGTTCAGATTGCCCATGGCCTCGGCCCAACCGACCCATGACTGCTGCTTGACCGCGTTCCACAGCGACGGCGGCAGCCGCCACAACTCCGTGTCCGTCAGATCCCTCTCCGGCTCCCGGTATTGCCTGGGCTTCTTGAGGAGGCGGATGGCCACAAACTCGGGCTTCCGCTGCAATTCGCCGTTCATCAGCCAGCGCTCCTCTTCCGGCATCAGCTCCAAGCCGACCGCCCGCATGAGCCGGGTCGTGTTCCCGTGCCGGACCTGCACCGCTTGTTTCCTGGCCTGGAACGAATTCACAAACTCGAGGCTGTCAAACATGGCCGGGTCAGCTGTTTCTATATCCCGCCGCTCCCAGACATAGAGGTTGATCATCATCTTGTATCGCTCCTTCGGTGAGAGGCCGGCGATGTCACGCAGGAACACGCTGGCGATGGCCAGGGCCTGGCCATGGTCTTGGTAAGGTGAGCCGGTGAAGCGTCGACTGCTGACGATGCATGAGTCGGCGGCCAGATGCTCGAAATCACTGGAGGCGAGCTCGGGGTTGTTAAAAAGCAGATGCAGACAACGGAGGAGGGCATCTGCGTTGCCCTTGAGGCTATCTTGGAAGGCGTTGGCAAAGTCGTGCGCATCGTGGCCGGCTTGAAGGAAGGCTTCAGGCCTCGGAGGGCCCGGGGGGGCTTTCTGGTACATTTTCGCAAGATACAGGGAACGGTTTCAGTCGGATCCACGTATAGCGGCTTTCTGTTGTTGATCAGTCGTATGAGACGCGACGTTTCGTGGGGTGCTTCTGTTGATCATATGAGTTTCTCTTCTTCTTTTCTTGTAACGCATTTCAAGGTCCTCTTTGCTCTTCCAGGTCGGTCCTTGTTTCCTTTATACATCTTTATGAGCCCTGCGCGAACCACAATAGACTCGAGGCCAGGCTCGCACCAGCCTCACAAGGCTTGGTCGCGATACCTACTCGCCGCCTCGAAACAAGATGATGCACTGTCCTTTGTGCGTTACAGGAATCATCTGTTGGCCATTGTATCGTATCGCGACGTCTGGTACTTGGCTGAGCTGGTCCGAAACGGTGGCGTCGCACAACCAACAAACAGCTCTAGATGGAAAAGGTGTATTTCGAATTTCGAGGTAACGCAAAAGACTCATCATGTCAATACTCAAAGCGCAACCGCCCTCGACAGACACAAAGACCAAAACAGCAGTTTCCAATCCGTGCCCCCGGCCTCCACGCCTTACCTTTGACCCTTCCTGCTCCCTACAGACACAGTCCCTGAGCATCAGTGCCACAGCCTCGGTGACACCACGACCTGCGCGCCTGATGATGCGAATTTCTCCCGCCGGGCTGAATGCAACAAAAAATAGGAGGAAAAAGAAACAGCATGTCCCTCCCTCCGCCTGGGCTGGGGCGTGAGTGACACACAGTCCGCTCTCACCTACGTCATCCGATCCAGTGCGGTCTCGCGATATCCGCCAAGCTCTCATACCCCTGACTCCCTGAGGGCCTCACTTTGCCTTGTTCAAAGGGCATTCTTTAAGATCTTTTGTAAAACTTACGAAGGGTTGTTGCTTTGAACAGGTCTGGCTGGTTCCTGCGGCAGAAGTATTGAATGCAAGTCAGTCACGGTAATTGATTGTCCGCCTAATTGCATTGCTGACGTAGCCTGGCTTTACAACCAATCAAAGGCCAGGAGACTAAACACGAAAACGAAGCCACCAATTATCAGCAACTGCTAAGTCTGAATGCACACCTCATTGGTAGGATAGAGGCAGCGACCTAATTGGCTGCCTTTGTCCTTTCTCCCTGCCCAGGCTGGCCGGCCACAGTGTCCCCTTCCCTTCGTTATCATCACCACCCGCCGTTATCATCCCACCGCCAACCGCCAAATTTTAACAACTCCAATAGTGGCAGGATGCTTATTACTTAATGTGGCAGGCGCTCCGTAGATTCCACTGTAAAATTATGTCTTTCACTGTTACCGCTATCCCTCCAAGTTCCGAAAATCGGAAGCACAAAAGAAGGTTATAGCCTATAGGGAACCAATGGTGCATTGCAACAAAACCTATTATGGGGAGGTGGTTCAAGTTGCCAAGATGGCAAGATGGCAAGATGGCGGGGGTTCGAAGGATCGGCAGTACGAATTCACATTGAGAGTCTTGAAACAAAGCCCCACCCGGGCTTTTCAACTCTCCACTCAAGCAACTCACTTTACTTAGGGCTTTATTCTTCCCACTTTGGAGCTTTGCAACTCTCCACTCAAGCAACTCACTTTCCTCAGGGCTTTCTTATTCCCACTTTGGAGCTTTGCAACTCTCGACTCAAGCAACCTACTTGTTGCGTTAGCAAAAGGCAACAGGGTGGCACCGCCAATAGCTAGTGGCTTATTCGGGCTCTTACTAATATGTCAACATTACGCACTGTTGTCTTGGCGCAGCCACTCAACTATAAACCGTTAGCCACTCATTGTTTCACGATAGAAGAACACATTCCGCGCAAACTGGCGTTTAAGGCAGGCAACCGCTCCACATATTGTAACCGTCCTGATGGTATCCCATCTTTGCCCCACCTCCGTAGCCAAAGCCTAATCAAGGTGAACCAACCAACTCACCACGCCCTACACCAACACTAACACTAACACCGACCCAACACTAACACCAACACCAACACCAACACCAACCAACACCCCTTCAATGACCGCCAACACCTTCACTTCCCAACTCGCCAACTCGCTCCTAAGCGCCTTCAAGCACAGAATGCCGTCGTTATGTAGTCGGAGGGCTATCTGCCGAGATTTTATAGCCCCTCTGCAGGATGAGACGAACGTGGCCTTGTCAAAAAAGTCGGCATTGACCTAGGCCCTTGTCCTGGTTGTTGATCCCTCATTCATGCTTCCTGAAACCAAAGAGAAAAGCAGAAAGACATCATCGAGCATTTAGCAAATCGGGACATCAGTTGCGGGACTACGATAACTACCACCCAGTCCCCTATTTTTTCTCCGTCTTTCCCCCCTCCGTTTCGTCCTTTGATTCGCTTCCCAATCCAACTCTTTTTCTCTCCTTCTGCGACAAGAAATTTGACTTTTCTTGGATCCTTTTTTTTTCCCGTCCGTTTCGGGCACCACATCATGCGTTTTTTAGTATTCCTCTCTCTTCTCTCGCTGGTGGCTGGTGCCCCGGCAATGAGGAAACGCACCGAGCCGGCCCCGGTCCTCCGACACAGAGGCGAGCCCAAGGAGCTGGTCCCCGACAAGTACATCGTCAAGTTCAGGAAGGGCAGCGCGGTGAAGGAGGTCAAGAGGACGACCAAGCTGCTAAGAGACGACCCGTCCCACGTCTTTGAGGGCGGCGTCTTCACCGGCTTCGCTGGCCACATACACGGCGAGGGGCTCGACGCCATCGCGCAGCACCCGGACGTGAGTCGCCTGCTTTGCTTTCCCTTTGCCTTTGCTTCCTCTCCTCTCCTCCTCTCCTCCTCTCCTCAATACCAGACGAGTTGCCAGCGCTGACCACGAGTTCGTCTCTCCCCTCCGGCAGGTCGAGTACATTGAACCCGTCTCCATTATGACGGCCAGCGAGGAGGTCTCCGACAGCAGGAGAATCGTACCATGGGGCCTCGAGCGCATCTCCCACCACCGGCCGCACGGCGACAGCTACGACTACGACGATAGCGCCGGCGAGGGCACCTGCATCTACGTCATTGACTCTGGCGTCGATGTCGACCACCCTGTAAGAGCGGCAGCCCCTCTCTCCCTCTGAAGATGACAATCAGAAAACTAACCAAGCATGTTGCAGGAGTTTGAAGGCCGCGCCACCTTCCTCGGCAGCTACCTCGGCCCGATGAACGACAACTGCGGCCACGGCACGCACGTCGCCGGCACCATCGCCAGCCGCTCCTTCGGCGTCGCCAAGAAGGCGCAGATCTTCGCCGTCAAGGCGCTCGAAGTGAACTGGTGGGACGGCCAGTGCGCCGGCGACAACCGCATCACCGTCCAGGCGCTCTACGACGTTGCCGACCACGCCAGGCGAAACAAGGCCAACTGCCCCAACGGCGTCTTCATCAACATGAGCCTCGGCGGGCCCGCCTCCCAGGCCGTCAACGAGGCCGTCGACGCCGTCTCCGACGAGGACGTCTTCATCGGAGTCGCCGCCGGCAACTCCAACGAGGACGCCATCAACTTCTCCCCGGCCTCGGCCGCCAAGGTCTGCTGCGTCGGTGCCACAGACATCAACGATTTCCGCTACACAGGATCCAACTTTGGCGATCACGTAGACGTCTCAGCGCCCGGTGTCGACATCCTCTCAACATTCCCCAACGGCCAAACGGTATGTGGTCCTTTTTTGTCTTTTTCTTTTTTTTTTCCTTTTTTAGCCTGTTTTTTTCTCAACTAATACTCTGCTGCCAGGCTGTCATGACTGGCACATCCATGGCCTCGCCTCACGTCGTCGGGATCGCCGCCACTCTCGCCGCCCGGGACGGCTTCTCCGGCTACGGTCTCTGCACCAAGATACGGAAAATGTCCACCAAAAACGCTATTGTGGATCCGGAAGGCGAAACCAAAAACAGACTTGCCTTCAACGGCGCCAGCGACAACACCGCCATCGACGACGACGACAGCAACAACCGCAACAGCGACACCAATGTTGACGACAACAGCGACTACCTCGAAGACGACAACAACGGCTACCTCGAAGACGAAAACAGCGAAGACGAAAACAGCGAAGACGAAAACAGCGAAGACGACTACCTCGAGGACGACTCCCTCGAAGACGACTACCTCGAAGACGACGGCAGCGAAGACGATGGCAGCGAAGACGACGGCAGCGAAGGCGCCTAGGCTTTCGATGGAGAGCATGATAGGCAATGATACCTCGTCAAAATTCAATAACGTGTAATGATATGAACAAGCAAGCATTGATTTTCTTCAACTTCCACACCTTGATTCTTTCAATTTCAGCTCCGTCATGGCCAGCCACCCAACTAAACTCTAAACTCTCCACCAACATGCCCCCATATTGTGCTGCATCAACGTGACACGGGAATTATATAAATTCTCAATAGATATAGTAATAAAGAAAGTGACAATTCCAGACGCCTGGAAAAAGAAAATGCTGGGAGTCAAACCCAAGTCTCTGACACGCAATCCTGCGACCAGTGGTATCCAGAACACATGGCTAATAAAGAGCCAGAAAATAAAGTACATGTACGGCAAGAAATAAAGACGGAAAAAAGAAGAAGAAAAGAAAAGAAGAAAACAAAAAAAAAAAGCAAGTCCTCTGTAGTAAATGCCTTGCGGTCCAGAAATTTTAAAGATCCGGCCAATGCAACATGAGTTCGCTGGTAGAAAGAAAGGAAATGACAATGGGTAATAAAATGCTCTGGGAATCATCGCTTCTTCTTCTTGTCCGTCCTACTCCTCGTCAACGCTGCCCATCACCGCACTATTCTTGTTTTTGATCCCCAGCTTGAGAATACTGAATCGCTTTCGCACGCTGTTGCCGCGCTTCATTAAACCAGATTCTTTAGCCGGCGCGTCTTTGCAGTCCTGTGACAGGCGTCTATCCGTGCTCGTCGTGCTACCTCGTCGCTCGCTGGAGCTGACCTCGCTGGAATGCGATCGGAAGATGGCTTGTCGCATGCCGTTGTCTTTGCTCAGACTTCGCTTGTGGCTGTGACTCTTTGGTGATTCGCCGATGCCGTTCACATCCGGTTGGTGATCCACGCTGTTCTTCTTGCTGCCCCCGAGGAAACTCAAGCGCGTTCCCCGCGGCTGCTGCAAAGATACCCGGCGGCCAACAGAGGCTTCTTCTAGCTTCGTACCGCCATTCGGGGAAACCACAGTTTGCCACCGAGGGCTCTGCTCTAGCGAAGGGGAGGTGCCTCTGAAAACGGTCGAGGGAGTGGAAATCAATTCCTTGACGGGAGGCGGAGGCGCAAACGTGAGGATTTCAGGCGCAAATGTGTTCTCAAAGTGCCGAGACAACTCATCGTGCCTGCTGGCAGCAAAAGGATCAGACCTGGTCCGTGCGATCAACGCCAGGCATCTCTTGAGCAACATGGCATGGTCAATGAGACCTGTTTTGATAGCCGCGTTGCTTGGGCTGAGCTCTTCCTCATCTTCGTCCTCGTCCTCGTTTTCCTCATCTTCGCCATTTTGGTGGTCGCGCTTTGGCTCCGGAAGAAGCTTGCGGTAGCAAGACACGCTTTGATCAGAATTGGAGTTCACAGAAACCGCTACTGCATCCAAAAGAAGCTGCATGTTTTGCTCCTCGCCTTCCGAAATCCGGCGCTCCAGAGCCGTCATCTCCTGCGTCTTGCGCACAATTCGCTCCAGAGCAGTCTCGTGCGCGGACAACTCGACATCGATGACATCGATGATCTCACTCCGGCGAAGAATTGTCGGAAAGGGTTCCGCCGTCGTGAAGATTAGCTTCTGAGAATAATGTGCATCAACAGGCCCAGACGTTGAACGCTTGGCCGTGATGGAGAACAGTTGTGGGTGAGAGGAAAGCAAGAAGTCACGAACAACCTGAGGAACACGGGTTCGCTGGTAGATCTGGTGAGTTAGATCACGGTGTGGTGTCACCACGGAGATGACCAAAAACTGTCCTTCGACTTCGTCGCCATCCTCCGCCGTCATGATTTTTGCAGACGGGTACTGTTCCTGCATCCTGTCTGTAAAGGCCGCGGCGCGCTCGCCTGGGGAGCCTTCGTAGATGTATTGCTTGTCACGAAGTGTAGCCGGAAAACCGAGACCGCGATAAATAACTTTGAAGTATTTCGGGACAAGCTTGTCACTCTTGGCAATGGTTTCGTAAATCGTTGCAATGGCACGCTCAGCTCGTGCAAGCTTAGCAAAGTCGTAAATGTTGGTTTCGTACTGGGTCTGAAGCTCCTTGTAAGCCGTCAACGCGTTGCTCCAAGATTCGCCTTCTTCGAAATGCTTAATCATATCAAAGTATATCCTTTCCTTGCGCTCAAAGTGTGTTTGGGCTGGATACTCGGGATCAGGCAGGGCATGAGTTTCACGATTTGGATCCCAGTCGTAGAGATCGGCGTGCAATCGCAGTGCTAAACCAGCCTCGGCGTGATTGCGTGATTCGGCCTGCAGATTGGCTAGCTGGTGAACATATCGCACAAATATTTCTTCCTTTTGCATATCTCGAAGGAATTCCATGAGTCGAAGGCGATTGATGATGTCCGATGCGCCGCTTCCGCTGTCACCGATGTGCACAGCAACCAAGAGATCCAAAAACTCATCCAAGGTTCCAGTCAGATCCTGAAGAGCCTCCGTCAATGACTCGTCTTCGTCTTCAGAACCGCAAACGAATCTCTCCATCAATTCCGCAAGAAAGAGCTTTTGCAAGACACTCTCCGTCAAAGGCTTTGTCTTGAAGTAGACGTCGAGGCAGTCGACCATCTCTGTTTGGATGACGGAGAGATCTTCGCTCAACGTCCACTCGCTGACAATCATGGTTTGCAAGACTTCGACGGCCATCCTTCGCAAGCCCTCATGAACACTCAAGCACAGCTCAACAATTGGGCCGACAAGACCCGGGACATACTGGACTTGGTAGCCGCCCATCTTGGCTAGCCCGTACCTCGTGCGTTCTTCATTGCTCGCTTCCCATCCAATGGCCTCCCACGTTCTACGCAGAAGAGCAGCGCCATCCTCACGCACGTCGCCGGCGATCTTCCAGACAGCTCGTCGCTTTTGCTCAGGAAAGGTTTCCAATGCTAGAGATGGGCTTCCGACGAGTTTCAGTAACGTCTCAAAGAACAACCTCCACAGGTCGGTGTTGAAGGTTTCGGCGTCGTCAGGATGGGGTAAGAAAGACTCCAACAGGATTGTGGCCAAGTACTGGAGCGTGCGCATAGCAGACTTGTGGTGATAAATGTGTACACTCAACCAGCCCTCGGGGAACGCTTGGCCCTTTAAGATGCTCATCTGTACCTGGAGCACGTTCTCGAGAATGGTCTGTATGTTGCTGTCCGCTAGCTCCAATTGCATTCCAACCGGTGAGCTTGAGATTGCCGACATGATAGCAGACAGTTCGGCCAGGGCCTCGTCAAATTCAACACTGTGCGCAGTCGCCTTGGTCGGAAATGGAAAGGATGAAGGAAACAGGAGCGACAGCTTCTTTCGCGCGGGTGGGGGCGATGCTAGAATCGACAGATACGAGTCAATGACTCTAGGCGCATGGTCTGGAATTTCAGGACCAATGTAGTCGAGTTGGTTGGCAAGGATAGAGCAGCAAAGCCGGATTTGGTTCCTCCACTGGTCAGTCATGTCCGGACAGTGGCCCCAGTGAGGGCTAATCCAGCGCACGGTATTTGCGCTCAGAGCAGATCTCTGGTCAGGGTGGCTGAAAATATCCAGCTTGGAGTAATTGATAATCAGAACAAGCTTGTACAGAGTCAACTTGCCCTTGACATCAGTGCAAGAGTCCATAAAGTCAATCGCAATGTGAAGGATATCTTCGGCAGTCAGCATATCCGTGAGCTCGGGAAGCCACGTGTGAAAGTGCTGCACAACTAGGGTCTGGCTACCGACCAGAACAGGGGCCGGGTTTCGCATCATTTCTTCCAGGGCTTTGAAGATTGACTTGAGCTGCTTCGTGAAACCCTGCGCCGATGTCTTGATACCAATTCCTGCCTCCTTGGCTCGCTGCTGGCTGCGCGCTTGTGTGATGAATTTGAGAATGTGCCTGACAATCTTGAAAGTAGATCTCAGCTTGCGGGCAGTCTCCGTTTCTGTTGGGTGCTGAAGCAGACGTCCAAGGGCACGGACAAGGCACGAAGCCGCGAAGGGGTACTTGAACTGGTTCTCGGCGTATTGGTCAACCAAGGGAACCAGGTTAAAACGCCTGTCGTGGACAATTCCCAGCACCCTAACCAAAGCCGTGAAGACAAGGTCCTCGTACTCATTGCTACCAGAGTGCTCGACCAAAATGCCAAATAAGCTGTCAAGCACATCACCAAGCAGCTTCACAATCTCGATCTCAGGCACGAAATTGACTTGGCGTAGAACAGCGGTCAGGTCCTCTTGTGATAAGTCTCTCCACTTGGCAAGGCCAAGAATCACGCGATCTTGCGAGAAGCGAGTGCTGCACAGAAATGTGTCGATAAGGAGTAAAGCAAGCGGGCCCGTCACTTCAACTGACCGCTCATCCCTACCTCGCGGTGCCCAGACAGTGGAAAGATAGCCTCCTTTGCCCGTCGGTCCCGCCTGTGCCGTCGAGGTATGCTCGTCTATCTTATAGAGCAGCAAGCCGTGCGGTCCATCACGAATGAATGCTTCGCTGTCCCAGAGAGGTATGTGGGCGACAGCAAACGGGGGGCTTGGCATGTCGCTCACAAACATGACCACATGGGCATTGGCGACTTCATCTGCAGGAAGTGATAGACGCAGCGTTTGGTCCCATGCCTCCCCGCGCTCCGCAGCGACGGATTTGAAAGTAGTCAACCCGCTGCTATTTGAGGCGGGAAATATGCAGTTTTCGATTTTTGTTCCGGATCGATGCCGGACCTCGAGCGTTACTTGCAAGTGTGAAGCCTGCATCCCAGGTGGCATATTTGTGGCGCTTCCCCCGTATCTAGAGAGGAGATTTTGCTTCGCAAGGGCCGCAGTGTTGATGGTTAGGTAGATGTCCGATCTGGGCCGCGTTGGTGCACCAGAGAATCCGATTCTGCTAGTCTTGGACACACCAGCCAATATTGTTGGCGTGGCGTGGATGAGAGCGTCAGGGTCGGGGTGGTCGAATGCCTTGAGTGAGACTTGCAGCCGTTCGCCTCGCCTCGCTCTCTCAAAGGACTCTGATGGGGTTGCCATGATTTCCCGAATGATCGGATTCCACTCTTCGCCCATCTCTTTGTCCGTCATAGGCCGGGTTGAGGGCGCCCAGATACTGATTACATGTTCCATCTCTTCATTCTGTTTCATGATAGCGTTCAATTTCGTAACGCCGATGCCAACAGTACGTTGGGCCATTTGAACCTCCTCTGTCGCCACGCTGACTTGCGACCCGGCGGTGCTAGGAGGGCCTTGGGCATCCCGACTTGCAGTGCGGTTAGAATAAGGTCGGCCCCCTTGCTGCTCGTTGGCGGCATCCGTTTTAGAAAAAGACGAGCCTCGCGAAAACGTCGACCTTGTAGATTTACCTCCCCACATGAAGCTTCTCCTCGAGCTTTTTCCACTGCCAACCGGCAGGGACTTGGTGTGCTCCCTGGTGTAGTAGTTTTCCCCCAAACTACCTGATCTGGTCTGGGGTGATAGCATTTCAACTCTTTGTGGAGACAGAACCTTGACGACGAGATAGAGATCAGATTCAGCGGCAGGGACGTCGCCAATATCGACACTTGACAAGTCTGTAAAGAGCGTTCTGGTAGCGCCATCCTGCATGAGGCTACCAAGTGTGCGACCTGCAGGGACGTCGATACTAAAGGCTTCAGAGAGGTTTATAGGCTTGTCGTGGTGTGGCTTGCTGACGAGGTAGGCAACCAGAGACGTTTCTTCTGTAGATGCTCCAGCAAAGCCTTTGATGTCTAGAAGCAGATGGTGCAAACTGGCAAGTTCGATTGTTGGCTTTGGAGGCTCATCAAGAACGCTCATGGTCGATTGGAGCTCTGTGAGTGCGACAGCAGAGTCCTCGCCTGTCAAGATGCGTCCACGGGCTGCAGGGTCGCGCACAATGACTTCACCTCCGCAGAGCTTGTTTACCTGGACCAGGTCCCATACTGTTCTTTCGCGAAGAGCCTCATACTCGCGGGATGTGAGAACATTGTAGAGAAACTGCTGGCGGTGCAAGTTGAGTTTTGTGATGAGCTGAGAGAGCTTATCCAGTTTAGAGTATTCTCTGGCCAGGAGAAGCTGGTGAAGATTCTTGGAGTGCCACTCGCGCAGGCATGAAGAAATTTCGTCTATTAGCGGCTCGGAGGCCAGGGTGGGCGTTTCGTCGCCAATTTTGAGCATTGGTACGGGTGCTGGAGGACGTGGTAACGTTGGATCGCGCTTTACGGGGACTGAGAGCTTCGTACTGGCACCGAGAGGGAGTTGCTGCAACGGGGCCCGACGTTTGCGTGTGGATCTTGACTTGACTTGTTTGTCCCCGTTCTCGCCATCACTGTCAAGCCCGCCCTTGGCCGAGTCCTCAGACGCGGTCTCATCCTGCGTCGATGCTTTGCTTTCGCGATTGGTATTTTGGTCTTGGTGGGCGATTTGGTTCTCGTCTTCATCTTCGCCGAGCAACTCTCGAACTTGGATACAGCTGCGAGGAAAGATGCCGCTGAAGACTCTGGCCTCGAGGGTTTGTCCCTGCACCGAGGTGAGACCTGCAAGAAGGCTAGGAGGAGCAACAAGATAGCCTCTTAGCCAGTTGCCATCGGCAGTTTCTTCAATGATGTAGAGCTCATCACCAATTTCGAGGGGGAGGTCAGCAGGGCGTTCGGCGGTGAAGGGAAAAGTTGCAACGGCAAAGGCGATGCGCGGGAGCGGATGCCAAGGCATGGCAAATGTTTTCGAGGGCGGTGTTCGAGTACGTGGCAACTATAACAGAGTCGATTTGGATCAATTGGTGTCAACGAGGTTCAAACGGGGTTGGACCTTGATCGCTGCAGCTGAAGAAATAGCCAACCCACGGAGACAGAGGTTGCGGGCGGGGGAGCAACGCTAGCAACATGAAGCCCCGACAGCTAGCGAGATGCCAGAAGGTGGTGTATCCTGCGGGCGATTGATGGGCATGGATATCAAGGGCAAGATCTGAGAAAAGAATGAAGCTGGTAAGAGAAGCATTCCAGCCGGGGGAAAAGGTCCTTTGGGGTTGGTTGGGGGGGTTCTTGTTGCGCACCACCCCTGAGCAAAGTGCGAAATGGGAAAGTGAAAGCTTAAAGTCGTTCTACATTCGTTCCCACCTATTAAACTAGCGTTGGGCGGTACCGGACCCAACAGGCCCCCCCCCCCCCCCTGGTACAGCACAACCGACCGACATACAATTTGCCGCGTCGGGCAGAAGTCAGAAAAAGCAAGTGACGGTATCCAAATTGCCTAAGCCATGCTTAACTAATAAAAGGGGAGGCTCGAAAGCGGTATGTACTGGTAGCGCTGTCTTGGCACCAACTGATGCACAGAACACGACCTGGAACCGCGACTGTGCTGCAGAACGCCTCCATCTGTTGTTACCTAGGTACTAATATGAGACCGCGGGTGAATTTCAGTGATGTGCGGCACGGAAGGCCCTTGCATTTGAAGGAATGCTTCCCTGTACAGCTTGCTGGCCACTTTGGGAGGAACGCAGTTTCTCATTCTGAAAATCACTACATTTGCCTTGTATCCATCTGTACGTTCCTACTTAGATAGTATAACTACCTAACTAGTATGCATGAATGAACCGCATCTCAAAACTGCCTTATCAATAGTTCTCAATAGAACTGAAGCGTTTGCCGCTAGTTCGGCACAAGCGGGGTGCCACCTCTCTCTGTTTGATGTACTAACGAGGTAACTAAAGTTAACAGTTAACGGGTGGAAATCGGAACAGGGGATGGGCCATATCTGAACCGCCGCCCATGCACCAGCAGACAGGGGATAACGTGGTTGACCGGCCTGGTACGGACGGACGGCACCGCACGGATGTTGAAATCCTCGGATGAGTAAAAGGAGTCGCCGTGCCGAAATAATAATAAGCCCCTTATTTATTCGTATCGGAGAAATCTCCCCGAAGGTACGCACTTACGTACCAGTAGTAGGTCGGGTAGGTACATAAGTAATTGCGCCGTCCCTCTCCCCTCCCCACTATAAACCTGTTGGTTCACAGAAATCTTGATAAGCGCAGATTGAGGATAACACAATATCACGCAAGGTAACCACAAGGCATACCACAATGCCTCTGTGGACCGGTCGCGTAGTATAGGGGCCCCCAATTTACTCGGGAAAAAACAAACTACTTGCTACACTACTGCATCACTGCAGCCCTCTTTGCAGCCCTCACTGGTAGTGTGTTACCTTGTGCGCTTGTACATGCATGCCGCACAAGCCCTTACCCATACCCATCATTTAGTTAGCAACTTAACCCTCCCTGCACCTTGGTCTCGAGACTATCGAGATATAAATACAAATCACTCGCGATCGTAACCTGATGGAAGACAACCCGGCAACTGTAGATGTGCGTGACCCAAGTAATAAGAAAGTACCTGTAGGCTAACTAGAGAATTACAGGGTACCGCAGTGCTTGCTACCCACCCGCCATAGCAATCGATTCCCCCATCCCCAAACAATAGACAACTATTATTCATAACTTAATTAGGTTCAACCTGCGCTATCTAGGCGCCCGCAACTCTCACCGCCTTACACTGCGATCAGGACAAAGCTCAACCGCACCACTTGGCCCCGCGCAAACTGGCCGCCATCGCGCTGTTCTGGGCAGGGGTCTCTGACTCGACGTCATCCTAAGACAATTCATTGCCCTCCTTGCTTCTGGACGCAACTCACCTCTAGGGCCTGCCAATAACGCGCCGTGCATAGCTTCGATCCGACATAAAGAACTCGTTTACGAGCAATTAGCGCACTTGCTTTCAACAAAATCCCCAAGCTTCCCCAAATCTCCCGGCACCCCGGCCTCCCGCCGCCTTCATAACCAACATCAGACCGCTGGTCAAACGAGCAAAGCCCACTTCTCCGCCACATAGCCATGGGAACGCCCTTCATCTCGCTCGTCGAGCCTAGTAAACTTGACGGCTACCAGCCGGGCCTTCCGCGCGAGGACCAACCTGCCGGCATCGCGTCCACCTTCCTCGACGCCATGGAGGTCCGCGAGGAGGTCTTCGTCCACGAGCAGGGCGTTCCCGCCACCAACGAGTTCGACGCCGACGACTCGCGATGCTGCCATTGGGTCGCTTACGCCAGCGTTCATACCACCCAGGAGCCCGAGGTCCGCGACGACGACGGCACTGTCGTCCAGCCGCGCAAGAGCTCCACGCGCAGCACCCCCATCGGCACCGTCCGCCTCGTGCCCTTCCCACATGCCCCCCATCCTGTCATCGGCGGCCGGTATTGGAACAATATTCTCGAGGACGAGCCCGCGCCCGATCAGACCGTCGCGGATGCGGCACCTACCTTCGCGGTCGACCGGCCAACCACATACCACGACGGCAGAGAGTCGTACGTCAAGCTCGGCCGCCTCGCCGTCCAAAAAGGGTTTCGTGGTAACAAGATCGCTGGCCTGCTGGTCAACACGGTCTTGCAGTGGCTCAAGGAGAACCCTTCGTTCTTTGACCCCAGCGTCACCGAGCTTGGCCTCGAGCAGATGGGTGCCCGACGAGAAACTGACATTCCATCCTGGGGCGGTTTGGTATGTGTCCATGCGCAAAAGAAAGTTCAGCCCTTTTGGGAACGTTGTGGATTTCAGATTGATGAAGGCATGGGGTCCTGGTGGGAAGAGGGCATACTTCACGTTGGCATGTTCCAGCGCTTGTCGATTGGTGAGAAGAAGATTCGGATTTACTGATGATTGATTACCTAGCTGGTTTTTATGGCGCTTATGATTTGACATGCATGACCTGAATGAGGGCAGATATGGAATTCTGCCAGAGCTTACTCACGTTTTTACTGCCTAGCGACCAAATAGAATACCATTCTTTCTTGATATACATTATGATCCCACTTGAACTAGTCATTCGCCGCAATAGAGCGTGTCATTAAGAGCCATCGCGCAAGTCAATTGATACGCACCCCAGATATACGCCCTTCGACGCGATGGACATAACCCGGTCATATAGAATTCCTACTGAGATTAAAAAGTATGGTCGTGCACGTAGCACTCGGCAGGCAATGACTGCACCCAGAGTGCCACCATACAAAATGGAATAGTGACAGCCATTTACAGAACCACGACGACTCGAGCGAGACTCTAGAATATGGCAGCACGATTCATTAGGTCAATGGGCTTCATCCGAGCCCAGTTTTATTGAGGCTAAAGACATCTTAATACAATCCATAGCCGCGTTCCCAGACCCGAAACGCAAAAATGCAATTCTGTAATTTGCCAGAACCACGCCAAAGCCGCACTCCAACCAGCCGTAAATCCATTTTTTCCGTTTGCGAAAACCTCTATCGGTTGCTCTTGGCCACACGCTCCAGCTCATCCTTCTTCTTGATTGCGTACGAGTTGCTGCTGCCCTTGGCGGCGTTGATCAGCTCTTCAGCCAGGCACTCGGCGATGGACTTGACGTTGCGGAAAGCGGCCTCGCGGGCGCCGGTGGTGAGGAGGGCGATGGCCTGGTTGACTCTGCGGAGGGGAGAAACATCGACGGCCTGACGACGGACGGTACCGGCGGAACCGATACGGGTAGAGTCTTCGCGGGGACCGCAGTTGACGATGGCGTCAACAGCGACCTGGATGGGGTTCTGGTCGGTCATGAGGTGGATCTAATGCCAGAAAGTCCTTGGTTAGCAAATCGTCCATAATTCTTGTCCATGGCTTCCACGTCGGGTTCAGGTTCGTCACGCATGGGCGTCGTTCGTGTCGGATGTTGGCGCGCTGCCGTGTTGCGAACTTTTCTTCGGTGTGGAGTAGGGCTTTGCTGGGGGCGGTCGTCACTCACGATCTCGAAGGCGTGGTCGACAATGCGGACAGCCATGAGCTTCTTGCCGTTGTTGCGGCCGTGCATCATCAGAGAGTTGGTGAGACGCTCAATGATGGGGCAGCTGGCCTTGCGGAAGCGCTTGGCAGCATACTTGCCGGCGGAGTGAGTGACATAGACGGGCTTGCTGAGGTAGATGTAGTCGCTATCGTTCAATTCGTTAGAATACTCGTTCCAGAGAGCGTTTCCGCGGCAAGGACAAGGAGGATATCGCTCGAATATGCTCTCCTCCCCGATTCCCTGCCCTTGCACGCCGAGGAATACACGTACGTCAAAGAGATGTCGCGAACCTCGACATCGTAGTCCCACTTGTTGAACAACTTAACGTTGCCGACCTCCTTGGCGACGTCCTTGGGGAGGACGCTGGGGAGAACGTCGATATCACCGCCCTCAGACATTTTGAATATAGCAGTCGATGGTTCCGTGGATGGCGGCGAACTGCGGTTAGTATGGTCGGTTGTCGTGATGGGATTTTTCGTAAAGTTGGAGGTCTGGCTCGGCTGAGGAGGGTTTGGCAAATTTTGGTGGGTGCCATGTGGGCCAATCATTTATCACGAAAAATTAGGTACGCACCCTACACGCCAGTATTATTAGGGCAAGCCTGCCCTGCCAGCACTGGTGATGGTGGGGGACCCATCGCCAAAGTGGTAAGTCGACTTCGCAACGTTGGCAAAATTCGGTCTTCCTCCACACTCCGTCAACGTCAAATCACATCACATCAAAATGGTACGCCCTCGCCCGCCCACGACGACTCTCTCGCCGAAACGAAATGCTTAATCACAGACCCATGAACTAACCGTCGATTTTTCCACGTTGTAGGCGCCTGCTGCTGGAGCTAAGAAGCAAAAGAAGAAGTGGTCGAAGGGCAAGGTCAAGGACAAGGCCCAGCACGCTGTCATCCTCGACAAGACCACCTCGGAGAAGCTCTACAAAGATGTCCAGTCCTACCGCCTTGTTACCGTCGCCGTGCTTGTCGACCGCATGAAGATCAACGGCTCGCTGGCCCGCCGCTGCATCGCCGACCTCGAGGAGAAGGGCCTGATCAAGCCTGTCACTACACATAGCAAAATGAAGATCTACAGTATGCGACTTCCTCTTATCTTGGCGAGTGCGATGGGAATAAAGCGCTAACAATTGATGACAGCCCGTGCCATTGCTGCTTAAGCGAATTTCGATGAAGGTGTTTTCTGGAAGTTTGGCGTCAATATGGCCTAAATGATATATGGCCGAGGGATGGGGAAAGATACAAGGCAAACAATCGCCTGGTTAGGACGCTTTCTATACTCGGTTAAGCATACCTAGAAACCGAATTTGCATGAGCAAACGGCAACGGAATGGAGAATAAAAAGAAATTACATGACAATGGCAGGAGCAGTGCTGCACCGTGACGACTCCACAAGCTCTGAGGGATGACTGCGATATCAAGGACAGGGCTGAGCCATTGGAAAACTTTAACGCATGTATTTGCACTGTCAATACCCTGGAGTCTGGTGCCTTTTTTGGAGAGGGGGAAGCATCTATCGGGTCCAACCTGAGTATTTGGTCAATGGGTCCATGTATTAGATATGCAGCCGGCATTTGATACAGCCAGTCCCTAATCTTCGGACGCAATCGATGATACATCAAATGAGACGAGATATAGATCACGTGACAGTCCACGTGACGCATGAAGGGTTTGTTTGACATTTGCGCTAGGAGTTAGAGAGCCGTTTTGCAACAGTCCAGTGATTGTTGCAGGCTGGTAGGTTAGTGGAGACATGAAATGCTCAGTCTTCGAAGGTCCATACGAACAAATAGTGACCACGAGCGGAACAGTGTTGAGAGTTTGTCCTGAGTTGTGGTCCAAGCCAACGGTATGGAAGAGACCCAGCAAGGGCGGTCGGCTAGCCGGGATATTGGCGGGAATGAAACAAACGGCGGCCGGGCCTTGATGGATGGATACATGGGAAAGTAAGATTCTAGTAATGGGAAAACTCTGCGTTACAATTGGCTGTTCAGTATCTGACAATGGCCATGCCCTGTAACCCAGATTACTACGCGCGGCCTACTTCGGCTGCCTGTAGCTTTGCGTGCTGGTTTCGAGAAACAACCTCAGCAGAGCATTATGGTTGTTTTCTGGAATTCAATTAGCGGCCTTCTCAGTGAAAGGGGCTGCAGGGGAATGGCGCAAGACAGGGGCCTGCGACTTGGCTCGGCGCAACCGCTGTCTGGTGGGCCCTGGGCCGAAAAACAGACACTTGAGGCATGCAGCCTCCTGTACCTCCGATGTGGCGCTGTGTTGATTTTCAGGTAGAAGAAAATTACGATACAAAATGTTGGGATGTGACCCTCTTTACACCACTTGTACAAATTTATATCTCTGTAGAATGATGCCCTATGTAGCAACTATATTGAGTAGGTGTGAGTTGATTTACTCGAAGACGTGAGGAGCTGTTGTCATGGGAATGATACAAAAGTGAGAGGTGATTGAGATATGGCCTATACCGTGGCTCGGCCTATTACAAGGTATCGACATTGGTTTTAGTTGCTAATCACCTGAAAAAGCGAGATCTTAGGAGGTACCTTTTCTGGGCCGGGCAAACGCTGACCGAGGCTTATTGCTGGCTTCCTACCTAAAAATACCTTATCAGCCGTGGCCAAACGGGTTCCCAGCTACAAAAGTGCATTATTACTAGTTAGTTATTCATTGACATCTTGAAAGCGCACGTAAGGGGCTGGCGAGCGGACTAACTGAGAAATATCTATGGTAAGAAAATCGATCTTGGTAGCGGACAAACGGGGAAGATCCGTCCAAGTGTTTCTCTACCTAGGCCTAACTATAGGTACTTCACGGCGGCTCCGGGGGCTCGAGAGATTCAGATTCCAGGCAGGTACCTGGTGGCAGGATGACCAGGCAAAAAGAACATCGGGGCGAACCGGCAACTTTGTCCCCCTTGGCAAGGCACCAAGTAACCTTGCGGATGCTAGGAGCTGTTGGCCTCAGACCTCCTTCTGGCCTCAGGCGTTAAATCCACTGTTGCCATGGAAAGTTCCCTAGAGACGCTCATGAGCAGCTGGCTCTAGCGCGGCCGGAAAGACTCGCTCCAGAAAACTTGTCCCTTTCGCTGGACCCGCCGCAATTTTTTCGCTCCCCCCAACCCTGCCACCCGGCCAGCAGAGCAGAATTTATTTCGCTCGACTTCCCCAGACACACTTCTCTTTTTCTCTTCTCCATCCCCAAATCTCCCCTCAGTCTTTTCTTGTTTTTTTCCGGGAAAGCACCTGAACATCTGCCAACATGTCTCAAGAGAAGCCTAAGGTCCTGGGCATGCCCGTAAGTTTTTTCTGCCTTGTTCGCCACGTTGCCGGAAATGCCGCGTTACGCCGTTGTCAAGAGGTACAAGGGGGAAGGTGGCAATCGAAGCCGCAGCAATCGCGAGGACCAATTGGGTTGCGCTGCAAAGCCAATGCCTCTCTTCGAAAGACTCTGCTTGCTATGCACGCCTCATCTCCTTTGCCACGATGCCTCGCGTAACGCGACAGAACATTTCATGGCCTCCGGTTACCCCTGGACATGCATGCTAACTCGCCTCGCAGCCCTTCGTTGCCGACTTCCTGAGTACGTTTCATCCGTCATTCATCATGCTCGCCACTCGCCATCAACCGAGACAATAAACTATAGTCGCCTCGATCAAATACTAACATGTTGTCCAGTGGGTGGTGTCTCCGCCGCCGTCTCGAAGACCGCTGCTGCCCCCATCGAGCGCGTCAAGCTCCTCATCCAGAACCAGGTTAGTGACGTTCATCCACAATGCAGCTCCGCTGTGGTTATCTAACCTTTCGAAACAGGATGAGATGATCAAGTCTGGCCGTCTCGACCGCCGCTACAACGGTATCGTTGAGTGCTTCCGCCGTACCGCTGCTGATGAGGGTGTTCTCTCTCTGTGGCGTGGTAACACTGCCAACGTTATCCGTTACTTCCCTACCCAGGCCCTGAACTTCGCTTTCCGTGACAAGTTCAAGAAGATGTTCGGCTTCAAGAAGGACCGTGATGGTTACGCCTGGTGGATGGCCGGTAACCTCGCCTCCGGTGGTGCTGCTGGTGCCACCTCTATGCTTTTCGTCTACTCCCTTGACTACGCCCGTACCCGTCTGGCCAACGATGCCAAGAACGCCTCCAAGGGCGGTGAGCGCCAGTTCAACGGTCTCATTGACGTCTACCGCAAGACCCTGGCCTCCGACGGTATTGCCGGTCTCTACCGTGGTTTCATGCCCTCTGTCGCTGGTATTATTGTCTACCGCGGTCTCTACTTCGGCATGTACGACTCCCTCAAGCCCGTCCTTCTCACCGGTAATCTCGAGGGCAACTTCCTCGCCTCCTTCCTTCTCGGTTGGGGTGTCACCACCGGTGCCGGTATTGCTGCCTACCCTCTTGACACCATCCGTCGTCGCATGATGATGACATCTGGTGAGGCCGTCAAGTACAAGAACTCGTTCGATGCTGCCCGCCAGATCATTGCTACCAACGGTGTCAAGTCGCTCTTCAACGGTGCTGGTGCCAACATTCTCCGTGGTGTTGCTGGTGCTGGTGTCCTGTCTATCTACGACAAGCTCCAGGTCCTCATGTTCGGCAAGGCCTTCTCGGGCGGCTCCGGCTAAATGCCATGCTTCCCATTGCCACTGTATAGACACTGTTTTTAGTTGGGAAAGGATCACTCGGGGATTTAAAACGGAGAGCTGGGAAGTTTGACGGTGAGGGAAGTTGGGGTAGATACCCTGACGTTCTGTCATGTGCAACAGCTGATGCGCGGATTAGATTGGCATTGGCATGGCGCAATTCTCTTTTATGGCTCTGCCAAGGACTTTCTAGTCGCTGTAATTTATACACCTACGCAATTTCCCTTGTTGTTAGATTATCTGAACTTTGGTTCCTAATACTCCTCGGTTTCTCTATGATCTCGTGCTTATCTGTGCTGTCACTTGAAGGCTTGGTTGCAGTTGGTCGTTGATTGATGACTAACGACTCGGGAAGTTCCACTACGACGCGGTACACTGCGCGTCGTTCTCGTTTTCCACGCAGAAGTTTGTAGCCTCTTGCAAGAGCAATCCACGCTTTATAACAATGCCACCGAAGCAAACCAGTGGTGCCCGCAGTCGCTCACAAGCCGGTGGCAGCAGGCAAGCGGCCGAGGACTTGAGCGACGCCGCCGCCTCCAGCGACCCGTTCGATACCGGGGACGACTCGCCGCCCCGCCGCCGCCCTCAGGCCGCGAGCCGCGACGCGGGAGGGGACTCGGCCGCCGACAAGTCGATCCCCAAGGACCTACTCACGCGCATCCTGCACGACCTGTTCGAGAAGGACGCGACGCGGGTCTCGCGCGACGCCAACGCCGCGGTGGGCAAGTACGTGGACGTATTTGTCCGCGAGGCCATTGCGCGCTCGGCGGTGGAGAAGCGTTCGGGGTTCCTCGAGGTATGTGCTTCCTTTCCCCCGCGCGCGAGCTGTAGCATCGTGGGTTGGCTGATATGGATGCCACGTGCAGGTGGAAGACTTGGAAAAGATTGCCCCTCAGCTCTTGCTGGATCTCTAGGGTGGCGGTGGTGTTTGGACGCAATGCTATAGACTTTGCTGTCGACTATCGTGGGGCGCCGTTTTTCGATGGCAAAATATGGCCGCCGCTTTCAAGCATCGGCATCCCAAACCGAGGGTAGAGACCAAAGATCACAGTCCCAAATATTGGTGCATCGGGACCGGGACCGGCTCACCTACGGAGGCACCTGGGGGCTTTTGACATGCTTGCGAGGCGTTTTGTGAGACGGAATTACTTGAGGGGGGAACAGCATCCGCCGTATGGACAGCTCGCTTGGGAAGCGCTTGCTGGGTTAAGTGGAAACAGGTCCGATCAGGTCAACCAAAAGCAGGCGTTGGAAACCGACCTCCGTTGCTGGGCCCCGTCGTTTTGCTCATGAGTGCAAGAACTCATCAACGCATTCAGGCCCGAGCAAACATGACACGATGCAGAAAGGAATATTCTATACTTTCATGTAGCCTTGCGAACAAATACCGGCAGTCCATGTGTAGGTATGAGCCAATGAATAAATGTATGCAACATTTACAGAAGCCCTCCGGTCGCTCATTTCCATTTAGCGTCTTCTTAGGTAGGTGATGGTGATTAGAGCATATGCGTAGCGAACGAATTAGGATCAGATGAGAAAGGAGCCGAGAAACCGTGCATTGCCGTTTTTTGCCACCCAACTTGACCACTGCCCTGGAAGAGAAATTGCCGTCACAGCCGCCAGCAAGCATGCATAGAAGCCAACTGGCCATGTTGTCCCCCGTTGGCGCGTCGGCGGTGCTTGAGCCGGGCTTGCAAGTACGGAGCTGTGGGGCCGGAGCTGAAACGGGCCCTGTCTCGTCGGTGTCGTAGAATCGCCAAGGTGCGGCATGGCCAGTGACAGACTCGTGCACGCAAGAGTGCAGCTATCATAAAAAAGAGTGACGGGTGGCTGTCCGTCTATCCGGAGAAGATGTCCAACTGTCGGCTTTTTCCAAGTCATTTTCGTTGCTGTTCCGCGCAAGGTGCTCAACTCACCCTGTTGGACCAACAACAAGAAGTCTCCGCAGCGAGCCGCAACAGTTGAGCGATCCCTTGATTTTTCCTTTCTACTTCGCAATAAAGAAGGAGCATATTCTTCGAGTGAATACATAATTGTCGTACAAAAAGATCACCGATCGAGATGACGGATGGGACTAAATTGAAGGAGCCGCCCGCCACGGTTTGAGCATAACCTCCGACAGGACCTCTTACACCACCTACCCCGAGGCGAGGGCTTCCTGCGCCGATAATGGACGAACAAATACGCCGGATCTCGGTTTCGTGTGTCCCGATTAGCCCGTTTAGGAAGATTCAGGCCCACGACAAGCGCCACGCCAGAGGGATGAGACGGTATTTGTCTTCCATCCCACCCACGCTTCTTCCGCGTAGCCAGTTGGCATAAGGAGGCTTCCCGGAAGACGGCATGCATTAGTATTGCTGGCTGGTTCCCCTTTTCCCCTCTCTCTTGGCAATTCGGGCTTTGCAAAGAAACGACAAGATGGGCAATGCGGCCGCCAAAGGGGGACAAGATGTGGTTGCTGGCTGATCGTCACTCCTGTTTCGACTAACAAGTCGCCTCTGCCCGGATGCCTCGTGGTGAATCTAGTTCGTTACAGCCCCGGTGCTGTGCCTCCCGGCCTACTCTGGAACTTTCCCCTGCCCTTTTGCAAGAATTTGCATTTATGGTAGCTATCGCTCCCATTACTCTTCCTTTTCCTCTTGTTCCTTGTTTCATTATTTCTCTCTTTCCTTCTCAGTTCGTCCTTTCTTTTCCCTTTCTCGCACTGCTAGCTCCCTTGTGTACCATTTTCTTCTATTATTGTCTGTTGGTCATTGGCCTTCCCTTGACGTCAGTCGCACGGTCATTGTCTCTCTTGCTTGGCAGCTCTGGAAGCTTTGCTCACCGTCCGATCTTTTTACGTCTCGTCTAATCCATCACATCTCAACGGGTCTTCAACACACTTTCAGCCATCATGAAGTTCACTCTCGCCTCAGTCGCGGCCCTAATTGGTGCTGCCCAAGGTACGCATTCAATGTCGATGAGCAAATTCCACAACAATTCAAATTCTAACAAAATCGTACGTAGCCGTCGACGTCCAGGTCGTCTCTGTCGGCCGCAAGGGCGTCAACGATGCCTCTGCTCTGAAGTTCTGGCCGGATAACATCAAGGCGACGGCCGGCAGCATAGTTCAGTTCCAGTTCCTGGCCGGAAACCACACCATCACCCAGTCTGACTTCGACCACCCGTGTAAGCCCATCAACGAAGTAGATCCTAGCGTTGAGGGCGTCCTCTCGCCGTACCAGCCCACAGCCGACACTGCATCCAAGGGGTTGTTTCCCACCTACACTATCATGATCACCGACACCAAGCCCATGTGGTTCTTCTGTAGCCAAGGTCCGCACTGCGAAAAGGGTATGGTCATGGTCATCAACGAGAAGTGAGTCTCTTGTCCTTCCCACTATCGGGCTGATTCAGAGTGCTAACCCGCCGCAGCACCGGCGCCAACTCTTCGCGATCTCTTGAGAATTACAAGAAACTGGCGGCCGAAGCCACTCCAGAAGGCGGCGCGTCGCAGAGCGGCACTCCCGAGGCATCCACTGGTGCCAGCCCTGAAGCTGAAGGTACTGCTACGGCCGCACCCTCAACGGCTGGTGCTTCCATTACCGGCGTATCCAGCTCGATGCTACTTGCTCTTGGTGCAGTCTTCATGCTCCTATAGAAGACTTCAAGCCATATTTAATAGCGTCGTGTATATGAATGGGTTAATGATATCGAGTTGAGCCGGCAGGTACTGGAAATTGGTTAATATTTAGGGCTTTCTGTGTAAAACGCAGAGCGATCAGTTCGCATCACTTGTGTTTTCTTAGTAACGAATTTAGCAGTGTTGACCTGTAAGGGTAACAAAAATGAACATTTCATTACATTACTGTTGGTCACGAGGAACCCTCTTCTTGCGCTTTTCTTGTGCGGATTTACAAAGCGGAGGAACTGGGAGCTTCTCCAGCCAATCTTCCTCGCGCTTCACGTAGCCGACTTTTTGATACTTGGGGCTGTTGGTGAAAAAGTCGACCCAGTGCTTCAGGCCGTTGTGCACTCGTTCTTTGGCTTCAGCCAGCTCCTGCTCTTTGAGCTGCTTCATCTCGGATGCGGTCCACTTGGAGTCGATTTCGGGGTCGTCTATGGGAAGATACATTTCTTCGAGGCCTCGAATATCGGGCGTCAAGTCTTCGTCAAAGCAGCCGCTAACGTAGGCGCGCGACGCATCACGGCCGACAAAGAAGTGATATGAGCCGCCGATGCCATACATGTGCAGGCCGTTCGAGACGTCGAAGATGGTGCCATTGACAGCGAGGTACAGGGGCTTGCCCTTTTCATAGCCCTTGTATTGGGAAAGCTCGTCCGGGGTAAGATAAATAGGGCCAGCCTGAACAGAAGCGGTTGGGTTAGCTCTCCGTGTGAATTCTTGCCACACCCGCTGCGCAGAAGGTACATACAAACTTGGCTTTCCACCACTCAGGCTTCAGGTAGTTTGGCTTATTCTGCATGCCCCAGAAGAAGCTCTCGCCAGAGCTGATGACATAGCTGAGGCCACACGAAGCAACGAACAAGAAGGTCAACACCCGTAAAATGTCAAGACGGAGCGAACTTGAATCGTAATCTTCTTCGTCAATGATGCGAGGCTTTGTGCTCTGCTTTGTTTGGCCAGCGTCGGCCTGGGCCTTGCGCTGGCGGAGCTCGCTGTCGGCCATGATAGATTGTTTTGATGTGGGTGTTCAGAAGCTGGGTCCGTCGAATATCGTTCGTGCGATGCAATCAATACAAAATTTGTACACTCCTGCACAGTAAGGACGAGGCCCAAGGGTGATCAATGCGATGCAAGTCTTATTAGTCCCCAATTTACCGATCTGAAACGGGTCATGCGTAGCGGGCGGCAACGACGGGAGGCGACGCCGGCCCGCCACCGAAAACCACGATCCCAGTGGCATCACATGACCCTCCCGTCACCACAGCAACGGCTACCCAATATTGCTCCAGTTTACCTTACCAACGTTTTGGGTCAGGAACCACAGTAAACAGACTTGTGGAATATAAACGCACAAAAGATCCAACCTGCCCAGCAATTTTGCGACCAATTCACGACCGCCAGCTTCGGTGAGATAGATGAGGGGTAGACTTCTAGCTGAGAAGTTCTTGGTTCGACAAACACAAACACAAACACCACCACCAGAGAGCATTCACGTTCACCATGGACGAAAGTGTGACCTCTACACCGATAGGAGCGCTCAGCCCACTTCAGGCCTCGACACCAGACCGCGTCAATCAACGCCGCGAAGCCCACGCGACGCCATTTAAAGCCGATGGACACGACAGCCCAGTGCTGGAAAGAATCAGCCAATTCAACAACATGTCCGGACAATCCAGGCAGCTGGACCGGAGAACAAACGACGCGTTGAAGAGAGCTGTTCTCGGACGCGAAGAGGCCGAAATGGAGATGAAGCGCATGAGAGAGGAAATTACACGGCTGCATGCTGCCGTCGAGCAGGGCAAAGAACGAGAATGCAAAGTTGGGGAGCGGCTAGAAACTGTCATGGTAAGAGCAAGACAGGTATTGATTGCACAACACAGCTAACAGCGGCACAGGACAGCTATGGCCGCGCGAAGGAGACACATGCACACACCCAAGCCCTCTGGGAGAAAGAAATTCGACGAGCGAGAAAAGAAAACTTCAAGTCCCAGTCAACGATCGTCAAACTGCAGGAGGAGCTAAAGACGGCACGTACAGCAGCCAAAATCAACGAAGAATACCTAGAACGCGAAAAAGAGCGCAGCCACACGCGAGAGCAAGAGGCCTTCACTGCCCGCTATCAAATAGTAGGCGTCCAGGAGCGGCTTGACAAGGCCCTTGAGCGAGTCAAAGTGGTCGAGCAGGAGCGTGATGCGTACAAAACTGCCGCCAAGAACGAGGAGGTTGCACGCATCGCTGCTGAAGGTCGACTGTCTCTTTCCTTGGCTGAAACAGACGAACTGGCTTCACCAAAGAACAACGTCCAGAAGAAGCGTAAGCGCGATTCTGCCAAGGATGGAGGCCGTGTTTCTCTGTCTGCCATGAACTTGGTCGGCTCTGCTGCTGCGGAGACTGAGATCGAAGAGCTTTCGCTGCAAGTTTCTTGGGAGAAGCATAGAGCCGAAAGAGCTCAGGAAATGGTTGAGTTTCTACAGGCCGAATGCCAAATGCATTCTTGTCGTGGCGCCAAAGAGACTCGCGAAATTTGCCAGGCCACGCCACAAAAGACTATCGAGCCGGTAGAGCCGACTGCATCTGCTGAGGTAATTACTGCGACTGTGCCGGATACTAGTGAAGATGCCACCATTACTGTCAATTACTTGACCATGGAGGGGTCTTCGGCTGCGCCTGCAGAGCCTGAAATGATTGCCCAAGCTTTTGTTGACGGGCCTGAGCCGATGGTGGACGTTGAGATGACGCCGGAGAGGCAAGAGATTCAGCAGCAAAGCACAACCCCCGCAACCGAGCAACAACATGAAGTCATGGACGAAGATGAGCCAAAGGAGGAACTGGAGAACGACACTGAGATGCTGCCCGAACACATTCTCTCAGTTGCATACCACGACCCAACCATCGAGGCGCCAGCCATGGACGCGGAGGACCGGCAGTTGCCGGAACCGGCCCCCGAGCCAGTAGAGGAATTTGAGTTAATGGTGGAGGAGCGCAATCCAGATTCCGAAATTACCGCTGATATTGCGACGGCTCCATCTGCTGATGCCGTTCCGGAGCTTGAGCCGGAACATTTTGTTGGTCAGCAGAACGAGGGCCGTCACGAATCTGACGGTGAAGAGCACCGAGAGTCACTGCCTGAGTCCGAGTCCCTCGATGAACATCATCTACTTATTATCAAACCGAGAAAGGAACGAACCAGTACCATTTTCTGTCCCAAGGAGGGTGTTTTCCGCACAGTTTCGGAGCAGGAAGCCGAAGCCGCGGCTCTGGAGGAGCGTTTCCAGCCGAAGCCGTTTGATGAAGAGATGGAGGAGAATCTCGATATTATCCTCACAGATGCGATGGGAGAGGCGAGAAGCCCCCGTCTGTATGCTAGGACTCCGTCGGTTGAGCCGCCGGCATGCGCCATAATGTCGAGAGATCGCTTCACCAGAGACCGGACCTCTCTTCAGTCCCTGCTGAGCGCCCCGCATAGTGAGGTGGAGTCATCGATCCCCAAGACATTCAATATCCCAACTGTCGAAGATTACGAGTCCAGGGCCGAGATAGCAGTTTACGATGCTGCTGAGCAAGCCGTTGTGGATGAGCATGAGTATGAGGCACGCCGAGCGCCCGACTCCCCTACGCCTACGATGTATTCGTCCACCAGTCATTTTAAAGTCACAACAACGACCGTGCCGGTGCGGGATGAATCCTCTCAGCGCAGTTCCTCGTTCCACGAGAAGCTTCGGACCCCCTCGGCCAGCAGCTGTGCGAGCTTTGATCTCACGGACCCAGCTCTGACGCCGACTATGACGCGTGAACAGGCGCTTGCCAAGATTCGAGAGCGAAGAGGACGCGCGCGGAGCATTGCCCAGGCGACTGCGGTACCACCTAAGAAGCTGGCACCGACCGGCGCGAAACGCGATATCAGCTCGTCCTCGGCCAGGGCCCCTCTCAGCAAGACTACGCCGAAAACCATCTCAAAAACGACTACGACGACAGCGACACGGGTCAGACCTGCCGCCAAAGCGGCAGTGAAGCCAATCAGCAGGCCAACGAGCAGGGCGGCAAGCAGGGACCCTGGCCGGACCACTACTAGCAGCCGGACCACGAGCCGGACCACGAGCCGGACCACGAGCCGGACCACGAGCCGAACACGATAGAGCATGGCAAGGAGTTATATTCATTAGCGAGTACTACTTTGATGTTTTCGTTTTGTTTGGATTTTATCCTGGGTGATTTTGGGGGGCCTCCAGTAATGACTGCACCTGGAGATGATACGTAGATATGACTTTTGAGCCAAAGGCTGTATACTGGCATTCATCATGACATTTTGGGATGCTTGGCGTTGCATGGAGTTTTTGCATTTGTTTCCTGGGGCTATCTATCATGTGTTGTTGTGGCTGTTTTTTGTGGCCATTTTGTTTTTGGCTTGTTTCCTCTTTCCTTTCGCATTGGATAGTAATAACAGTCATCTCAATGTGGTGTCATCATGGCTGTCTTTGAATTCCACGCAGATGAATGTGATCAGGTCTGAATAAAATGGATCTAGTTGGTTATAATTTATGCCCTGATCCTGAGTTTTTAATAATTCTTAGGTGGTTGAGTGCTGCAACAGCCGCCCCCAAGAACGGTCAGTCAAATGTCCAGCGTCCCCACAATGCAAATGCCAGGCGCAAGAAACGGGACGGCTTCATCTATCTGCGAACCGAAGAAATCCAACTCGTCGCCCACGGCACAACGTCTCTGGGCATCCACTCCTTTCATTGAATTTGCTTTCCGCCCTTTACGTCCTGTAATTCGTCTGTCCTCTGCAAATTTCTACATTCGCCGGGGCTCTATCAATCGCCAAGAGCCCCCCCCCCCCCCCTCTTCCCGGGCTGTTTTTTTTCCACCAACGCGCGACCGTATTCGAACAACCATGGGCAGACATGCGCGAATCAATGGTGCGTCGCACGAGAACGGCGATGTTCCTGACGCTGGGCTGAGGAGCTTGGATCATTGTAAGTCCCCATGCCCCCTCCCCCTCCCCTTCATACCCAATGAGGTGATCTATGCGGAGGACAAAGCTTGTGCTAACCCAGGTGTCGCAAACTAGACAAGAGAGCTCTTCCACCATGGCGGTACCGACTTCGACAACAGGCACTTCCCTTGATTCGCTGGGAGACGCCGTACCTGGCGTGGATGCAGGAAAAGCTGCGCACGCCCGCGCTCGACAGTTACTTTGCCATCACGGCGAACCTCGGCACCCACACCTTCTTCATGGTCTTCCTGCCCATGTGCTTCTGGTGCGGGCAGGCCTGGTTCGGGAAAGGGTAAGAAATTGGGCGATGGCGTTGTCAGCGAGCGCCATTGGAACAGAAAAGAAAAAAGAGAGGCATAATACTGACCGGGGTTTGGACAGACTCGTGCACATCCTGGCCCTGGGCGTCTTCTGGACAGGCTTCATCAAGGACTTCTACTCGTTGCCGCGACCGCTCTCCCCGCCGCTTCACCGCATCACCATGTCCGGATCGGCCGCACTCGAATACGGCTTCCCGTCGACACACAGCGCCAACGCGGTCTCGGTTGCCGTGTACGGGCTGCTGATCCTCAAGAGCCCCGAAAACTCCCTGCCGCCCGCCGCGAAGCTGTCCCTGGAATGCTTATCCTACTTTTACGCCGTTTCCATCGTCTTTGGGCGGCTGTACTGCGGCATGCACGGGTTCCTCGACGTCGTTGTCGGCTCCGTCATCGGCGTGGCCATTGGCATGCTCGAGTTCTACTACGGCCCGGCGTTTGACGCGTATATGCACGCGAGCTCCTGGGTCGCGCCCGCGGTGGCCTGCCTGGTCATCGTCGTCCTCGTGCGCATCCACCCGGAGCCCGCAGATGACTGTCCCTGCTTCGATGACAGCGTCGCGTTCGCAGGCGTCGTCATTGGCCTTGAGTTCGGGTCCTGGACGTACGGCAAGATCCCCTGGGATCCCTGGGTGGCCAACGCGTACGCCGGCAACGGCACCGTCGACGTCACCCCCCTCGGCTGGGGCCTCAACGTCGTCCGCATCGTCTTCGGGGTGCTCATCGTCTTTGCCTGGCGCGAGACGATGAAGCCGCTGCTCCTCAAGGGCCTCCCGCACCTGTTCCGCCTCATCGAGTCGAGCGGGTTCACCCTGCCGCGACGCTTCTTCACGCCGGCCAGCGAGTACAAGTCGGTCCCGCCCGGGTCCCGCATCGACACGCTGTTCCCGACCGCGTCCGACTTCCCGCGCATGGTGGCGGGCATCCGCCACCCGACGACGCGCGGCCGCTCCGTGTCCATCGGCCCGCAGAGCGCGGCGGACGCGTACGAGACGCTGGCGTACCGCGAGCGCCAGCGCCGCGAGAGCGTCAGCAGCAACCACAGCCTGCGGAGCCGCTCGAGGGGCAAGCCGACGGCTGGCGGGTCGGAAGGCCAGACCGACACGGCGCTGGCTTCGGGCGCCCAGAAGCCGCCGTCGAGGACGGAGTATGAGAAGATGATTGCGGGCAACGAGGCTGTCTTGACGCCGGCGGAAGAGCCGACGGAGCAGCAGAGCCGGGCGGTCGACGAGAAGGAAGTCTTTGCGCTACTCGTCAAGCCGCGTGTACGGTACGATGTCGAGGTTGTCACGAAATTAATTGTCTACACAGGTGAGTCTCTGTTTAACATACCCCCCCCCCCCCCTTTCCAGCGGAACCCTGCGGTCTGTTGGGGCTACTTTGCTAATGTGCGACAGGTATTGCTTGGTTCGCCGTTGCATTGATTCCAATCATTTTTGAGGTGGTTGGACTCGGCACGAATCATTTACATACGCATTAGAGAAGTCAAGGGAGCACATTCCTTCCATAGCATTATATAATCATGCGGTACATATGGGGCTGGATTCCGGCGTTAGTACTGATGAGCGTTGGGCGCCGTGCTGGAGGCAAGGTGCGCGGTAATGAAAATCACATTTATTTTGAAGTCGTACAATATCAACAGTGTGAGGTCGTAGATGAGAAGAGCCACGCCAGTGAATAGTATGCAACACCGGTTTCACGGAACAATCGACTGGGGAGCGTATAATGATCTCTACAGCTTTCTAAAATATAGGAGATGAAAGAAAAGCATATATTATGTTAAAGTGAAAAGAGAATCCAATAAAACCGAAGCATGGAAGAGACCGCGGTGTGCTCAAGTAGTCATATTCTCCCTACAGGGTAGCGACAGCGATGAAGATTGTCAGGGTGCCATGTGGAGGCAGTTCAGTTCATTAGTTTAATGGATTCACGTTTTCCAACGCGTTGGCGGCGCGTCTTCCTAACCACCCCATTGATTTTCTACTCAACGGATAAACTGCTGCAACGGCAGCCCGGCACCATCCAATCGCCTAGAAACAGATCAAAGCAGCAGACCGAGAGACATAGTAGAGAAACAGGAACATATAGCCGGCACAATGTCCGACTTTGAAGACGCCATGGACGTCGACTCGGCCCCCGCCGTGAGCAAAGACGTCCTCTTCTCCGCCGATGCGAGCAAAGGCAAGCGAAGCACAGCGGCCAACTTGCCGATCGAGGCCGAAGACACGTTACCATGGTAAGCAAAGCGACAACCTAAATTCCGAAACCCTCTAGCTAAACAGTTCCTGCCCCCCCCCTTCCGCAGGATCGAAAAGTACAGACCGGAATCCCTTGACGACGTCGAGGGCCACCAGGACATCCTCGCCACCATCAACAAGTTCGTCGACGCCAATCGCCTACCGCACCTGCTCCTCTACGGCCCGCCCGGCACCGGCAAGACGTCGACCATCCTAGCCCTCGCGCGACGCATCTACGGCGCCGCCCACGTGCGGCAGATGGTGCTGGAGCTCAACGCCTCGGACGACCGCGGCATCGACGTGGTGCGCGAGCAGATCAAGACGTTTGCGAGCACCAAGCAAATCTTTGGCATGGGCGGCGGCGGCGGCGGTGGGAACCGGACAGGCGGGATGGCGGGCTTCAAGCTGATCATCCTGGACGAGGCCGACGCCATGACCAACACGGCGCAGATGGCGCTGCGCCGCATCATGGAAAAGTACACGGCCAACGCGCGCTTCTGCATCATTGCAAACTACGCGCACAAGCTCAGCCCCGCGCTGCTGAGCCGCTGCACGCGCTTCCGCTTCAGCCCGCTCAAGGAGGCCGACATCCGCCAGCTGGTGGTCAAGATCGTGGACGAGGAGAGCGTGCGCATCGGCGCCGAGGCCGTCGACGCGCTCGTCAAGCTGAGCAAGGGCGACATGCGCCGCGCCCTCAACGTGCTGCAAGCGTGCCACGCGTCCAGTAAGTTTTTTTTTTTTTTTTTTTTTTTCAGGACCCCTTCTCCCTTCCCCATCTGTCCCGTCTTCTCTTGCTAACGCCCCCCCGTCGCACAGGCACGCCGCTGCGAGCGCCCGGCGCGCCCAAGGTCCCCGACGCCGAGATCCAGCGCGAGACCATCACCACCGAGACCATCTACACGTGCATCGCGGCGCCGGCGCCCGAGGCGGTGCAGCAGATCCTGTCGACGCTGCTCGGCACCGCCGACGTCACCAGCTGCCTCAACACGGTGCACTCGATCAAGCGCCTGCAGGGGCTGGCGCTCGCCGACGTGGTCACCGCGCTCGCGGAGGAGCTCGCCAGGCTGGACGTGCCGCCCGAGGTCACCATCACGTGGCTCGACGGGCTCGCCGAGATTGAGCACCGCGTCGCCGGCGGCGGCAGCGAGGTCCTCCAGACCGGCGCGGTGGTCGGCGTCGTCCGCGCCGGCGTGGAGTTGATGGGGAATAAACCGATCAAGACGTGACGGAGAGGAGGCAGGCAGGACCTGTTTGTAAAATAGACCAAGCATAGCATGAGAAATAACCCATCTGGACAAAAAAAAATGGTAAAATTCTAAATAATCAAGTACATTGCTGAGATGGAATCTGGGGTATCATGGGGACGAACCAACTCGTCAAAGCTCATCATCATCATCGTCGTCGTCTATCAAGAAAATGGACACCCTCTTCCCTTCGCCCTCGGATTTGACATGCGCTATATTGTCATCTTCTGGTCCCGTCTTTGCACGAGATTCACGCTTGACGTTGGCGAAATCCAACTTGACCTCGTCCCTGACATCGCTCTTGATCCCTCTCTTGACTTCTTCGTTTTTGATCTCGTCCGTGGTTTCGTGCTTGACCTCGTTCTTGATTTCATCTTTGATGCCATGTTTACTTTCATCCTTACAGTCGTGCTTGACATCATCCACGCCTTCGCCCTTGACTTCATGCGTGACCCCACGCTTGATTTCGCCTGTAGTATCGTCCTTGATGTCGTTCTTGACGTCATCTTTTAGCTCGTCCTTGGCCTCATCCTTGACCTCTTGCTTCATAGACTCTTCCTTCATATCCTCGGCCTTGGGCTCCACACTCGGTAGGACTGACCCGTCATCAGTCTCCCGCTTCTCGACCTCCTGACCCCCTTCCTCCCCGTCCAACCCGCCCTCCGCCTCCCGCGCAATCTTTTCCTGGCGCCTCTTGTAAAATGTGTCTAGGCAGTTCCGCCGCTCCTCCTGCGTCCACCCTTCCACGACGAGCGCAAAGTCCTGCGCAGTCGCGAAGCCGAACTCGCGCGCCATCTCACAAAACTGCCGCAGCTGCACGTCTTCGGGCGGGTTGTAGATGCTGTGTAGCGCGTCCAGGTCTTGGATCCCATCTTGACTGCCCGCAAACAGGGCATTCTGGCCGCGCTCGTCGTTGGCCCACGACGCCATGGCGGCGCGCCGTGAGATCTGCTCCTCAATCTTGGAGGTGCCGACGACCTCGGCGTTGTCGTGCGTGTATTCAACCCCCGCCGATGCGAGAATGGCCTGAATGGCATCGCTCTTACGCGGTGTCGCCTTCCGGCTATCCGGCTTCGGCTTCCGGCCCTCAGCTGTGAGGAGAGCCGCGAGCTGGCCAACGCCGTTGTCATCGTCGCCATTCTCGGTTTTGACCGGGACAACGCCGTCCTCGTCTTTTGCTGCCTGGTCCATATCTACTTCTGCCAGCGTCACACCGACTTTGGCTTCCGCAATGTTCGTCTTGTTGACAATGTCACGTAACAGGCCACTATCACTGTGAAATGTGAAAATGTTAGACAGACCAAAGATTTCGCCTTTGCGATCTGCATCTTGCTGGACGCCACGAAAGTAGCGACGCTCTGATGACGCAGTGTAGCCAATATTAGCCTGCTGCTGCTTGTAGACTTGGCGAGCGTAGACAATTTCTTCGACGGTGCCAAGAGAAATCAGCCGGAATACCTCGACATCGCGAGTCTGACCGATGCGATAAGCTCTGTCTTGCGCTTGAAGATCGTACGAGGGATTCCAATGCGGGTCGACAATGACAACTTTATTGGCCGACGTAATGTTCAGGCCAACACCACCTGCCCTTGTCGAGATGAGGAATACGAATTGCGTTGGATCAGAATTGAATGTGTCGACAACCTCCTGTCGCTGCTCGTAGCTCAAGCTCCCGTCCAAGTAGCTCACTGTATAGCTTGTGTTGGTGAAGAGGTGCTGCAGGATACGTAATAAGCGAACACTGTGCGAGAAGACGAGCACTTTATCGCCATTGCTATGCCAAAACTTGAGCAGCTTCTTCATAACCTTCCACTTCCCACAAAACTCGGGGTTCACCAGATTACCAATCTGGTCGCGCTGCGCGTACAACGTCTGCCATCTGTCTGGCATGCAAATCTTGAGAGTGTTGAGCTCAGAGCTTTGTTTTCCTTCGAGGTCAGTCACTGACGGCACGAGAAGCGTCATGTGGTTGGAGAGCTTTTGCAAGGACATCATACTGGGGAACACGGCGCTCTGCCAGGTCCGGCCGTCGCTGAGATGTCGCCCGCAGCACCAGCCCGACTTCTTGTCATGCTGGCATGTTTCTGAAATGTTGCGTATGACGGAGACGTCGTCACTTTCGAGAAAGTTGTCGTATGCTTGTTTTTGAACGTCAGTCAGTGGACAGAAAACGACACGATCCGTCTTCTTGGGTAGCTGGTCGGCAATAAGACTCTTCATTCGCCGTAGGAAATAGCGGGGGAGTAGATTGGTGACGAGCTTCTGGGCCGTCTGTCTTGCGAGGCTTAGCTGTGCCAAGGTAGCTTCATGGGATTGGCCGACGGCGAGCGGTTTGCTGATTGTTTGGCTCCATTCTGACCTGGTACCGAAATTGCCAGGGTTGGTCCAGTCCAACAACGTCCAGAGCTCCTCGTATTTATTTTGAATGGCTGTGCCAGTGAGCCCAATGCGACATAATGCATTGATCTCGTTCATGGCTTTTGTTGTTTCAGAATTGCGTCCCTTGAGTTTGTGGCATTCATCGGCAACAACGGCGTCCCACTGGACCATGTTGATAGCACTGCGACTATTCTTGTATGTGTCGTAGGTGGTGATCATGATTTCAGACATGCCAGCTCTCATTGTGCCGAGAATATCGTCCTTGTTTGGTCCATGGTAAATCTCAGCGTGCCACCAACCCCAACGATCCAACTCATTTTTCCAGTTGATGAGGAGCGACCCGGGGCATATGATCAAGATGCGAGGATACCATCGATTGGTGCTGTACCATCGTATTTGTCGCATCCTTCGATGATCTCGCTCGTCGCCAGTTTTGCCAAACGCGGCGGTCAAGAAGGCGACTACCTGCACTGTTTTGCCGAGGCCCATGTCGTCACCGAGAATGCCACCCTCCTGATAGACAAACTTGCGATGAAGGAATTTGACGCCTTCAATCTGGTAGTCGCGCAGATACTGAGCGATTGACGCCGGGATCAGGCCTGCTGACTGTGGCAGCTCAATATCCTGGTAGGCGCGAACGGGGCGAATCCCGCTACTAGCAGGGAAAACAGGGCGCTCGGTGAGATTTTCGATGTTGTTCTGGTCACCAAGATCTATGTTGGTGTAGTCCGGTGGTAGCATGAGTGCGGCCTCATGATGTTTTTTCCTGTCCGCGTCAAATTGCTGTCGTCGTTCAATCAAATAGTCGGGCAGTTCGGGTTGCCAGTCATCGTCGACATGGTCGGCATCAGTCGGTGGTCTCCCAGTACCAGTGCTTCTTCTTTTCGGCGCCGACTTTCTCTTTACGCGCTTCTTCTTGGGCTTTGCCACGGGTACAGAATCGGATTCATCGGTCCATTCCACCTTTTCGGAAGTGGAAGGCTGAGCCTTTCGTTTTCGCTCTTGTTCTTTTATAGAGGTATCTGATTTCACATTGCTTCCCAAGTCGTCATCGTCACTATCTAGTATGACAATTGGTGTTGCGCTGGCGGCGGGGGCCATTTTCGCAGGTGCGCATAGTTGCTGCGTTTGATGTTTGATGATGGATGCGACGCGTGATGAAGCGCGTTAAGTGAAATGGGTGAGAGGAGCGTCGGCACGTGATATTGAGGTTTATTAGGCAGCATCGCCCCGTGACCCGTGAGTAGCTGTAATTATTAACTGACACTTTAAATCCATCGCTTGATAATCCATCGCGAGTTTTGATCATTGAAGCTTGATTGCCTCTAGCCTAACTATTTTCTTGATAGTTTTGATCTGCCATCGATTCGAGGCTGTTGCAGTGCAATGCATTTCCAGCCTGGGATTAATTAAGCTGCCTCAAGTCAAAGTTACATTGCTGTTTCAGCGACCCGCCTTGTAAAATATTGAATCCTAAGTTTATCGAAAATATTTCACATGGCTCCTCACTTCCTGAGATTCGATGCGCACCGCAGTTTTGTCGCCGGTGCGGCCTCCGGATTCGGTGGCCCTTCCAAGATCGAAGCTCCACCACGCTCGGCGCTTCGACCATAGATAGCATCAGCTTGCTGGCAGCCTTTCTATAACTACCCGCCAGAGTTGAACTTGCACAGACCAACAAGATGCCCCTCCATCGATATACACCTAACCTCTAGATCCTCAAATACTCTTACATGCATTAATCCTGTCCTGACACTTTACGAATCTACCAGCGCTCCGCGCCGTCGCCAGCAGACCATGGCTTCGTCGACCCCAGCCGCTACGAGCGACAGTGGCCAGACCGAGCACACCATCCACAAGATACCCGACATTCTCCCTCGCGAGCGTGTATTTCCGATCCAAATAGGCGGCGAGCTCTTCAAACTTTCCGGCGCTTCCATCTCGTCAGACGGTGGGTAGGAGTCGAAGCGCATTGCGTCGGCGCATTGCGTTGAGTGATGGCCCACAGGCAACCTGCGGCTAATATGACTCTGGGGGGACAGCCCCTTCCTACTTCTCGCAGTACTTCTTGTGCCAAATCAAGACGGCAGAGACAAATGGCCAAGACATATCTTCCCATATCCGCACACTGTACATCGACCGCGATCCCGTCACATTTGGCGACATAGCACTGCACTTGCAAGGCTACCACCTCCAGCCTCGCGATGGCACCCATTTCGTGCGCCTCTTTGCTGATGCTCAGTTTTACAACTGTAAGTCATCGGACTGTTGTCTGATCAGCGTAGTTGGCTGACCGCGCATGCTGCTAGTACCGAAGCTCATGTCCCAGCTGTACGAGGAGAGCATCTTCATTTCGATCGGGCATCGCGAGTTCCAAATCCCGCGTGACGTTCTGACCGACCCTGGCAACTCTCCCAATTACTTTTCCCTGGGATTTGGCTTGATGTTTGCCCGACGCGACGAAGTGTTTCCTGGTCTCGACCGCGAAGGGCTGATACGACCGCCCTCCATCATGCCCCCAAGTGTTCCGAACCGAAGCGCGGATACCTTTGCAGAGCTGCTGCACCTGCTCTACGGATATCCTGTGAAGATACGAGACGAGACTCATCGCGACGAACTGCTACGTGACGCGCGATACTTTCATTTTAAAGCCCTTGAGCAGAAGCTGATTCCCCACTCCATCAGCTTCAACTTGCTCAGGGAGCGCAACGAGATCGTTTTGCGACTGGAAAATGTGCAAAAAAGCGGAGTTTACATAGTTCGCGACCGAGCTGAAGAGATGATCGGGGAAGGTGGCATGGATGAGCTTGAGGAGTCACGGCCCGGCTGGATCAACTATGCGCGACCATATGTCGATGACGCCCCAGCAGAGCTTGTCCTTGAGATTGGAGGCGAGAAAACTCGTCTTCATTTCACGGGTAATGGTCCACGGGCCGAATTCTTTGGTGACGCGCGAACCAGAGTGGCCAAGCTCTTTGAGGTCATTGCAACGAAGCTCGGCCTGCCCCCGACGACGCATCCATTGGGCCTCCTCATGACATCGGGCGGGGCTCGATCGCTGCCGGCGGCCCCCGGTAACACGCCTCTGAGTGAGGACCTTGTGATAGTCAACCTTGGACCCGAAGCTGCCGTGACACTGGACGGACAAGACTACATATACACTCACCCGCCTTCGGCCGACAAGTCGGACTCTCTGAGCACGAGCTCTCGCAAACGCCGGCGCACGGACGCCGCATCCTTAGATGAGCTACAGGAGGGGGATCAGTGGACTATAAAGCGCGGGCAATGGAGGCTGCGCATTCAGCGAAGCACGCATGGACAGAGTAATTTCGAATGCGCAATGGAGGCGGTGTGCCTGGATGCATTTAGCTGCGAGCAGGGGCGGAATAAGAGGAGGGGTTTTTTGAGGGACTAGATTTGAACATGGACACAATGTGGCATTTTCGGAAGCTTGGATATTCGTTGATTTTGAAATGAATATTGTATCATCATTTAAATGCAAAGCTTTTTTGTCTGCGGCACGTCAATTGACTGCACTCTGCAATCCTGAGAGATGCCACCGTCTCGCCAAATCAGTCACCCCCAGTCCCAAACGCCTCATGCTACTTTTCCCAACACTCCCCCACTACTTCTTCAGGACACCCATGACCCATGGAATCACATCATACGCGGTCTCGTCCTCCGGATGGCCCACATTCACCTCCGAGAACGGCCCGGCGGCTAGGATGTTCTCAAGGGTAGAGCGACGGAGTGTACAGCCGCCCATGACCAAACCATGGAAGAATCCGACGAACCCTAAGAGATGAATGTGTGAGAATATTGCGATGCTCGGAAAGTCGATGGGAGTACCTACTCTGATAGAGACTCAGCAGCGGGCCGCCACGAGTCGCCCTGACGTGCTCGTGAATGTACCAGCGGCCACCGGGCTTCAAAAGCTTATACAGGTACCGAATATTCTTTTCCTGGTCGGGGATGCTGCAGAGGCAGCAGATGCAGACGATGCAGTCGAGGCTGCCCTCCGGGATCTCGCCGGCCCAGGTCGAGGGGTCCGTCACCTGCTCGATGCCGACGGGGACGACCTCGTAGATGCCGTCGAGCCCGAGCTTCGCGACGCGCTTCCGGAGCGACGCGGCGGAAATCTCGTTTGGCTCGACGCCGTAAATCTTGGTGACGACGCCACCGCCACCGCCGCCGCCGCCGTTGGGCGCGTCCGTTTTGCGCCTGCGCAGGTTGGCGGCCGGCCCGTCGGAGGCGGCGGTGAAGCCGGCCAGGACGTCCATCCACATGCCGCTGCCGGCGCCAATCTCCATGATGACGCCGGAGACGGGCTCGTAGACGGGCTCGTCGACGATGCGGCCGTCGCGGACGCGGCCCTGCAGGACGGGGACGACGCGCGGCTTGAAGTCCTCCTTGATGCCGGGGCCGACGGTGCCCCAGAAGCGGCCAAAGGCCTCGTCGAGGAAGTCGGAGGGCGAGAGCAGCTTGGCGTACCGGCCGGCGGAGACGATGGCGAGGAAGGCCTGGGGGAAGTGGGCGACGGCGGTGGCGATGAAGAGCCAGGGCCTAATCATCTTCATGGCGAACTCGCCGGCGTCCGCTGCGAGACCCATGGTGGAAGCCAACGGAGAGGGGGAAGGCGATGGCGGGAGAGGAGCGGTGGTGGTGAATGGTGACTCGGTGCTGTGGAAGCAAGTGTTAGCGAGGCGGGTGGTGACTTGGAGAAGGGCGGAATCACATGCGGTAGAGAGAGAGGGAGAAGCGGAGGCTAGATTTTTGGCCAGGAGACGATGCGCGAGCGAAAAGAGGAGAGCTCTGGAAATGTGAATCGCAGAGTTTGGGAATGGCTTGAAAGGCGCAGGAGGGCGAGGAGCTCCCTTTTATACCGGTGCCCGGATTGGGTGTGTGGCTAACGCATGAAGGAGGGCGCGCCCGAAGAGGAGGCACGGCAGGACAACTCCAAGCCAATTTACTAGGTACAACTAGGTGATGAATACTCCGAGTACTTATTGGCAGTACGGTATTGGTAGAGCTGAGCTCGGAGCGGAGCTGGAGCTGGGCGGCGGCAGCCTCGGGGATGTGGGGTGTAAAAAGTGGTACTGGGCAAAGTGCACCCCCTTCAAATTCGGTCGGATGGCTCAATGATGAGCTGGACGAAAATTGATGATAAATTAAAAAATGGCCTTTCAGTAAAGTACACGGTATTCTTGAGGTGAGAATGGGTTGTTGTGCTTGGTTTTGTATGGCATGTGGCTGCCCAGCATGTAAATCTCCTGCCTCCTACTCCTCGTCGCGCGGCGAGGTTGACGGTTGGGCTCTCTTTCGCACAGCTGCCAGAGGGAAACCAGACAAATGAATTTCTAAAAAAAAAAACACGGTTCTAGAATACAAACTAATTCATTCCAACAATCTTGGGAGCCCCCGTACTGGTATTGGGGGGTCTGGATTGCATTGTTGGAACCAACCATGGCTGACACACGCCCACACCCAGACCGGCCGAGCCCCTCCGAAGCGGCACGTCCAGCCCGGTGCTGCGCACGTCCACACACTTTCGAAGCCTGCCAGCCCCAAGAAGACATTGAGCTTCTACGTAACCTTGAGTTGCTATGCAGCATGCCCCCTACAGTCAGCCGGGGGCAGCGAGGTCTGCTTCCGACCCAGACACCGAATTCGCTGTCCTTGCGAAAACTGTGTACCGAAATTCCTCCTTTTCATTAATTGCCTTGATTTCACTTCTTGAAATGAATAGAGTAGACAACCTTCGCAAGGGTGTGCCTGTGCAACTGCAAGCATCCCTCGTCGACGCTGCCCCTCTGCCACCATCGTTCATTTCAAGTCCTGATTGACACCGAAACGCCCTGGAAATGCTGGAAGCCGACCCAAAAAGGTGACGACACAGATTAAAAAAGAAAACCAACCCAAAAAGCCCCAGACGCCGACCCAAAGCCCTTCCGTTGCCCGTACTTGCTCTGCCCTCCGCCTCACAGCAGCTCAAAGTCGTCCAGCTGGTCGCGGTACTTCATGATGTTGCGCTTGATCTTGCTGCCGACCGACCACGTCACAAAGTCCTCAGTCGAGCGCGTCACCAGGTACGCCGGGTCCGTCACCGTCTCGACGCCCACGCGTACGTGGCCCTGCTCGATCATCTTGGTCGCCGCCTGCACCGTCTCCGCCATCCGCAGCCGCGTCATCACCACCGGCAGCCGCCGCCGCGCGAACGCGCTCACCGTCACCCCGCGCTCCACCGACGATAGCTTCGACGCCGACGACAGAACCCCCATGTCGTACAGCTTGTTGAGCAGCAGCTCCTCGTGTTTGCGCCGCACGGCGTTGTCGGGTGGCAGGAGCGATATGCGGTGGGCGAGTTGACGGAGGGACTGGACGCGAGAAAAAAAAAATTAGTCGAGAGTTCATCTTGAGGATGAGGTAGGGCTGTCTCCTTTGGGGCAGAGAGAAAATGGACGTACGCCGCAGATGCGATTATATTTGTGATAGTCTTCGGGCTTCTGGATGTTGTAGCGGCGGACGACTTCATTGTCGCGATGTCCCTTGTCTTGCTTGTAGGTGATAAAATCGGTCTTGCGCAAGAGCTTTTGCTCGTGATACTTGAGTTTTCGCACCATCTTGGCGATTCGGCTGAAGTGTCGTGGGCTGCTTGGAGGAATGGCGAGCTCGCAAAATCTCGAGTCAAAAGATATTCGAACCTAGAAAAATATATTGTGGGGCATCACTGTTGGACGGAGGGTCGGCCACCGACCCGCCGATGAGTTGAGAACACCGAAGCTTGCACAATCTCAGGTATGTATGGTGGAATCCTGCCAAGGAAACTTTGGATCTGAAACAGAGAGCGCGAATGCTACTTCAGTAATTTCCTCAAGCAGCGGTTCTCACGGAAGACTATTGCTGATTCCATTCTATTCGCCCGTGTCATTCCGATGAAACACCAACGTCGCTTGAACAAGGTATATGGGGCTTATTGCGTTGTAATGATGGTTGAAAATCTCCCTCTTGAAATGAATTGTAACAATATTGTAAATTCTTCCTTACACTTTTGCCTTGTCTCTGATATTTCATCTCGCCGTGGCTTTACTTGTACACGCTCTATGTGGGTCTGATGTTTGTATCTAATTGGTTAGTATTCTGACCTTCAAAGTTCCCATCGAAATCCTCCGTGGTCAACCAGCATCGAATGTGCCACTTGCTGCTTCGATTTTAACCTCGACCATAATTGAGTGGCACGACAAGATGGTGATTCGACTGCCAGGATTGAGCGCTATGCGCGCCCCCGGCACGCCTGCCATTTCCTTCCTCCGACAATTCTCGTCCACGGCCGCTGTCGCGCACCCCCCGCGGGAAACTCACCCACCTGTCCGGACGCCGACACCGTCATCCACGAGCAGACTCCAATCTATCAACAAGGACCGCATGGCCGTCGGCGGAGCCAACGCCCGGAGCCCTGGTGCCAGCTCCATGCATCGCATTGGCCAAGCTTACAGGGAGCGTGCGGCCGCGAGCCTCCAGATGAAGCAGGAGCAGATCGACTACCTCAAGAACAAGAAGCTATCTAACGAATACCTCCGGCAAATGCCCCGCCGGTGGGTGCCGGGCGACGTCTACTCGCCGCATGATCTGAGCCCTCGTGAGATGAACAAGTGGCGCCGAAGGAATGCGCGCGAGGCGGACGTAGTAGACATCCTCGGCCTTCGCCCATTGGACATGTACAAGGTATGATGATGGACCACAAGGGCGTGAGGTTTTGACTAACGGATGATGCAGAACTTTTCTCTTATTCAAGAATTCACGAACAGCTCCGGACAGATCAAGCACTCCAAGGATAATGCTCTGCGGCCCGTCAACCAGCGCAAGGTTGCCAAGATGATTCGCAGAATTCAAGGCATGGGCCTGTACCCGACCATTCATGACCATCCCGAGCTTATTCGCGCGGATTTCTACCCCTCTGAGCAACGTCAAGGTTAAGCTTTGCGCGGGACGTCACTCTACGGGATGAGCTCGCATGGCGCAGCTGTATATTAAGGCAGGAGGAACAAGCCCAATTTTCTTCGTCGATGAATCTAGCATATCCATGTACTATAGCATGTTTCGAGCGTCGCAAAGACCTCTCAAATGATACAATGTTTTGAACCGACGGCAAACCCAAACCAATTGCATTCACAGCAACCCGAGCGGCGCTGGGCCTCTTTACGCTGTTGAGAGTACCAAGAAGCATTCCTAAATCAAATTGAAAAGTCCATCTAGTAATTATGGCTTTTTAACGTGGATAAGATGAAATCGCAGAGTATGCGACATTCTGCGCCGGCGAAACCGCGGCTAATCGCGCGGCACGCCCTGTAGCTCCACAAGAATTGTGTGAGTCTGCAAGCTTTGGGGTTGAAGCTGATTTAGCTTATCATACTTTGTAACATATCCTGCAATTGGTAGGCTTATTACGATGCTATTGTGGGTTTCCGGCTTCTCTTATGTGAGCAATTGCATAGTTTTGATGTATTGACCCATATGCCACAGAATCACCCCCGAATCGTCATAAAACTTCCCACCCTGTACATGATGAGGGCGAACCTGGCCCGCCACGGGCGGCGCCTCCTGGCTTATCGAACAAGAGTGCCATCGTGCTCTCTCCTAAGCCATTCGCCTTCTACGAGACGGTTACCGCAGTCTTCGCCGACAGTGTGCCCACGATTCGAGCGCACGTTTCTCAACGTCCTCTTCAAGAAGCCGCCCCGCAACATTCGACAGCCCGAGTACGAGCCCGGATGGATGCAAATCATGGTCTGGCGCAGCCGCATGCTCGATAACCTGCGGCCGCAGCCGCGACGCGAGCTCATGGAGGCTTGGCGCCGCCTCATGCAGGCCAAGCTCAAGTCGCGCGTGCCGCTCAATAGCACGCAGGCGCTACAATGCCGACACCTCCTGGAATACCTCTACAACCAGCGAACAGTCCTCCAGGAAGACCACAATGTCAAGCCCCTGTCTTCGGCCGACCTCGCCATGGCGCGCCAGGTGCTCCTCGAGCTCGAGCCGACCGAGACGACGCAACATCATGTCGAGTTTGCGCGCGCGCTGTACAAGGCGTGGATGGACGGCGACTTTGCACACAAGCCCCGCGCAGCGGAGCTGCAATGGACATATCTCGTCAAGGCGCTGTCATTGTACGGAGGCGGAGTGGAGGCCAAGGGTTTGCTCTACGAGAAGTGGGATTTACCAGAGTACGCCATCTACCTTACCCAGGACGACCAATTACTGGAAACTGTTGCGCGGGCCCTTGCTAGAGAAGGCAAGGAAGCTGAGCTGTTGGAGCTGGTTGAAACCGCGCAGAGCCGTGGCGTTGCTCTCGACGCTGGCCTACAATCAGTCATTGTTCAATACTTTGCCGGCCGCGACCGAATCGAGGAAACAAAGGCATGGTTCACGAAACGCATAGAGCAGCCGCAGTGCCATCGAGATACATACCGCGCTGTTGCTTCTTTCGCGAGGCGTAACAAGCTACAAGAATGGGCGATGCCCTTCTTCATAGAACTGGGCGAGGCTACACCTAGGAAGCAATATTGGGACGTCCTACTGCAGTCGATTTTGCTGATGGGCAGGAGCCTTTCGCAGGTGGGAACCATGATGGACCACATGGTCGACCGCGGCGGTGATATAAAAGCTACTAGTAACACAATCAACGGCCTCCTTTCGGTAGCTGTCGAGCTCAAAGATTATCGGCTGGGGCAGGAGGTGCTGCAGCTTGGCAACGAAAAGGGCATCAAGATGAACGGCGAAAGCTATATGCACATGATGCGCCTGTGCGTGGAAGCCAAGGACCTTGACCGTGCGCAAAGTGCCTACGAGCAAGTCAAACACCTTGAACCCTGGGGTAGCGACTCCAAATCAGAGCTACAGTCTCAATTTGGGCGGCTAGTAAACCACTACCTCGTCACACTTACCAAGCAAACGCCTCCCAACTTCCCCCTTCTTCTTTCTATCATTAATTCGGTCGAGGAGCTGGGCCTCCGCCTCGAACCAGCGACTGTCGCGGCGCTGTGCCTGCGCTTCCTAGAGAATGACCAACACTTTGACGTCATGGACATTCTCTCCATCAACAGCTTTTTTTTCAGCGAGGCGCAGCGCGAAGTGGTGCAGTCGGCGTTTATTGAGTTCTGCCTGGACTCGAAGACGAGTACGTCGCGCGCATGGGCCGGCTACCAGCTGCTGCAGCAGTTCTTCGAAGACCTGAGCTTTGAGCGCCGGACGCAGCTGATGGAGGCCTTCTTCACGCGACGGCGGCCGGACATGGCGACGCACGTCTTTGGCCACATGCGCCAGCACCGCAGCAAGTCGCTGCACCCGCGGATGGAGACGTACATTACCTGCCTGGAGGGCCTGACGCGCTGCCCGGACCTCGGCGGGCTGGATATGGTGCACAACATGCTCAAGATGGACACGACGGTGCAGACGAACACGGCGCTGCAGACGGGGCTGATGCTGGCGATGACGGCGTGTGACAAGCCGCTGGCGGCGCTGGACATTTGGTCGCAGATCACGCAGTCGCAGGAGGGACCGTCGTACGCGACGCTTGAGGCTGTGTTCTGGACGCTCGAGCGGAAGACGGGCGGTTACAAGATGGCGCGCGAGATTTGGGACCGGATGGAGCGGATGGATCTCGAGGTCTCGGCGCGCGTGTACAATGCGTACATTGGCGCGGTGGCCGGCGCCGGATCAGAGAAGGAGATACGCGCCCTGATCATGAAGATGCCTACTGTGGTTGGTGTTGAGCCGGAGCCGATGACGTGAGTATTGAGAGCCCCCCTGGTGCTGAATGTGAGGATGTTCATGTTGCTGACCAGATAATAACTTGCAGGTTCGGCATTGCGTACAATGCACTGCCTGGGCGGGAACTTCAGAACGAATTTCAGACGTGGGCAAAGGCGCGATACAAGGAGCAGTGGGAGACGATACTCAAAGCTGGGCGAAGGATGAATGAGTACTCGTTGTGTCAGTTCAAGATTGACCGCAACCTGCGAGCAGAGGTGTAGACACGAGCGAGTGACTGGTTGGTCGAGAAAGGGGGGAGAATCTGCATAATAAGCGAGATGATTTTAATTCTTGTTTGGGTTGTCGAAGTACCGCGAGAGGGATACTGGCACTTTTCTTGTACTATATTGGGCAGGCAAGGGGGAAGAGCGAGTCTGGCATTTCACGTGCACAACGTCTTTTCGAAACAAATAAAGCCTGGAACTGTATATAGATGGTATACAAATGCCGAGGGGAGAGGCCTCTCTTTCTCTCTCTCTTGACTCAGTTGCACGTGCTATGCAGCAGTTGTGAGTGGACGAGATCGGACTGAGCACGCGAGTAGCTGGGCGTTTCTGGGCGCCCCGTCGTCAGCTGCTTGCCATGCTCTTGGCAAATTCTGAGAAGCGTGTTCTTTCCGAGGCTTTCCGAGGCTTTCCAGGGCTATTTCCGAAAATTGTTTGACGTGATGGACTGCATAAACTGGTCAAGATGGTTGCAGTTAGTACCTGTTGTCTGCTGCATTGTCTCTCATCACACTTGCTTGACAGACATCCCAATCCTTGCCCTCCTGCACATTCATCCTTTAACTAGATACTAGTTAGTAGTTACCAGCGCAGTCAAACTGAGCCGGCAGATCTGCCTAGCAAGGAAGAGAAGCTGAAAGTCACGGCCGAGGAGCTCGACCCTGAAAATGAAAAGACGAATCATATTGAATACGTTCTTTCCAAGCAGCAACTTGTTGTCGCTTTTACCGCGTAAGTGCCACTCATCCACACCACTACTTGCCTTGAGATGCAGACATGTGTCTTGGTGCCTACTCGACAAAGACCAACACCATCCTCCATCATAGAATCTTCATCTTGCTATTCGTCCAGGAACTCACCTCGGGCATCTTCCGCGTCCTCAACCCCTACGTCACCAGCGAGTTTGAGCGGCACTCCCTGACAGCCACCACCGCCGTCGTCTCCAGCATCATCGGCGCCGTCTCGAACCTGCCGGTGGCCAAGCTCTTCGAGGTCTGGGGCCGGATGCAGGTGCTGGCCCTCATGGTCGGCTGCATGCTGCTCGGCATCGTCCTGCTGGCCGCCTGCGACTCGGTCGAGACGTACTGCGCCGCCCAGGTCTTCTACACCGTCGGCCTCTACGGCATCAAGTTTTGCATCGTCGTCTTCATCACCGACGCCACCGCGCTGCGCAACCGCGCCTTCTGGATCGGCTTCACCGGCTCGCCGGTCCTGGCGACCCTCTGGGCGTACGGGCCGCTGGCGGACAGCATCCTGCGCACCGTCGGCTTCCGCTGGGGGTTCGGCCTGTGGGCGCCGGTGTACCTGGTGGTCGCGCTGCCGGTGCTGGTGGTGCTGAGGAGCGCGCAGAGGGCGAAGCGGCGCAGGACAGGAGAGGAGGAGGAGGAGGAGGAGGAGAGGGGAGAGGCTTCGGAGAGGTCGCCTCCGCTGCCGACACGTGCCTTTTGGCAAAAGGTGGTATACCACGCCCGGCTGTTTGACGTTGTCGGCATCCTCATCATCTCGACGGGCCTGACCTTGCTGCTGCTCGCCGTGTCCATCTACTCCTACCAGCCCGACGGGTGGCGATCCCCGCTCATCATCTGCTTCCTCGTCTTCGGAGCGCTGCTGCTGCCCGTCTTCTGCCTGTACGAGAGATACCTGGCCTCGTCGACCTTTATCCCGTGGTCCATCTTCAGCAGCCGGACCGTCGTCGCGACCAACCTGATGGTGCTCACCCTGCAGGCCGGCCAGCAGCTCGCCAACGCCTACTTCTACTCCTTCCTGATCGTCGTGTTCCGGCAGACCATTGCCAACGCCACGTACATCTCCAACATCTACTACATTGCCAGCACCGTCACGAACCTGGCCCTCGGCGTCGTGGTGCGCCGCTTCGGGCGCATCAAGTGGTTTGCGCTGTGCGGCGGCGTGCCCCTCGTGATGCTGAGCGTCGGCCTGATGATCGAGTTCCGCACCCCGGACACGCACGTCGGGCTCGTCATCCTCGCCCAGTTCCTCAACGCGTTTGGCGGCGGCATTCTCCACCCGCTGGAGCAAATCACCCTCATGACCGAGTCGGACCACGAGCACGTCCCGGCCCTGCTGGCGGTGGAGAGCACGTTTGCCATCATCGGCAAGGGCGTCGGCTTCGCGCTGGCCGGGGCGATCTGGACGGGCATGTTCAAGGACAGGCTGGCCAGGTATCTGCCGGCGTCAGAGAGACCGCACCTGGAAAGCATCTACGGGAGCATCAAGGTCCAGAGCGCGTATGCGGTGGATAGCGAGACGTATAGGGCCATCGCTCATGCGTATGGAGATACGCAGCGAGCGATTTTGCTGGCTTCGATTGGAATCTTTGTCATGACTCTTGTGCTGACGGCGCTATGGAGGGATATTAACGTCAACAAGGTCGTGAAGCGCCCGAGCAAACGTTGATGATGCAGATTATTGTTGTCTGTATTTTAGGATAAAAGGGAGGGTCCATTTTTGGCACGTGTACAATCTTGACTCTGTAATCACGAACAGTTACCAGTGACCCCAGCGTGACCGTGAATCAGTACTGGCCATTCAACTGTCAGTACCCCAGTACTCGGGTCAATAAAGCTTTTTCAAATATAATACATATTTAAAAATTATTCATTTTCTGCAGCAAGCTGTAGCGACACATTGCGTTTCCAGGCCGATGGTACGAACAGTTTGCGCCCCCCACCACCGCCACTTCTCCCCGCCACATCGATCGGTGCATAATTTTTGGTATTATTGAATTATTAGTGCAACTTGGTCATAATAATACGGACTAAAATTTTAACAACCAGTAATCTACTAAGTTACTTACTCCCTGCCTAATAATTATGCCAGCTGTTAGCTGCCAGCCAGCTGTAAGCTTCCAACCAAGTACCAACACCAACTAACTACCAACTGCCAACAAACACCACATGGTCGACAAGACGCGTCCCTCCCCCCCCCTTGTACTCCAATGTACTCTTCTCGAATCTACATGACGTCCTGACCTTACGACCGTGACTTCGGCCATCCGAATCTCGGGCCTTCCCCCACAATTGCCGGCCAACCATGCCCGCCACCTCGGCTGACGGCATCCCGCTCACAGCCGCCTCCGTCCGGGACAACCTCGAGGGCAATGCGGCTGTCAGCGTCAACTCGCCCTTTACATATGACGATTTCGTCTTCCAAATAGCGCCCCTAGCTCTTGTACTCGCCTTATCGCCCTTTTTCCTCCATCACTACTCCCAGCCGTCAGTCCGCCTGCGTCGCGTCTCATGTCTTCGCCTCAAACTGGTAAGCCCCCAATGCCCTTCTCGACTGCCGTCTCTCCTTGACCACGCCTCTAAATCGCCCGTCTCTCCTCAGTTAGCCGCCGGGTCCCTCATATGTCTCGAGTTCTCTAGCCTTCTTCTCCGCCGTATGCGACTCGACCCCCGAGCCGATGCCATGGTAGCAGCAGCACTCATTGACTTGGTTGTTGCTCTTACTATTGGAATCATTATATACCTAGAAGCCCAAGGCATTCGTCCATCTGCCTTGCTTCCCCTATACCTTTTCGTCGGTTGTATCATTGACACAGTCAAGTGCCACTCCTTCTACCTGGCCCAAGGCCTATCCTCAGCCTTTGCCATTGCCACTTCCGCTGGAGGTTTTCGCTTCCTGCTTTTACTCGTCGAGACTTTCCCAAAGCAGCATCTCGGGGTTGACCAAGATGCAGCTCAATACGAAGCTCTTCAAGAAGAGAAAAGGCGCCGTGCATACTTTATTTCCCCCAACCTTTCCATTCCAAGGCAACTTCGCATTTCCATCGAAAACGGCAACCTCATGCCCATTGCGCCCGAATTTGCCTCCGACCGATTATATGAGAAGCTCAAGAGCTATTGGCAGCTGGACGATGATGCCACTGACGCAATGGAGAAAACCCAACGCACGGCGCAAATTGAAGGCAAAGCAGCACCGCCGCTGGAGCTCGAAAGTTTGACGACGGCATGCGCTACAGCTTGGTGGACTGAGGGCAAGCGAATACTTGTACCGCGACTGGTTTTTGCCATGTGCACATTCAGTCAGCCTTTCATTTTGAAAGCAATCATTGGGGCTGTTGGCGGCGACGAGGTCTCAACCTCGCGCAAGCTCACTCTCGTCGCTGTGACGCTATTGGCGTTCGTCGGCGTCACTGTCGGTAAAGCGTCGTATGCTCACATGAACTATCTCATGGTTGCGCGCTTGCGTGGGAGCTTGATTGCACAAATTGTCCAGAAAACCCATCGCATTTCATACCAGGATGCTCAGACATGCGCAACCATCTCCTTAATCAGCACAGACATTGATGGCATTGCCGCCACACTACCCAGATTCCTGGAGCTCCCTGTCACCTTGATGGAAACATGCTTCGGCATTTACGCTCTTTCCTGGTTTGTTGGGAACGCTTGCTTCTTGGTGCTCGTCCCCGTCCTGGTCTCCAACGTCTTCTCGTGGTTTTGGGGCATTGTAACCGAACCAGCCCTTGCTGCCTATAAAAAGAAGACTCAAGTTCGTGTGGCAAAGACCTCGTCCCTTCTCTATCAACTAGGCGCGATAAAAATGACGGGCCTAGCTCCAACCGTTGCCACCTTTCTACACGGCCTGCGACTACAAGAACTGCGACTGTTGACGAGACATCGATCGCTCGAAACGGTAGCAGTGCCTTTGATTCAAGCAGCAAACATTATGACGCCTGTCTGGGTGCTCAGCAGAGCGCTTCCACCCGTTGAATTTGCAGGAACCGTATCTGCTGACGTCGTCTTCCCCATGCTGGCCCTTGTCGCAGCCATCCAGGGCCCGCTGGGTCGGCTTTTGGATATGAACTCGACAACGTCATCCATCAACGCCCGATTCGACGCTATTCGACAATTCTTAAGTCTTCCCGAAAGAGACGAGTATCGGTTCATCAGAGACAAACACTCCCCCAAGTACCGCCGGGCTCCGCCGGTGAACGAGCAGTTCGTTCATCCGGTCCAAGTGATCGATGTTGATATTGCACCTCCCGGGCTACGCCAGCCCATCCTCTTCCGTGTTGACTTTGCACTTGTTCAGGGGTCAATCACGGCAATCGTTGGCTCCCCCAGGACGGGAAAGAGCACCCTCCTGCAGGGCATACTTGGTGAAGCGTCTCTCATTGAGGGGTCGATTTGCGTACAGCATGAAGACATGGCCATATGTGGCCAGATAACCTGGCTGCAGGATGCTTCAATCCTAGACAACATCATCGGCCCCTTGCCCTACAACGCCGATTTCTTCCAGAGAGTGGTCGACTGTTGCTTGTTGCGGGATGACCTGGATCAACTCCCTGGCGGAGCCGACTACATGGTTGGGCCTGCTGGAAGAAATCTGAGCACCGGTCAGAGACAACGTATCGGTATCGCCAGAACAGTCTACTCTCGCACCGCAGTCATGCTTTTTGATGATCCTTTCGGCGCTCTCGACAAGAAGACGGCCGTGTCTATCCTGTTTCATTTGTTTGGCGCAAGTGGGCTTTTGAGAGAAATGGGTATAACTGTTGCTCTGGCATCGTATCTGCGAGAGGGCCTTGATGTCTCGGACCGAGTTTTGCTTCTTGATGGCCATGGCTACGCTACTCTTGAGGACTACCCTTTCCAGACCCCCGCCTTCGCAGTCAAGGTTAGGGAGGTTTTCAACTCTGTACCTGAAGGGCCTCCCGAAGAGGTTGAGGACATTGAAAAGGAGGTTATACGCCGGTCATTGGAGTTTGAAAGATTGTCCTCTCGCGCTTCATCAGCGGGCGTGCCTGGAACTGCAGACTCGACTACACCTCTATGGACCTTTTACATCACGCCAATTGGATATTTCTCGGTAACTTTATACACAGTGCTCCTCTTTTGCCTAAGTCTCGGAGAGCATATTCCTAGTAAGGTCAAGACTCGTTTTATTTTGCGTTCGCCACTGACAGCAATCCTAGACGTGTATATACGAGACTGGATCGATTCTGGATTAGCAACTTACTCCGTTTCTGGTTACGCTTCTGCAGCTGGAATCACTTGCCTAATTGGAACGCTGTCTTATTGGTTGCTCCATGTCAAGCTTGCGCCGAGAGCCTCTCTTGCATTGCATCGACGTCTCGTAAACGCCATCACCGGATCTACGCTCTCTTTTCTTGGTGTTGTCAACATAGGATCAGTTATGACGCAATTTGACCAAGATGCAAGCATGATATGCCGCCAATTACCTTTCTACTCGATGAGGACTGTATCTGCCTTCTTCGCCGTCATGATCAAGACCTCCATCATTGTCTCGGGAGCATCGTACATGATCGCCATTCTGCCGCTTATCGTCGCTGCCTTGTATCACCTCCAGCTGTTCTACTTCAAGACAGCTCGCCAACTGCGCAAGCTGGATAGCGAGGCTAAGACGCCGCTGTTCAAAAGGTTTGAGGAGACGGCCGACGGCATCATGTACATGCGTGCTTTCCGTTGGCTCAAGGCTGACACGCGAATCAGCTTTGGGCTGTTGAACATTAGCCAGAGGGCGTTTTACTATCTATTCTACTTCCAACAGTGGCTGGTGATGGTTCTTGGCCTCGTTGCTAGCAGCATTGCAGTGTGCTTAGTACTGATCGTGTTGTTTTTCCCTGGAAGCACATCCGAAGCTGCAGTAGGCTTGTCCTTTACAGCTCTGTTCCAATTCAGCTGGACATTGGAAAGGCTATTTGAGGTGCGTACCCTTCTCGAAACACCGATTGGCTCGCTCGAGAGGCTACGCTCGTTCCTGAAATACACCCCGCAAGAGAAGGAGCGGACTGCTCAGCCAGCTCCCGAAGGTTGGCCATGGCGCGGGGAGATTGAGTTTGAAAATGTGACTGCAAGATACGAGTAAGCACAAGCAATGAAAGTGATGCCGCGTATATATCTAACAAATTTTCAAGCGAAACTTGGGGAACAAACGCTTTACAAGACTTGACATTGGTTGTTGAGGCTGGAGAAAGAGTCGGGCTGATTGGCCGCACTGGGAGGTAAGATTGACAGGACTGGTTGGTATGGGCCACTGGTTAACAATGACACTTTGATAGCGGCAAGACGTCAGTCCTTAATGCCATCCTCGGGCTGGTCGATTACAGCGGCATGATTATGATTGATGGGATAGATATCTCTATGCTGTCTCGAGACGAAATTCGGTCCCGCATAGTCACGATATCCCAAGATCAAGTGCGATTTGATGCATCTATTCGAACCAACCTCCTGCCCCTCACTTTGAGCGACATGGCGACAAAGACGACCTCAGAGGAAGAGGGGGGAGTTATTGACGAGGTCGCACGAGAACGAGATGATGTTCTCGAGGCGGAGTTGAGACGCGTTGGAATCTGGCAGAACCTGGCGAATAAAAGCGGCCTCGATACGGTGCTAGATGAGGCAGGCTATTCGCCCGGCGAGGTTCAGCTGCTGTGCATTGCAAGGGCTAGTCTGAGACAGAGCGAGACTGGCAGCAAGGTGGTGCTAGTGGATGAGGTGACGACGTGTGCTGATGCTTGGACGCAAGATCGCATACAAGATGTGATGCGCAACTCGTTCCTGGACTGCACGATGCTGGTGGCGGCTCGTACGGAAGAAGCGGGTTTGGACGTCAACGCCGTTTTTGAGATGTCTGAAGGAGTCATTATGCATGAGGCACATAGGTACGGCTGGTAGCCGATGATGTGCACTTTTAGGATAGGATACTCGCCCGGTGTGTATTATAAATTTGCCAAGTGTGTACATGGTTGTTGAGAGGAGCAAGCCACGGCGCGAGTACTGCAGGCAGGCCGTTGAGACTAGATATGTACATACAGCACCGTCCCGCAGGCGACAAGTGACGGGATATAAGTTTATTTGACTGGAAAAGACGCTGTCTGACGGGGTATGAGTCTACTTGACGAAATATGAGCATTTGGCCCGACTTTAGCAACGATGGCGGCATTTGCAAGTCGTCGTAGGATCTTGGGAGGGAAGTCGGGAGTGACCCCTCCCCTTCCCCCGCACCGGAACCGGAGCTAATAACATAACGAGGCTTCCGTCAACAACTGGGAACCTACACGACTCACCCAACTCCAACTCGAGATCACTTATTACGGAAGCCACTCGGAATAGCATCATCAAAGCCAACGCATCATAACATCAACTAAACAGAAAAATGCCTCTCATTGTCCCGACCCGCATCAAGCCCCGGGTGATCCTGGGTCTCATGACGTTTGGCCCGAGCAAGGAAGCCGGCGCGCGCATCACAGACGAGGCGACGCTGGGACGGGCGCTGGACACGCTGCGGGAGCGCGGCTACGACGAGATTGACACGGCACGCATCTACGTGGATGGCCAGCAGGAGGCCTTTACGGCGGCTGCGGGCTGGAAGGACCGGGGCCTCACGCTGGCGACCAAGGTCGAGTATCCGGAGACGCCGGGGGCCAACAACGCCAAGGCGGTGGTCGAGTCTGTGGAGAAGAGCCTGAAGGAGCTGGGCACCGATTGCGTCGATGTAAGGCAACTACGTGATGGCGATGGCGATGGTGGACGACGGTGTGATGATGATGTTGGCTGACACGTTTCCTTACCACTTGAATCAGATCCTCTACCTGCACTGCCCGGACCGCGGCACGCCGTTCGCGGAGACGCTCGAGGCGATCAACGACCTGCACCGGGCGGGCAAGTTTGTGCGGCTGGGGCTGAGCAACTTTGCGGCGCACGAGGTGGCCGAGGTGGTGCTGACGTGCAAGTACAACGGGTGGGTGCGGCCGACGGTGTACCAGGCCATGTACAACTGCATCACGCGGCACGTGGAGCGGGAGCTGTTCGTGGCGTGCCGGCGGTACGGGCTGGACATTGTGGTGTACAACCCGCTGGCGGGCGGGCTGTTCTCGGGCAAGGTGCGGTCGCGGGACGCGGTGCCGGAGAGCGGGCGGTTCTCGGACGAGGCGGGGACGCTGGGCGGGCGGTACCGGGCGCGGTACTTCAAGGACGGGGTGTTTCGGGCGCTGCAGCTGGCCGAGGCGGCGGCGGACGCGCACGGGCTGACGCTGATCGAGACGGCGCTGCGGTGGACGGTGCACCACTCGGCGCTGCGGATGGTTGGGGGCGGCAACGACGGCGTCATCGTCGGCGTGTCGAGCGTGGAGCAGCTGGAGAGCAACCTGGCGGACCTGGAGAAGGGGCCGCTGCCGGAGGAGGTGGTGAAGGCGCTGGACAAGGCGTGGGAGGCGGCGCAGCAGGAGGCGGCGCCGTACTGGCACGGGACGCTGGAGTACACGTACGATACGAAAAAGGCGCTGTTTGCTCCGGGGGCCAAGTAGGTGGAAGAAAGATGTTGGTTGGGTTGATGATGGAAGGAGGAGGACTGACGATGGGATGCGGATGACTGGCTGGGCGATGAGCATGCAGGATGCTGTCCAAGAGGAGACGCGGGTAGATGGCCTTGAAAGTAATGCAGAGGTCAAGTTATGCTTATTTGCAAGGGAGGGGAAGGCACGTCGTGCCGTCGTGCAGGTGACATGTGCGTGTGACCAGAGGACGAAATTAATTTATTAGGAAGCTTTTGGGTGTCCAAGTGACCAGGCTGCAGTGCGTGAGCGATGCACTGGAACGTCCCATGCAGCAGTGGCTTACTGGTTATTTTATGGTGGTTATAGCGGCTCCCTGCTATAGAGGTGTGGGGAGGGAGGGGTTCGGCGGTACGGGGTCCTTGATGGAATCATGTTGAATTTTATTTCTCTCCAGGGCATCTTCTCCTATGTATATATATATGTACATATTATATATATATCCTTTTTTTTCTCTCGACATGTCATTATAATTCTTCCCCCCTTCCCTCCCGTCTGGGCGTCTGCCTGCCCTCTCTGTCCCGCCTTTATTAGTCAGTCTAGCAACAAGTGGCTTCTTCTTCGGCTCAGCATCCTTCCGATCCAGACCCTTTCCGATATCCTTTCTCGCCCAACGTCGATCTGGACCCCGTGATTCTTCCTCCCTTCTTCACCCTCCAACCGTCCAGTCAATCACAGCCGGGCAAGGCCATCAAGAATCGCAACTACGACCCCAAGAAACCCCCAACTTGACAACTTGTCCTTCTTTTTTCGTTACAAACATCCAAACGTCACTCGTTTTTTTTTTGAAACCTATCCGTCCAGCGAACGACCAATACATGCCAGACGTCGCCCCAATCGAATCAACTGCAAACGGCGGCGATCCCTTCGCGGGAGCCCCTTATCTCGTGCCTGTTCTCCCACCTTGAGAGACTCGCGACAAGCCCTCCGTGACAACGATTTCTCGTGCTCGCGTGCCTCCATGCCCTAATCGACAAACCTCCCCTTGTCCCGACGCCAGATCGTTTCCAGGGCCCGACCGTGAACCCGACCGTGAACCCGACGCCGCCATGCCTCGACCGAACCAAGGAGGCGTCTACGGCACGCCTTTGCTCGCCAAACCCGAAGACACTGCTGCCGATGCCGCCGACGCCGCCGAGCGCGGCCGCTCCAACGGCACCCTCACGCCCACCCGTGCCGGGACCATCTCTTCTGCCACCAGCCGCCCAACCCTGTCTCGCCGGTCCACGGCCATGCGCTCACGCAGCCCCCGGGGCTTCGCCGCCGAGCAGGCCGCGCGCAAGAAGTACACCTACGCCGCCTTCTTCCTCGTCGTCTCCCTCGTCGCCTTTTGCGTGCAGACCGAGCTCTCCGCCCACATCCAGCACGACCTCGGCTGGGACAAGGCCTACTGCATGATGTACCTGACCCACGGCAGCTGGATCGTCCTCTGGCCCGCCCAGCTGCTCGTCCTGCGCCTCCGCCGCCTCGACCAGCCCTGGCCCGTCTTCTGGCGCCGTCACACCCACCTCCTCAAGACCACCGCCCTCATGGTCGAGGCCCAGACCCTCGACGTCTTCGGCGCCAGCCTCGGCTACACCGCCCGCTCCGCGAGGTACATGCTCCGCGTCACCGCCATGGTCACCACGGCGCTCACCGTCGCCGGCCTCAGCTGGTACGTCGCCGTGAGCATGACCACGCCGTCCGACCTGACCGCCATCTACAACTGCTCCGCCTTCTTCGCCTACGCCTTTTCCGTGCCGCTGCTGCGCGAGCCGCTGCGCCTCGACAAGTCCGTCGCCGTGCTCATCGCCATCGCCGGTGTCCTTGTCGTCGCGTACGGCGACACCGGCGGCGCCGAAGCCGGCGCCTCCTCCTCCGGCCCGGACGCCTCCTCCGAGAACCGCTTCCTCGGCAACGTCGTCATCGGCTTCGGCTCCGTGCTCTACGGGCTGTACGAGGTCATGTACAAGCGGTACGCATGCCCGCCCGACGGCGTCTCCCCCGGCCGCGGCATGATCTTCGCCAACACCTTTGGCTCCCTCATCGGCCTCTTCACCATCACCGTCCTCTGGATCCCGCTCCCCGTCCTCCACGTCCTCGGGTGGGAGCGCTTCCGCCTCCCCGACGCCGCCACCGCGCGCCTCGTCCTGCTCGCCGTCCTCTGCAACGCCGTCTTCAGCGGCTCCTTCCTCATCCTCATCAGCCTCACCTCCCCGGTGCTCTCCTCCGTCGCCGCCCTGCTGACCATCTTCATCGTCGCGCTGGCCGACTGGGCGCTCACAGGCCGCCCGCTCAGCGGCGCGGCGATGCTCGGCGGCTCCATGATCGTGGTCGCGTTTGTGGCGCTCAGCTGGAGCACGTACCGCGAGATGACGGAGCACGAGGCGCAGAAGATGGCGGTCGACTTGACGGACAGCGATGACGAGGAGGATGCCGCCATGAGCGGCAGCGATGCATGAGCGAGCCCATTTTTCACCCTGCTACTTTTTGTCTTCCTTTGCTTTTGACGCCCGCCTCACAAGTCGAGGTTATTCATCATCTACGGCTTTTGCGTGTACTGTTCGTTGCGTCTGTCTCGGCCACGACAGACTCTTTACTTGGTTGGGTACATTTTTGCATTTTGCATATCTGGGGGTTCTTGTTTTGGGAGTAGCATAACGGCGTATCACATACACAGTAGACGCCCGTCGAGGCTGGACAGACTTGTTGTGTCCTTTTCTTGTAGAAAACTGCAAGGAAATGGTTGTGTCAGTAGTCAAAAATTCATTGGATGCGGCACATTGTGCCCGACTTCATTATTCATATCCAAGGTACAGTGCTACAGTATCCGTAACGCCGTTGCCGCTTGCAAGCTTCGCTTAGATATATTTGTATCAATTACGCTGCAGGTATACATGCATCACTCTAGATCCGTCTCTCTTGTCCTGGCTCATCAATAGCTGCCTCATCACAGCCAATCTCCTCCTCTTCCTCCCCCCGTCATGATCTATAACCCAGCCGCCGCACTCATCCCCGACGTCATCCCGCTTGCGCCCGGGAATAGCTTGGGGAGCCGCAGTCGTCGACGCACTATTAACATCTAGTAGTTAGCAAATCAAGCCCTTCTTCCTCTTCTTCTTCTTCTTCTTCTTCCTTGATCATGATTGCACTCACCCTTATCCAGACCCTCGTACACCGACAGTTGCGCCGCCGTCGACTCCTCCCAGATCCGGCAGCACCACATGGCCACCAGCACGTCCATCAAGCCCCGATCCATGCTCATCGTCGTCCTCAGCCGATACTCCCCCCTCCCCCCCCCTTCCCCTTCCCCCCGCTCCTCCACCGCCAGCAGCCGCCCATCGCCCATCCTCCACTCATACGACGACCCATCCCGCCCCCCCCTCTTCCTCCTCCCCTTCCCTCCCGCCGCGCCGCTGCCGCCGCTGCCCTTGACCACCCGGAACAGCACCTCCCTGCCGTCCTCGAACCTCGGCCGCTCCCCGGGCCTGGCCTTTTCCCTGACCCGCAGCACCTGCCACCCGCCCCCGCCTCCGCCCCCGCCTCGCATCCCCAGCACCGACGACGTCTTCTTCAGCCCCCAGACCCCCGCGTGCGTCATCCTGGTCTGCGGCTTCGCGTAGTACCCCGGCATCATCCCCTCCGTCGTCGTCGACTCGTCAAAGCTCCAAGCCGTCGGGTGCACCAGGTCCATCACGTGCCGCCGGCGCACCTTGACGCGCGGCGACTCCCCCTCCCCCTCCCCCCCGCCGCCAAATCCCTTCACATCCTCCTCCTCCTCCTCCTCCCAGTAACCACCACCACCGCTGCTGCTGTTGTTGTTGTTGTTGTCGACGCGCCGGTCTACGCGCAGCAGCTCCACGCAGGCCGTCGCGTCCCCGAGGTTCGCAACGCCCCGGTTCGTCTCGAATAGTGGCACCCCGGCCGCGGAGCCGGCGCGGATGCTTTGCCCGGCGAGAACTAGCAGCACCGGCTCCGCGAGCGGTCCGGCGGCGGCGGCGGCGGCGGTGGGTGAGGAGGACGCGACGCAGCTGTCGTAGCTGGGCGGCTGCTGCTGGTTGCTGATGTTGTGTGGTTCCGTCATATGTGTGTGTTGTTGTTGAAAGTGGTTTGAGTTTCGCTATTCGCAAAAAGGAATGTCGTTCAGGGTATGTATGTGGTTGAAATCAGTTCAGTTTGTCTATTCTTTGGAGAAACTTTAAAAAAAAGAAAGAAGATCAGATATCAGATGGCAAGTCAACCCCCCGCTACCCTGTGGCCGCGACGTCATAAGAGCCCACAGGCACAGCCCCGACTGCGCCACGGCATAGTTATGCTTTTTATGCATATCTTGGCCAAGCCCGCCGCCTTGCTTGCATGAACTAATCAATTCCCCTCATTGGCTCTCTCCGCAAAGACGTCGTCATCCATCAATGCCTTATGAAAAGTATTCACAACCTTATCCTAGAATTTTGCATTGTTTTCACAAAGGTATGTTTCCACAAAGGTACGTTTTCACAAAGGTACACTACAAAGTCGCAGAATTGTATAAAAAGGCCCTGCTTTTATAGAAAAATACTCTCGGGATATATTAAAAATATCTACATGTTATCCCCTACAAAATTCCGCAACTTGATGCATACATTCGCTTCATCAGCGTTGGCCTTCCTTCACTTATCCAAAACTCATGTCAACAATGCCGGATAAAAATGAAAATGAAAATGGTCACAAGAGACTGAAAAACAACAAGAAGAAAAGTCGTTACAATCAAGGAGCGAAGCAGCCTTGACTCTAATAAATGCCCAAATGTCTCGCCATGCTTCCTGCCTATCATGGGCCCCATCTCACCCTCTTAACCGTTCCATGGTCCAACGCCAGATATAGGCCAAGAAATATAAAGGGAAAAAAGTCGCTAAAAATGACAGTGACAAAAAGACGAGTAAAAAATCCGTCTAGAAAAGATACTTTACCATGGATATCCATGATACCCACCACCGTGTCTATGCCTCGCTGGATGCATGCTCCATTACCTGCCTGCCATGATTCTCACACATCCATCATCTCAGAATCATCGCCTCTCCTTCCCTCCATTCGCCACAGCGCCATTCGTAGTTCCCGTCGCTGCTTTTCCTTTGCTGTCTGTAGTCCGTCGCCCACCACCGCCGTTGCCGCCGTTGCCGCCGCTGCCCTCCTTCTTCCCACCAGGTGCCTCGGTCCGACTTGGCGTCCTGGGTGTCGAGCCGTCGATGGACTCGCTCCGGTGAACAAACGACGGCGCCGACGAGCCAAAGATCGGACTATCGCATGCCCGTAGACTCTCCGAGTCCAGTGGCTGGTTGAATACGGCGCCCTCTTCCATCGGGTCCATGCTGGCATCCGTCCGCACCGCTTGCCGGCTAAACGTCTGCTCTTTGCCCGATTCAGAAACCCCCCTCAATCTGGCGTCGTACTCGGATTGTGAAGTTTCCACTGGGCTCGGCGATGGTGTTGGGAATGCGTTCTCCGGCGCATTAACATAGGCGTCCAGCTTACGCCGAAGCACGTCGGCCCGCACAGGCTTGGCCAGGTAGTCATTCATTCCCGCTGCCAGGCACTTTTCTCTGTCGCCTTGGATGGCAGACGCCGTCATGGCAATGACAAGAATCTTTCGTACAGCTTCGATCGGATCTTTGCGAATCAGCTTGGTCGCTTCGTACCCGTCCAGGACAGGCATCATGACATCCATCAGGATAATATGATACGGCTGACCATCCTTGGCCTTGGCGCGGAGACCTTCAATCGCCTTCATGCCGTTTTCATAGGCCACGACGTGACGGTAGCCAAGCCGTTTCACGTACTGGATCGCAATTTTCTGATTGATCGGGTTGTCCTCGGCTATGCAAACCCGAATGTCCTCCGTTGCGAGCTTGGACAGATTCATCGGCGGCTTGGCAACAATCGCCCGCTCATAGCTAGGCGACGGGCTCGAATACTGGTCGATCGGTGGTGACGATTTGGCAAGCGCGTCGCCCGCAAGGACGTCTGCTTTTGTCTTTTCAAACGTCACTGTAAACCAGGCCGTGGTGCCCACGGTCTCTTCGCTTTCCAGCTGAATCTTGCCCTTCATCATCACCTCTATCAGAGACTTGCAGATGCTCAGACCGAGACCGCTGCCCCCATACTTCCTTGCCGTTCCAGCATCAGCTTGACTAAACGGCTGGAACAGTTTGGCGAGTTGCTGTGGTTGGATGCCGATTCCCGTATCCCTGACCCAGAACGTGAGAGTCGCGCTCTCGGCTGTTTCCGAGTCCAGTCTCGCTCCAATCGTGATGGATCCGTCCTCTGTAAACTTGAGACTGTTGCCAATCAGATTGCCCAACACTTGATGCAGGCGAATAGGGTCTCCGTAAATCAGCATCGACGGCAGGTTGATGTCTTGTATGATTTTGACATTCTTCTTGGACGTCTTCTCGCGATTGCTGTACGACACGGCGCGGACAACCTCACGAACCATCTCCTCTGGGTTAAAGGCGATGATGTAGAGCTTCATCTTGTCCGCTTCCATCTTGGAAAAGTCGAGAATGTCGTTGATGACAGTCAGGAGAAGATCGGCAGACACTCGGATGGAATCGGCCATCTCCAGCTGCTCCCTGTTTAGGTCACTGTCCCGGAGCAGCTCAGAGTTGCCAATCACACCGTTGAGTGGCGTCCGCAGCTCGTGAGACACGTTGGCAAGGAAGATGGACTTTGCCTTGGCTGCCTCCTCTGCTAGTTTGACGTTGCGGTTGGCTTCAGCTTCGGCGTCTTTGGCTTTGGTTTCCGCCTTGATGGCCTTGTCCAGAGCCCGGCGCTGCACAGAGACCATGGAGCGATTCTCGGCCGACACCTTTTCGAGATCCCTCATCGTATGGGCGTTGGAGTAGCTAATCGCCAGCTGGTTCACCAAGAGCTGCAACACGGTGACGTTGCGATCCGTGAACGAGCGAGGCTCGCCTTCCATGTACAAGACGCCGAGAAGCGGTTTGTCGCCATGCGCAATGGGAATGGCAATGATGGATCTCCCGAGCGGGTTCTTTTGCAGCCACGTGTCGTTGACGTTGCCTACGCGCTCATCAACGCTGAGATCGGGGATGAAGACAGCTTCGCGGAATCGTGTGCAGTACAGCACAACATTATCTGCAATCAACGAGTTTGCGGCAAGAGGCAGGCCTGGGTTGTGTGCAGATGCGCCTTTCTCGGGGTCACCACTGGCAGCGATACACCAGGAATTGTCACCAGCATCCGGGTCTTGCACCACAATCGCAGCCAGAGTCGCCGAGCCTCCGCACGTCTGCAAGATCACATCGCACATGGTCTTGAGAAGCTCGTCGATCTGCAACACGGATGAGATGACCTGTGAAGAGACCAGGATGGCGTGCAGGTCAATCATATCCAGCGTAGGGAGTCCAGATACGTCGTCACTTTGCATGTCCATGGAGCCACGCCAGGCACCTATCCTGTCGCCTTTGACGTCCATTAGGGTATGCGAATTGACTTGGGTTAGTTGGTGGTCGTCCTCGCCATCCACGTGAGGATATTGAACCGACGAGGTGTCTGTTACGAAGTCGGTCTGCATCGCCGCATCTGCCGTCTGGTGGCTCCGGGTAGGTCCACGAAGCAGCAAACAATGCTCCTCTTCAATTGCTCTCGCGACTCCAGTAGCACCAAGCTGGCGGTACAAGCCCACCGTCTCCAGCAGTGCGAACCGCGCAGATCGTCTGGCGCGCCGGCGAAGGAAGAAACCGGCCATGAGGTAGTTGCCCAGCGCTTCTTCAAAGACAAACCCATGCTCGCTGGCATGGTCGAGCGCCTCCTCATAATGCTGCACTGCCTCGCCGTGATCGCCGACAAGCTCTACCATCTGCGCCTCCAGCAGCCGTGACCAACAGAGATAATTGACATCTGATACCGTCGACCACTGCTTCATCTTGTCGACAAACCCTTGCATTTCCTTGACGATTTCCTGCGTCTGGGCCGAAAAGTTGCCCGTGGGCGAACGTGGATCTTGCATTTGTCGTAATAGCTGGCCAGCTCTAGACAGGCCGTAGAAGAGCAGAGTTAGGCGACTATTGCGCGCGGACCAGATGGCGTCCAGGTGATGATGGCATTTCCTGCCCAGCTCAACTGCTCTTTCATAGTGCCCATATAAGAACAGATTGACAAGCTCGACACTTTCGTACAGTAGTAGAGATCGGTTGCTCTCCTGCGTCTGCGTCGCGAGCCAAGTTTTATATCGAGGGCCGTTATGCTGGTCATCAGACATGATACCGAGGGCATCGCCCACGTGCGTTTTGCCTTGAAGAGCACGGCATGTCTGTCGGATAGCCACAATCATAGCACCACCTCTTGTGTCAGAATACCAGGTAGGGATCTCCTCGCATGCAAATTGACAGTAGCTCTCCAGGTCGTCAAGGTTCTCGCTCGCAAAGAACTTGGTATGCGCTGTAAGACCATAGCTGAGAATCGTCGACATTCGATCACCGCCGACCGAAGCCAGCTCGATGGCATCCTCCGTCTGCGCCACGGAAACCGGCATTGAGCAGTGAATATGTGCAAGGAAGAATGTGTGCAGCATCTGGCCGCGAGCAATGGAGAACGTGTCACGCCCATCGTAGAGTAGATCCTGTGAGATGATGCCAAGCTCGACGGCGAACTCGGCCATCGAAAACCGACAGAGGGCCACGACACCCATATTGAGAAACGCCACACCAGACTGCGGGAATGCCCCCCGCGTGAGATGGGTATCGAGCATGACCAGTGTAAGATAGTAATACTCCAAGCAATCACTCCACCAGGCAGCACTTAGACTCTCGGACAGCACGGCGCCTATGGACGTCATGACCTGGTCGTTGTTGGTCTGTGCAGCTATAATCGCGGACCGGTCCATCGACTTGATCTTCGTTGCCAGCTCCTCAAACTTCTTGTCGCACGCTTCGTAGGTTGGCTCTCTCTCCACGTCCACGCCAATAGTAGCCATGCAGTCTTTGAGGGAAATCAGGGCGGCTAAAGAATTGCCATTTTGCGCAAAGATGCGAGACTGCAGCACATATGCAGGAGCCTTGTCTAGTGGCGTCTTGGCGTTGGCAAAGATGATGGATAACAAGTCGTTGGCCTTGGATAGCTTGCCCATGTAGAGATAGCACTCAGCTGTGCGCAGGCACAGTCGAAGAGTCTCGTCGTAGCTGACATCAGGGCTGTCTGGGTCCCAAGGTTCGGGTTGTAGCAACTGTAGTGCCTTGCTGTAATATTTGGAGGCCGTCGGTCGGGCTCCGTTCTCGACCGCATCCTGGGCACATTCTGTTAGGAGTTTGCGGAAGTGCTCTCGTTCCGGGATTCGCGTTTTGATTAAAGGGACGGCTTTGCAGATGTGTCTAGCAATGTTGGTTCGTTCCCTTGGGTCATCGGGATAGTACTTCATCAAAGTTTGCGCAATGATAAAATGCATCTTCTGCTCGTTGCACTCCTTCAAGCCCGAGGAGGCGTGGATATATCGGTCGTGCGCGAATCGGAAACGATCCTCCGTCTCGCTTTGCACAAGAATGTAGGCTTGTACAGCTGCTTGTAAGCCCTCGATAGCCTCACCTTCTGTGTACTTGCTTTGCATGGAGGTTTCAACAGCGCAAAGCGGCGCTGCGTCTTCAAAGTTGTACTCGCCATGCATCAAGCGACAGATAAGCTCAAAAGAAAACGAGCTTCCGATGAGGGCTGCCCATGCCAGGACGGCTCGGGCTGCGGGTGGTAGTTCGTTCAGTCGTCGAGTGATGAAATCGGTGTCTAGCAAGTCAAAGTCTTTTTCCCCCTGAAACTGGGCGAAGATTTTGTCCAGATCGTAATGCCACTGTGAATCGCGATAGTCGTACCAGATACAACGTTTCCGGTTGCATATGCTGAGCATCTCACGGATATAGAATGGGTTGCCTGCGGTTTTGGACTGGATCGCCATGGCTAATTGCAGGATATCGTCGGTTGGCCGAGCAAGGGTGGTGGCAACATACTTCAAAACCTCTGCTTCGGTAAAGGGGACCAGTTTTAGCTTCGTTATGCTTGGCCGGCTGCTCTTGGGCAGTTCTTGGATTTCTGCAGAGTAGACTACACTCTGCATCTTTTCGGCTGAAAGCTCTTCGGGACGGTGCGTTAAAATTATAACCATTCGTATCCGGGCACTGATGACTTGAGAAACGAGCTCCAGGGACTCTTCGTCGGCGAAGTGGAGGTCTTCCAAGCAGAAGCAGATGAGCTTGTGGTGTGTAAAAACGCGCAAGACATCGAGGAAGGTGTTGACAAAACGTCTCGTCTTAGTCGAGGCGCCGGCGCGAAGAAAATCGTGGGCGGTCTGCGAGGCGATGCTGATTCCGGAACCAGAGGGGCCGGGCGAAATACCAGGGGAAGAGCCTCTTCGCTTGCCAGCTCGGCCATTGTTTCGCAGTCCCGAGCTTTGCGATAGCGAAATGGTGCGGGAAGCTACGGTATCTGCCGGGCCTAGCAGAAACTCGGGAAGGCCCAAAGTTTTATGCAACATGGGCCAGACGGGGCGGACGTACTGCTTCAGCGCTTGGTGAAAGGGTGTGTCCGTGTTTCTCTCGCCCCAGACTTGCTTGAAGAGGGATGATAGGAGCTTAATGAGCGGACCATGTGCCGCTCTCCTTGCGGAATCGAACTTGGCCGTTGCACAATATCCACGTTTGCGAATGTCAGGCAATACGGACTGGATCAAGCAACTCTTTCCCAAACCACCAGCACTCTCAATCACGACGACTTCGCAATGGCCTCTACGCCTAAATTTGGCGGTTCCGAGCTGTCTGGATAGTGTAGATGCTCCCGAGTCTATTCCACCGTGGCGACTTCCGTCGTAGGCAGAGCTATCGGCAGCAGAGTTGGTGTCATTGGACATGGACTGGTGGCGCTCCCAACGACGGGCTATACGAGGCGCCGGCAGTGTGTTGATGGAGTGCGATGTGGAGGCACTGTCTGAGTTATGCGAGTCGGCCGGCGCCGAGGACTGAAAACCGCCCTTGAACACCTTTTGGTCGCTGATGGACGTTTGGGTAAAGGAAGCGCTTCGTCGGGTGTTGCCGTCGCCAATCGAGCTAGCGCCTTCACTAGAGGCGTCATCGGGTAGGAAAGCATCGTTGTGGAAGCTAGAGCCGTCAGAAGATTTTGGGTGCGGGCCTCTGACTTGTACGGAGTGAGATCTAGATACACGGTCAATGACACGAAGCAACTCATTCCTCTCCTTGTCTCGGCCAATCATGACTGTAGGAAGCAGAAAAAACGACGACACGTCCTTGGAGCCGATATGCATATCGGCAAGGGCCTGAAGGTCTCCGTTGCCAAGATGCTCTTGGACCAAGACCAAGTCATGGCGCAACCCGCTAGCGGAGAGGTAGCGGTCGGCTACATTTTTAGCGGTGCATCGTTGTATGATGCGTCCAATAACGTCGGGGATGCCTAGCCGGACAGTGGTGACGTTTGGTATCTTCTTGTTCAAGACGCCCTGGACGATGTCGAGGGGGCTGTCGCCGCTAAATACGGGCTGCCGTGTGAGGAGGGTCCAGAAAAGGACGCCGAGGGAGTAGATGTCGGTGCGGCTGTCGGGCTCTGCCGGCATGCGGCCTGTCTGTTCGGGGCTTATGTAGAGGAGCTTATTTTTGGCGCCGATTTCTTTGGAAAGGGTCGACCAGCCGGTACTAGTCAGGCCATGCTCAAAGGATCGCAAACCGGAACCAAACGAGACGATTCGGACCTGGCTGGTCTCGACGTTGAAGTGAAAGGCATCGCCACGAAGCTCGCCATGAATCATGCCATGGTGATGGTGAAGAATCTCGAGGCACTCTGCTGCACCTATTGCGAAGTCGAGAAAGTGATCCAGGCTGATGGTCTGCCTGGGAGCGAGTTGGAGGTCGGAGTAGGACTGGTAGGATTCGCCATCTTTGCGGGCTCTGTATAGGGCGGGGCCCATGTCGAGGACGTCGAACAGGTAGTTGGGGCCGATACGCTGATAGATGGCGACGACGAGGGCGGAGCGGTCTCCCGAAGCCGGCGGTAGCCTGATGAGATCGAGCGGTCTGACAATATGATAGGCGTTTGGGTCAGCCTTGGCCAAGAAATTCTTGGCGATCTGAAAAGCCCGCTCCTCGCGAAAGGTGTGGAGGGAGATGCGGGCAACGATGGGTTCTTCGGCATAGGAGGAATCGGTAGCAGAAGTTGATGAGGCTGTTGAGGGAGGGCGGGAGAAGATGGACGGCGAGGGGAATGGCTCGCCATCCAAGGCGGACGTGGGTGTTTGTTGGCCAGCGCCATGGTCCGAGGTTGTTGGCCGTAGCTTGCCCGTGACTGCGGCGCTTTGTAGGTGGTGGGACGAGGCGGATGGTGTCGGGGCTTGAGGCACGAGCCGCGTGCCGAAAATGTACCTGCAGCACATCGGGCGGTTAGAAGACGGGGAAAGGGTAAGCGGGTGTGGGAGGGGATGCAGAGGCCGACAGCGGCGACAAAGTTGGATAGGATACGAGCCAGCTCATTGTCCAAGGAGGGGATTTGCACTGAGGGAGGCGGGCGCAGAACAACGTACCAGTAGTCGTACGTGGAGTGAATCGGATGGATGGATTCGTCCCAGGTGTAGCCGGCTATCTGGCGCAGGCGCTCGAAGAGGCGCGGGGGAGGCGGAGGGGGGTCGAGGGCCTCTTCCGCGACAGCAGCGGCACTGACCATGATGAGGAGCGGCGCGCAACCATGGAGCGGCCTCGGCGGCGGGTGTTGGTTCTGGGGGAACCAAGAGTAAGGCGTCAAAGGGCGGAGGAAAAGCAAAGGCTGTTCAACCAAGGGGGGGGCGGAAAATGGCGTGTCGGTTCAAGGTCGTCGAGCAGCCAAGAGTGGAGGTCAGGTACCAGACGGACGTCGGAGCGGGAAAATCAATCGAACGGATAACGGGACTGGGCGGGCAGCATGATCGAGATCGGTTGGCGCGCCAGGTGGACGTGGAAGGGTGTTTGCGGGATTGTCAAGAGGGAATTCGCACAGAGGATGGACGGCAAGTCTTTTGGTCCAAATCAGCGCCAGGTTTGGGGCAAGGAGAGAAAATAGCCCATACGTCACCCACAGGAGGGCAGACACAGAATCTGCAAGGTTGACCAGACAAGACAGCCGACAGCAGCAGCAATTGGCGGCAAGGCAAGGCAAGGGCAGAATAAGTGAATGGATGATGGATGGATGGATGGATGGCAGGCAAAAGCAAGTAGCAAGTAACGCAGTTCTTGCAAGAGGGGTATGAAATTGGTGCTAGTGGAAGTTGGCTGGTTTCTCAACAAGGCAGCCGAGTAGGTGATCGCTTGCGATGAGGAGCTGGCGGTTGCTGAGGAGGAAAATGCAGACGTACAAGCCACAAAACAAAATTAGGATGAGGCCAGGTGCATGTAGTTCTCACGATGCTGCTAGGCTGTGGCATGTCCGCAAGCAACGTTGTTGCTTTTCTGTGCTCTATCACTCTTAGTGGTGGTGATAGGCTTTTCGTTTGACCCCACCAGCCACCTTGTTTAAGAGGTGGTTTCGTAAGTCGCCAACAAGCGGGTTACCTAAAGCAGGTGCCTGTGTACCTGTACCTTTCTGGACCACCAGTCAGTGGACGACTTTGCGCTGGCTACCTTAACTAGTAGGCAGGTAGTTGGTTAGTTATTGGTCGCCCTCACATTTCAAGCCGTCTGCCTGTTTCAAATTCCTTTCTTTCCTTTTTTCCGCAACTCTAAACCTGAACCTCCCCGACCCGTAGGGGCAGCAGCGCCCGCAAGCAAGGCTACTTTATTGCCTTGTCCACCAAGGTGCGCTGTTTGGGCAGTTATTATTTCCTATTCCCAGAGCCAGTGGAGCGTTCGTTCCCTACTTGCCCTAATAAATTGCAAAAACTACACGCCCGCAGACCGGAGCCTGCTTGGCGCTTCGCTCATCACTGTGCGACGCATCAGGACGAGCGCACGGTTATAGTTATTTGACAGTTATTAACATATAAGGAGTAAAACTGTCATCCGGCAATTATTTTAGAGCTATTTACGTACTTAAACTATGACTTGGGCGCGAGACAGTCCAGCCCATTTCAACCCCCCGCGTCGCCATTGCAGTTCTCTACCTACCTTCCACCAGCATGCAGTAACACCAGTAACCTTTCCGCTTCTCGTCCTTCATTTCATTACTCTGGCTCTTCTCTTGCTTCTTTTCTTGACGCTAGAGAGTGAGGCGTGAGCAAAGTAATCTGTACAGCCAATTCCCTTCCGTTTTCCTCGCCCAACAACATCGTGTCGTCTTGCTGCCCAAGCAACTCCGTGCTCCCTCCCGCTCCCGCTTCCCCTCAGCGTCCTTGCCCTGACAAGGTACACCCTGCATCATGGCTCGACCCTTTTTCCTGCATGGCTGCTGCATCTGGTCATCTGGTCGTCGTGGCGCCGCCTTGACCGCTCCCTCCGCAGCCCGCAGCCAACGGCAGATCGCGCTGCCAGCACGCAGAACTCGTCAACCCCGTTGTCGTCTTGTCGGTTTGAGCCTGCCAACCTAGCACACCTTCAGGCCTAAATATGGCCTCTTCCATGTTCGAACTACTTATCTGCCCTGCCCCATCATCATCGCCAAGCTCCTCTCCATGCAGCCCACCGCCAGAAAACAAACGCATTCCATATTAAATAACTTGAATAACCATGTACATACGGTATGCACATGCTGGTAGCTACAGCGGCCCCGTACTTCTCCCTTCTCTTGCAGCCTTCGCACATCTCCAATTGCTTAACATTCATTGCCACGTGACCATAACTTTTCCGTCTTGCAAAATGCCAGGTCTATTATCATTCTACTTTTTGTCCATCCTTTCGTATATCAATCAAAAGCTCTACAGCAAATCTTGCGTAAATTCCGCGTCATCCCGTCAAGCATAAATTGCAAACTTTCTCTCTTGCAACCCTAGCCCTCTAGTTGCGCAGAGGCAGCCCGTTAGCCTTGCTATAGTCAAACGCCTGAGCAAGACGTCTCTCCGTGTTCTTGCGAGTGTTGACAAAGTTGGGGTAGTTTAGCGTCAGCTCAACTGCACCGTTGTGGATCGCATCTACCGCCTCCACGCCGAGCATAAAGGAGTGGTCTTGGTTGCCAACTTCGTAGCGCCAGCTGCCAAAGCGACCGCGCGACAGGATATCCTGGGCCTCCAGCTTGGGGAGCAGCTCCGTGAGGACACCTTCACGCTCCAGACTGGGGGTTGGGTAGCCATGGTCGAAGCGGCGGAGGTATGTCGAAACAATCTCGTCCTCGGGACGAATCATCTCCGTGTTGATCAGACCCTGAATGCAGTCCTTCAGGAGAGTCTCCTGGTTGACAGGCTTCATGCTAGACTCGGAAACTTCGAGCATGATGGACCAATAAGGGCCTTCCTTGGCCTCCGATGAAGGAGCCTTGTCGCCGTTGGCCAGGTACAGCGTGGGGAGCTTGACATTGGCCTCGGGCTGGTTGTAGGGGGAGTAGTTGGAAAAGATGGTGGCGCGGTAGAATGGGCAGTCGTCCTCGGGGAAGTACAGCTGTTGACATGCATGTTAGCTTCGGGAATTTCATCCCGTCGGTTTCAATGATCAAAGAATCAAAACTTACCCAGCACTTGTCACCGATACGCTCGGGGCGGGCGCCACGGATACCAACGCCAATGACGTTGGTAGAAGAGTAGTAAAGTCCCTTGGACAGGCTGACAAGCTCCTGGTTACCCATCTTCTCAACCAGCTGGTCGACAGCCATGGTGTTGACGAGCTTGTTGTAGCTAACGCTGGAGCCGTCCTTGAAGCTCACAACTTTGTTCTCCGCGTCGATCTTCGTTACCTCACCCTGTGCGCCGAAGCGCTTCTTCTCCTTAGGCAGAGTTTCGGCGACAGCAATCCAGATACCACCGGTGCCGTCGCGGGCAGGGAAACGGAAGGTGGCGTTGGGACCCCAGTTACCAGCAACCTTGCCCAGAATTGCGTTGCTGGTGACGAGCTTCACGTCGGGTGCGGCAACGCGCTCACCGAGCCACTCACATTGCATCTATATGGTAGCCAGTCAGCCAAATTTCATGTGTAGGACACGAGGAGGGGTATTAACGTACCTTGGTGGTGGGGACGGCCCAAACCTTGTAGTTGTAGGGACGCATAAACATGTCAGCAAGACCGCTGCCCATGGAGCGCAGGATCCATTCGTCAAAGTTCTTAGGCTTGCCGGTGGCAACGCGGGCCTCGAGTGAAGCATCGATGAGGCCCTCAATGGCCTTGACCTGATCCTCCTTGTGCAGCATGGAGATGTTATTCTGGAACGGGTAGGGAACCCACTGGCCCTTGTAACGAACGTAGGAGATACGCTGATGAGTATACCAATCGTCTTCTTCGGGGAGGGCCTCGTCGATACAGTCGTCAAAGTACTTGTAATGGGAGAAGATGACATGGCCGCCCACGTCATAGAGCTACAGTCGCGGTTAGCAAGGAGGGAGCGCGATTGTGGTGCGATGAGGTCGTTTGTGTACTTACGAAGCCTTCGGGGGTGACATCAGTGCTGGCAAGACCACCAGCCTTGTTGCCAGAATCGACAATTAGCCAGGAGGGGCCATTCTGATGCTTGTTAGCAGGGGAGACACACTCCCAAGGAGGGGTAGTTGCTCACGATCTGGTGCAGACGTTTGGCGGCACCGAGACCAGTAGGTCCCATGCCAATAACGAGAACATCAACGTGTCTGTTTATCAACGGTTGTCAGCCTCACACAGTGCATTTCCCGAGCCTAACATGGAGCGTCTGTTGGCTGTGCCAGTTTATGGCGGGGGGCGGACTAGGGAAAATCCTCACTGGTCAGCGCCCATTGTGACGGTTAGATCGCGAGCGTATCAGGGGTAAACGGTTGCAGATAATCGATGAGTATGGAAGGAGGATAACAAGATATCGCGCCGTGCAAATGGGAAACAACAATGTCAGGAGAATCAAGAAGTGGTATGAAGGGAAGAGAAGTCGTCCCCAAAGTAGGCCGCACGCAGACGGTGAGGGAGACGCCCGTACGTAGACGTAGAGCTTCATTAGGTTTGGTGTGGTCAAACATTTATTTTTTTTCTCGTTGTTTAATTAACTATTATTTTTTTGGCCCGTTATCCCCTGACAACTGGCACTAATTTTTTTGAGGCTAGCGTTGGTTCGTGGAGGGCACTTCATGTAGAATTCCAGGGGTTGGTTGGGTGCTTGATGGGATGAGACCTAACGTTAGGGTCCCTCGTTACAGAATACCCGACACTGCAATATGGCGCGGGGGTCTTCTGACGGATTCATTTCACGCTTCTCGCATCGCAACATCTAAGTAACATGCCAGGGGACACAAGGGTGCGCGTATCAAAGGGACGCAGGAGCCAGAGCCGGATGGTGGTATAATTTGTCTTGGAACTGTGCCTTTCAATATGGGACAACTCTATGAAGCTGCATACAAGCCATTACTGCAACTGATGCCTATCACGCTGATCAGCTGTCCCATTGCCGATTCTGCGGGATGTTGGCCAACCGGGCCAGAGTACGAGATTGTGCCATTTATCAGCCCCTGCTATCATTCACAGAAATACCCACGCGTCCTTGTACCTATTTTCCACCACCCATCCAACCTTCCTGGCGGAGCGTTTGGGTTTCGGAGCTTCGCCACAACTCTGAAACGACGAGATCGCCAATCACTCGACATGGACGTTCCACCGGCTTGACAAGCTTTGCAAGATTGCCAGTCAAAGCAAACAATCGGTTATACCGCATGACCTGATGCGAAGTGTGCGCATTTTGAACAGCAGCCGCATTAATTTGCGGTACAATGTGATAGTGATTACTGTGCATGACCCCTATTGTGGATCGGGCCGTTAGTTATTCGGTTGACATATTAAGCGGCCTCTTATTAGAACCGCGGCTTTCGCAAGTAACAACTTATAAGTCAGGAGTCATTCGTTTGTAGGGCGCTGAACGCCAAGCTTCTGCTTGACCTTCTTTTCAGAACGCTATTCCCACTCTGGCTGGATAGCCTTACGCGCGCGATGAGGCCTGCTTTTAATTCGGGTTAGCCTTTCGATGCGACTAGTCAGCCTCGTGGTAGATTCGACGCAGTGCTAATCTGTCTGGAATCTAAATGTCTTTTCTTTTCCCTGTTTATCGCAGAGACATGCATCTAGTAATTTTAAGAACTAATGAATGCGGTGTTGGTGGCGCGGCGGTGCCTTATCTATAGTATTTATAGGAACATATGTATGTAGGCAGTTGTGCAGCCAACGGTGTTCAGGGTTCAGAGGGTGAAATCGAGCAATGACGCCAACAGTTTGGGGTTCGGAAACATGTAAAATTGGGAGCCATTGATAGAAGTTCATCTTTGTGCCTCACTACACCCCTGCAATGCCCCTTTTTCTTACAGGGGAAACTAAGGACAGCTCAGCCCATTCATCCACGTAGTGGTCTGAAAGCGGCTCGCCTCCTCGACGATCACTGTGAAATTCACTGGCAAATTGTCGGAATAATAAATAAGAGAAATAAGACTGCCTGCCATGCTGTCCTTTGGACAAGCCCGCTCCCGGATCGCGGCCTCGACGGTACACGTCACCGACCCGCCGCCACTTGGCGACAGCTCCCCTGTCGACTAGCATTAGTTAGAACTTATCAGGGAGGGCAACAAAGCAGCAAACCATCATGCAGTGTAACTTTTTGGGGGAGAGTCCCACGGTGGGTCGTTCATCCTGTTTGCTGAAACCACCCAACGCTTTTTTTTTTAATTCGCACATCCCTTTGGATGGGCGGCGGCTCCAGGGCGGTCACCTACAAGATAGGTATGTAGGTACCTACCTCCTACCTACTTAGGTAGTGCCCAATCGTACCTCCTGGGCACTCCGTACACTGAGTGAGATTCAAGTAATGAGCCCTGCGTTTCTGTACCAAGAGTGTACACCCCGGTCAGTGGTTAAAACTACCCTTTGAAGCCGCCGCACAGATGTGGCTAAAGGTCACAGATAGAGGGAGACGTCAGTTAATCATTAGGTTGGTGAAAAACGCTTGCGTCGTCTCCTGTCGCGCCACCACGTGAAGGCATGTTAGGTACCTGCTAATTCCCCTTGCGAGGGCCAGTGTTTGGAGGTAGCCCCCTGTAAAAGTTAGTACCTACCTACTACCTCCTTGCACTAACTAAATTTAGTGCCTGCAGCCCACTGCTGCCACTGCCACTGCCACTGCCCCCAGAGACACCCGTTAGAATCATTACCAGAACGGCCGCTCAGTTGGCTTTTCTGCTGCTGGTGCGAAGCATAATTTTTTTTCTTCCGTCATCTTCGCAGCCCCCCACAGCTACGCTAGGCCCACCAAGCACGCTTCCTTTTCTGCAACCGTTCTGCCTCTTCCTTTCTCGACCCTTTTCACTTCGTCTTCCTCTCCCCGGATTCCCTCTACCTCTCTCCTCTTCTACCTCAATGAAACCCAACGCTCTCTACTAACTCCTATTGTTCTGCGACCCCCGTCCCCAATCGCCTCCCAAACTCCTCCGTCCACCGCCCGTTCGGCATTTGCGCCAACGAGCCTACCGAATCGCGATACCCGTCCTCGCGCCGTTACGACATTAGCGACTGCGACAGCTTGATCCTTATACGAATTCACTTATACAGCGATCCTACAAGAATACCTTCAGCATGTCTTATACCGAAGACAAGGTGCGCTTGTCGGATGATGCCTCTCGCAACGCTGAGCATGTCCTCCCGACCGTCAACCCTGCCGCCGAGAAGCCTCAGCCTGCCAAGGCCGGCATCCATCCGGCTCTCTATGTCATGTACGTTGATTCTGCGCCCTTGTCGCTGCTGCTCCTACGTCAGACACGAAGGCTAACACACTACAGCATCTGGATTGGTTTCTCGTCCTCCGTAATCCTCTTCAACAAGTGGATTCTTGATACTCTCAAGTTCCGTACGTCTCTCCGCAATCGCGATGTAACTCACGACTCTAACAATAGTCTAGGATACCCCGTCATCCTCACCACCTACCATCTGGTCTTTGCGACCGTCGTCACCCAAGTACTCGCCCGCTGCACTACCGTCCTCGATGGTCGCAAAAATGTCAAGATGACCGGCCGCGTCTACCTTCGCGCCGTTGTCCCCATCGGTCTCTTCTTCAGCTTGAGCTTGATTTGTGGTAACCTGACCTACCTTTACCTGTCTGTCGCCTTTATCCAGATGCTCAAGGCTACCACACCCGTTGCTGTACTCCTTGCCGGCTGGTGCCTTGGTGTCTCCCAGCCCAACATGAAGCAGTTCCTCAACGTTTCTGCCATTGTCGTCGGTGTCATTATCGCCTCATTTGGTGAAATTGACTTCGTTCTCGTCGGCTTTCTCTTCCAGATGGCCGGTATCTTGTTTGAAGCCCTCCGTCTTACCATGGTCCAGCGTCTTTTGAGCTCTGCCGACTTCAAGATGGACCCTCTTGTCTCCCTCTACTACTTTGCCCCCGTTTGCGCTGCCATGAACGGTCTCGTTGCGCTATTCTGGGAGGTTCCCAAGGTCAGCATGGATGAGATCTACCATGTTGGTCTGTTCACCTTCTTCCTCAACGGTCTCTGTGCCTTCATGCTCAACGTCTCAGTTGTCTTCCTTGTGAGTTCATTTCCGACGTCTCTGTGTCGCGCGTCTACTAACAGAGCCTGCTTAGATTGGCAAAACCTCTGCTGTCGTCCTGACGCTCTGTGGTGTCCTCAAGGACATCATGCTCGTCGTTGCCTCCATGATGATCTGGGGCACCCCCGTCACTCCCCTGCAGTTCTTCGGTTACTCGATTGCTCTTGGTGGCATGGTCTATTACAAGCTCGGCTACGAACAGATCAAGGGCTACGTGGGCGAGGCTTCCCGCCATTGGGCCGAGTTTGGGGCTCGCAAGCCCATTCTGCGCAAGCTCAGCATTATTGTCATGATCTTCTTCACCGTTGCCCTGTTATTTAGCGGCTTCGCCCCGTCATACGACCCGTCCAGGGTCGTTTACGACGTCACCAGCAAGATGGGCAAGACCGATGCCAACTAGGCTTGCCACGAAGCATTAGCACAAGGTGTAGCCTTGTAAACCTTCCGGTCCCTGAAGCACAGTGGGCCTCTTTGTGCATTTCCTTTCAGCATGCTCGGCACCGCACTTAATACAGTCCACGATGGATGAGACTATGGAGTAGAACAGAGGACAAATGTCGACTCTGGAGGTCGTCGGCCAGTACAACTATTCAAACCAGACGTACGACACGAGGGGCGGCTAACCAGGACGCATCAATGGCGTTCAAGAGTCTCAAGGATCCAAGGTCCTACGAAATGAGATAAAACAGGCACCAGAGAGAAGACCATTGGCCCACATGTATTTTAGACGGCGTTTCACAATATAGGAATGTATCATTGATTTCAACACTGTGGTGTTTCGACTGTTTATTTGACTATTAATAGACCCCTAAGGAGGAATTCTTCCTGTCAAGCTGCGACAGGCGCGCCGTTTGATTAATGTCAACGTCTATCATCACGACGGCGAGCAACCAACTCAACATCAATTATTTTTTGGTTCATTTATCTCCGCGTCCAGTGAAGCTCATTCATCTTCGCGTTCTAGGTTGGAAGCAAGTCCAATCTAACCAGGAGAAAAAAGACCATACCATCCATCCATTTCGTTGCTTCTTCCCCGTCCTCGTCTGCATGGCTCTACACAAGAGTGAAACACAGCTCACAGCACGTTCAAGACATGGGCCGTATCATTTTGTTTTAATGTCGTGTTAAAATTTTTGTGTGTATAGTTTGGACGAATTTTTTTTGTCTCTCTTCTTCCTCTTCGTTCACATAAAGCCCGTTATAAAAGAAAAAAGATCCCCCCTGGGTACCTCAAGTGCCACTCGAATGCTCTTTTACATCCCGCCAACTCCCATGACCGTAATGGAGAAAACGACTAGCTTAGAATCCTATCGCGAACGCTCCGTTAGCATGGAAAAGAAACTTTTGTCCAACAAATGTCGCCATGCTAGCCCGACGTCGAGCGAAAGCGAGGAAAAGAAAAAAAGGGGGGGAGGGAACGTACTCAAGGGAGTGAAGAACCAGCGGTTCTTGCCGCTGGTGTAGCGCTCCTCGAGGGCCTTCTTGACCGTCTTCTTGGCCTCCTCGCGGTGGGAGATCTCCTTGAAGGTGTCGGCGGTGACGGAGCCCTTGAGGCCCTCGAGCTCGAGCATGTAGCGGGTGGGCATCAGGTGGTTGTAGTTGATCACCTTGATGAAGGGCTTGACCTTGGAGCGCTTCTCCTGGCGCTCCTTGGACATGCGGCGGGTGATCTTGGAGGGGTAGCGCTCGATGCCGGCGACAACGGCGTGGCCGAAGGGGTGGGGCTTGTTGCCGTTGTCGACGGGCTGGATGATGACGACCTAGAGGTGTCCGAGTTAGTAGAGAATTTCGAGGATTGGGCGGTAGGAAGGGAGGGACTTTGTGTCGGCCAGTCGTGGGGTTCAGGTGTGAGAGGGAGGTTGGTCCGTATGCCAGGTTCGGGGGTCTTTGGGATGCCCAAACGGTCCGAAGGTCCAATTCTAGAGAGAAGCTGCCATGCGATGTTTGGAGGAGGAGTCTGGGTTGTTGGTTGGGCATTTCGCTTTGCAGAATCGGAGCATCGTGGTTGTAGTTGAAGCGCTGTACAACAGTGCCCAGAATGTGTAGTTCGTTGATGGCGAGTACTGAATTTTATGCCCTCGCGCTAGCTCAGTAATTCGGTAGTCGGCAGTGTATTCGATGGCAAGATTCGAACACCAATTCGTATGCGCAGCATCGTGGCAGGCTTGTCTCTCTATGTCGCTTCTCTTTGGACCGTTTTCTAAAGAACCCTGGCGGAAGCTTTTGGCGATGACCGTCCCTCTCTCTCTCCCCGATGGCGAACCCGGCAAATGACGACGACGAAGTCTCCCAATCAGTAAAGAAATGGCCGTACCTTCTTGCCGGCATAGCGGCCTCGGGTGATGATGGCGACACGGCCGACCTTGAGGAACTTCATCTTGTCGGGGGGGGGTATGTGATGTGTGTATTAGAGGGTTTTCAAAAGACACACTTTGGGACGCACAGCCGTGATACGATGAATTTGGGGTGCGTAAATTTTTTTGGGTTTGTGGGCTGGCGTCCCAAGCGAGCGTGCCCAGTCACGTGAATCTGTTGTCCCAATGTGCGGCCTGTGTATGGTGGGTTCACGTGATCTTGAATTTTGGAGAACCGATTCTTAGTCATCAGCGTTATTCGCTCCATCCAGCTACTTTCAACCTCCTGGCACGCAACAACCAGCCACTCAGTCAATTCGTGTGAAAGTGATCTGCCAGTCACCAAAATGCCTGCACCGACATACATCATCTCGAAGGTCGCCGACCCCATATTTGCACTCGTCATTGGCTTATCTGCGGCCGGTCTGCGCATCAATCGTGAGGAAAACGCCAAGGGCAACACCACGAGCCAAACCATCGAAACAGGTCTCCGGTGCGCGTCAATCATATGAATTCGTCTTCTCATTTCAATATGCACTAACTTTTTTTGTATAGACGACTCGGTCTCAAATCAGCACCGGCCTCATAAAATGTATCCAAAACCCCACAACGCCATTATGTACTCCAAATGCTAGTAGCTACTGTATAACAATACATCATGATACCCCCCATTATTCGCAGAACCCAAGATGCAAGCATATCGGAGAAAATAATTCAGGGGGTTCCAAGGTCAAGGCAAAGCTGCCGTAAGAGCGACGCAAAACCTCGGTCTCTCTACTCTTCTTGCTCGGGCGGCATGAAGTCAGGTCCGTACTCCTTCCGCATGGCCTCGCGCACAATCTGCCCGCAGAGCTTGGCGGTCGGGTTGACGCTGACGGCGAGGTTCTTGGCGATTTCGTTGCCGTAGCGGCCACCGAGGGCGAGGTCGTGCGAAGCGGCCTCCTGGAAGCGGTGCGCGGACCAGCCTGCCTCGCGACGGGCCGGGTCCACGTCGAGCACACGCCCGCTGCCGGCCGCCAGCGCGCGGCCGGTCTGTAGGTAGATGGCGCCGCGCTGTGTGAGCGCGTTGGCGAGCGTGCGGGCGGCGGTCGGCGCCATCGGGCCGGTCGGCGCGGCGGGCGTGAGCAGCGCGACGGACCGCTCCAGGTCCTCGAGCGCGCGCGCCGCCGCCTCGCGCTTCTCCTCGCGGCTGGGGGCTAGGAGGAGCGGCAGCGCGGTGCCGCCGCTGCTGCTGCTGGTGACGTCGAGGAGCAGCATGTCGCCGTAGAGGCGGCGAGTGGCTTGGGCGCGGTTGTTGCGGGCGCTCGCGTACTGCGGGTGCTCGTCGATGAGCGCGCTGAGCTGCGCGACGGCGTTCCGGTAGCCGGCGACGGCGCGGTTGTCGGCATCGAGGTCTTGCGACTGCGCGAGCTCGGTCTCGAGCACCTGCAAGGAGGCGACGATGGTACGTTCGCGCGCGGCGGCCTGGTCGTACACGTCCGGGTCGGTTAGGTGCGGGTCGCGCGGGAGGCGCTCATCGAGGATAAGGTTGGCGGCCGGGTTGAAGTCGGGGTCTCGCATCTTCTCGAGGACGTTCAAGTCCCGCTGGGAAAGGTCGACGTGGGCAGCCATGACGGGTGTGTCTGTGTGAGTATGTGTCTGTAGGCGCGGGTCGATGTCAGGGGAAGGGTATTCTTCGATTACGTATGAGTAAGCTGCGAAACTTTGCTCGCTATAAGATAGTGCGTCCCGTGTGCTTAGTATATATATCGGCTCCGGGAGACGAGGACTGGAAGCACTTGAGTTCCCTTGAACCGCTGCCTGCCACCCCACTTCCTTCCGTCATGGCGCGGGGCTCGGCATGTGGCGCCATGGAGATGAGTTCCGCGATTTCCTTGTAGACTTGTGCGTGCTTCTATCCCAAGCCAAAGACATTGAATACGTATCAAGTCGATTGATGATCTACTGAGACTTTTTCTTGGCTGGTCTTTGTTATGCTGGGAAATTCGATTGCTTGATAATAAGTACGAGGACTAGGTAGTACAGCTGCGGCTAACCACGGCTTTGCGTTTGACTCGAACACTGTCTACGCCTGCATTCGCTGAGTTTTGAAGACAAGCTCCTGCCTTCGTAAAACAGAGCTTCACCTTTGGAGACTGGCAATGAGAGCCGATCTGGGAGAAAATTCAATATCCAAGGGGGCTCGGTATTCAGTGGCTGGTATTCCGTCTTTGTCTGTACCAGCGGTTGGTGCCGCGCGCGGGAAGTCGCCCCGATAGGCACAGGGCGAGTCAGCGTTCTTGTCAGGAAAAAAAATCATCTAAATTGAAAACAGAAAACATTGCGTCATTCCTACTGCAGGCTGCACACAATTCAGCAAGCAAGTAAGGCGTGAGTTGTGGAGCATCGAAACCAGCAACCAGCGGCAAGTCAAAATCGAGTTGACAAAACCGGGGACGGCAAGGCGCGGCTTTGGACGGAGGGCAGCATTTACTTATTCTATGGCGGCCAAGACTCTGAAGAATTTAGCGCCGGGTTATGGTAGTGCGCGCCGATTCCGCGATTTGGCCCCAGGCTGTTGGTGGCGATGGGGCCCGCCAATCGGCGGCTTTGTGACGTTGGTGTGGGTTTGCAAAGAAGGTGCTGGTTTCTTCATAATGTAGGAATTTCGAGTTGCAATGATAAGATGGCCGTGTAGTCACTCACCCGTGCGAACCAGAAATTGCCGGGTTGAAATGATCTTTATTAAACCAACAACCGACGTGGCGCATGCGGATAAGACACTGAGCCGACGCTGCCTTGTTTCCCCACCAACGGCCGTTTCCAGGGGGGAGGAAGTACATAGATTGGTAGGTACTAAGGTGGGAATAAAATGCAAATATTGCCAAATCCAGGCCATCTCGAGAAGATCCGAACTGGCCGTCGAGAGCCGTCACATGAGCATCCACCAGTGCGGAATGACATCCAGCGGTGCGGCTCAGTGGCCCGGGCTCAATGCGACCGGTACTGAAACTACGGAGTAGTTAACAAGTTACTAACGAACTACGTAGCTAAACTAGTTATTAGGCAAGGCACATAGGTACCTCGTTATCAACTAACTTAGCCCGGACAGCGCGGGGCATTTCCGGCGCGGCTTTCACTTCGCGGCGGCGAGACGGCGGCGGATGTTCAAGGCCAGCCACACTCCCTCCCTGGTAAAGGTGCGATTCCTGTGACCGCTCTTGCGAAACGAAAGCCTGGCGCCGGCCGGATAGACGAATAAGATTTACCCAAAATAGCCTGACACACCCTTCCGCCTTCGCCTCCTCCCCCAGCACTAAAGCCGACAGACCCATGACCTCGCTCCTTGCCCCAGGGAGAGTTTATAAACATGTTTGAGCCCCCCTGGACACTAAATCGCTTCTATCTTTTCAGTCTTTGAATTCTGTGAATCCTGTCCATCTGTCTATATCCAATCTCAAAAGCCGGACTTGAACAGAGGGTGATTGTATTACACCTATACAGCTAATACATCTTGACCTCACCTCACCGCATCTACATCAACCCTCACCACCCACCACCTCACCCTCACACACACACACACACACACACAATGGCGCCCTCTGCCATCGCCACGCTCGAGCGTCCAGCCGACGCCGCCGCGCCAGTCGCCAACTTCACCGGCTACGACCACGTCACCTGGTGGGTTGGCAACGCCAAGCAGGCGGCCTCGTACTACACCACGCTCTTCGGCTTCCACGTCGAGGCCTACCGCGGGCTGGAGACGGGCTCGCGGTACTTTGCCTCGTACGTCGTGTCCAACGGGGCCGTGCGGTTCGTCTTCACCTCGCCGCTGCGCTCCGCCGCGCACCTGCCGGCCGACGAGCCCATCAGCGCCGACGAGCGCCGGCTGCTCGCCGAGGTCTACGCGCACCTGGAGCGCCACGGCGACGCCGTCAAGGACGTCGCCTTCGAGGTCGACGACGTCGCCGCCGTCTTCGACAGCGCCGTCAAGGGCGGCGCCGACGCCGTCCAGCCCCCGCGCACCGTCACCGACCAGCACGGCTCCGTCACCACCGCCGTCATCCGCACCTACGGCGACACCACCCACACCCTCATCGCCCGCTCCCCCGGCTACGCCGGCACCTTCATGCCCGGCTTCCGCGCCGGCAAGCCCAGCACCGCCACCGCCGGCGCCAGCCTGCCGCCCGTGCCGCTCGCCCGCATCGACCACTGCGTCGGCAACCAGGACTGGGACGAGATGGACGCCGCCTGCCGCTTCTACGAGTCGGCCCTGTCCTTCCACCGCTTCTGGTCCGTCGACGACAACCAGATCAGCACCGAGTTCTCCGCGCTCTCCTCCATCGTCATGGCCTCCCCCAACAACCTGGTCAAGATGCCCATCAACGAGCCCGCCCCCGGCAAGAAAAAGTCCCAGATTGAGGAGTACGTCGTCTTCAACGCCGGCGCCGGCGTCCAGCACATCGCCCTCCTCACCCCCGACATCATCTCCGCCGTCTCCGCGCTCCGCGCCCGCGGCGTCGACTTCATCAACGTCCCGCCCACCTACTACGAGACGATGCGCCACCGCCTCAAGACGGAGAAGCGCGACTGGGAGCTCCGCGAGGACCTCGACACCATCCAGCGCCTCAACATCCTCATCGACTACGACGAGGCCGGCTACCTGCTCCAGCTCTTCACCAAGCCCCTCATGGACCGCCCGACCGTCTTCATCGAGATCATCCAGCGCAACCACTTTGAGGGCTTCGGTGCCGGCAACTTCAAGAGCCTCTTCGAGGCCATCGAGCGCGAGCAGGCCGAGCGCGGAAACCTGTAAAAAAAAAAAAAAAAAAAAAAAAAAAGCGAGCAAGTGCTGCTGCCTTGCATGGTTCTTTTGCCCTTGCCACTTTTCGCTTTTTTTTATTCTTTTACCTCGCTTGTTAGCACGCGCTCTTATCATGTACATTCTTATAGCATTTGCACGGTACATACATGGCTGGTTACGCTGTTTGCAGCTCTCGTTTATGAGCTACGACTCTTGTCAACTCTCTTTGCTTCCACTAAAGGATCAAAATGAAATGAATTAAAAGAATGAACACAATTGAAGGAATAAAACGAATTCAAAAAAATTAATTCAAAAAAATTAATTCAAAAAGATTACACATCACTCTCCTCAGTACCAGTGACCGTTGCTTTCTATAAAAGAAACGAGCAAAAACGAATGAAACAAGTCAGAATACGATATACAATTGAACTCCAGTACCGGGTGATGATGAGTTGAGTGATGAGTTCAAAAATGCAGTCAACCCCAAAAACAAGTAATGAGCTCAAAATACAATCAAACTCCTAATAACGAGTAACCTGCACTCGACACCATGTATACGCCCATGCATATGCTGAAAATTTGTGCAAACCCAAATAAAACTTGCAACCCAGAGGCAAACTCCGCAGCATCATGGCCTTGCTGTTGTTGACCGGTGTCTGTTTCGAAACTCCACGCTCATATGCTTCCCAGTATCACGCCCTCCCTCTGACCAAGCCTCGACTACGCATCGACTTCCATTGCGCCGTTAGAGTGTCCATTGCTCAGGCCGTTGCCATTCGCCTGAGCCGCCTCCTTCCCCTTCTCCTCCCCTTCCTCTTCCTGTTGCTGTCCCGTGCTCTGACACCCTGGGCAGTTGTGAATGACTTCGTGCGCGTACACGTCGCAGTCTATGCAAAAGTGATTCCCGCACACCTCACACGCGTACCGCGAGCTCTCGCTCACTCCCTTTGGCGCCTTCGTCTTCCTCCCCGTGCTTTGCTCCTCCCCGTTAACAGCCAAGGCCGCTGGAGGCGGCACGGGAAATGGGCACTGGCAGGCGAAGCATGCGACCGACCGCGCCGCATCTGCCCACGATACTTCAACCCAGTTACGAAGCGGGAATAGGTGGTGATACGAGCGCGCGAGGTGCGTTGACAGAATCAGCGTGAGCCCACACGCGGGACACTCGGTCGGCAGTCGACACACGCGGCTGCTGCAGCGCGTGCACAAGAAGCCCTCGCGGCACGGCCGGCTGTGGCACACGCAGTAGCTGACGACGCCGACCGGCGCAAGCACACGGGAGGGAAAGCCGATCATCAGCAGGCTGGCGGCGCCAGCGCCCTCCTCCTCCGCGGCCGCGACCGGAGGGGCCACGGTCGGCGGCGTCGTCGCCGCAAGCAGCAGTTGTTTGAAATGCACCTCGTCGGTAGCAACCTTGTAGTACCTCGACCCGTCGCTGTCGCCCGAGGCGTTGGTCCGCGCACAGAGCTCCGCGCACACCGACAGGTGCGCCGACAACCCGATGACCGACACGCGGATCCGGTCGCGCACGAGGCTCGCCATAGTATCGAAAATGTCGCCGGGGTCGCTCGACAGCAGGGCGCCGTAGACAATCAGCACTTCTCTCGTGCCGTGTGAAGGTGCGTGGCTGCAAAAAACCAGAATGTCACAAAAACTGTTAGCTCAAGGGTACTCGTACAAATCCGTCGCAGACAAAGAGTCATAAAACATACAACAGCGCACCTCGACACATCTCCAACGCATTCTGCAGGCTCGGGTTCCCCTGGGGATCTTGGCCCTCAAGCGCGCGTAGGCGCTCGAGGTGCTCGGTTGGGTCGCCACCAAGGTCGCTGACCCGGACCGCAACGCCGTCGCGCATGCCCACGACGGCCATCTGTGAGATGGGGTTCTGCTCAAAGAACTCGCGGACAAACGCAGCTGCACAGCGCAGCGCCAGGCGGTGCCGCGTCGGCAGCATGTCCTTGTCCGCCATGGCAGAGGACATGTCCAGCACCAGTACCAGGTGGCGGATGATGCCACGCTGCATGGGCGTCACGTCCCGGGCGCGCAGCCGTCGCCGCCGCTCCTCCGCCGCAATCGTCGTCAGGTCCAGCGTCCCATCTTCGCCCTCCTCCGGCATGTCCGTTTCCCACGTTCTCTTCGACTGCTCCCACGCCTGTGCCGAGGTCTTCTTCTTCTTCTTCTTCTTACTGGCGCCGCCGCCGCCGCCGCCATCACCGCCATCCTTTTTCCTACGCTTCGATCGTCCGCTGCTGGAGACACCTCCGGATTTGGAGGGTCGGTCGCCGGCGCCAGATCCGTGGTAGTGGTCGTCATCTTCGTCTTCGTCTTCGATCGTGTGGTCCATCATATCGTCTGACATGTTGTCGGCGACAAACTCGCCGTCGGAATCGGCCATGCTGTCTGCTGATAACTCTGGCGGTGCAAGATGAATAAACACCAAAACTGAGAGAAATTGAAGAGATTCCCGGGGCCCTGTGTGCTTCTGTGCGAGGGACAAGGCCTGCCTGGCAGGAGGCAGTTTCGTGGCGCGTTGAACGTGAATGTGATGTGCACAACTAGAAAGCTCTACCAGGCATAGCCTTGAACCTGCCTTGCGTCACCTAAAAAATTCCCCACAGCCTTCCTTCACTCACCAGTCAGAGCCACAGCATTACAGCGTCGATAACAGCTTTTGCTGTTGTTTTTGTTTTATTTTGGTTTTCTTTTTTTTTTTTTTTTTTTTTGGTTAGTTGCTTTCGTCACTTGTCAAAAAAAAGACTTCGGTCAATCCATGTTTATAGCCTTCTCGACATAATAAAGAAATCATGTAAAGCAATAGTATTAATTGCTAAGCTAGATAAGCATTAATTGCATCTGGGGGTATACTACGAAAACGTATATAAATCAATACAGCAGCTGGTTCGTCAGCGCGTTAGTCTTAGAAGCGAACAAATATCCCCTGATCCTCCACGTCACGTCTTGCTTTTCGCTCCCATAACAATACATGTCCGTCGTAATCAGAAACCAAACCACTTCAGTCATATGCAAAGCAAGCTTGCGCGAGTTATAACCAAACGGTTCGCCCAAGGTGGACCGCGATTGAGAGCGGCCAATGGTGGGCTGTTTGCGCCTTGCATCAAGACTCGAGGACAAGACCACCAGTCAAGAGTTCGGGGTGATTGGGAGATCTGCGTCGGGGGGTTTGCGCCGTGTGTTTGTCGTGTCCTCGCTGTCTGGAAAACGCTCGTGGGGGGAGCTGGCATGGGGGAAAGTAAAATTAGTCAGAAATGCAATGAGCAACAGCTCCTCCGAGAAATAACGCCGTGAACTGAAGAGAAAGGAATGATCTTGACCATTCCATAAATGTCGGGGCAGATTACGGGTATGGGCCCTCCTGATTTGACCAGTCATCCTCGGTGATGCTAGACCAAAAGGCCCAGACAGCAACAACGGACAATAGAGTGAATAGGGTTTGGAATAAAGCACCGTCGATTTTGCCCTGGGTTCCATTGCAAATGTGTGATGACACGGCGTAGTTGAAAACCTGCCCAAGGGCGAACAAGACAGCAGCACCTGTCAGGTAGATCATCGGACGAATCTCGCCCAGGATGCGCAGGACGAGGATAGCTTCGAGGACGTAGAAAGCGACAATGAAAATGAGGGGGACCAGCTGATAGAGCACGTAGAGAGCAATGTTGCGGTTAGGCAGGGCGTAACTCGAGTCCCAGAATCCCGTGAAGCTTAGTCCCGTGTCGAGAGCAATGTAGCCGGTGCCGATGAAGAAGGCGGCGGCGGATACAAGCACGAGTCCGATAGAGAGCGCGGTGCCGTCGTCGATCAACTGGTAGCCGATAACGGCATTGAGCATAAGGATCCAGGTCGTGGCAATAATCATGCCAATGTGAATTGCGCTAAACGCCTGCAACAAGGTTAGATGGTGCAAGGTCGAGGCGGCCGAAGCAACGTACGACGCGGACTTTGCCAGAGAGCGGGAACTCGCCGACGGAGAAGATTTCGCAAATGCTAATGATAATGTAGCCGACAAGGAACAATTGCATTTCCCTGCACCATGTGTTAGTTTCCACGTCGATGAGCAGCTTGATAAAGACAAGTCTTTGCATACCTTCGGCCAACGGCAGCCTTCTTCTTGTCCGACTTGAGCACCAAGAAGATGGATGTGAGGATGGCAATGGCTGCAAGGATGATGGATCCAAGGTTACCAAGATGCCGGCCTCCACTGAGGGGAATGCCTGTCAGTTCGCAGCCGCCCCATGGTCCTGTTTGGTTGCGGTTGTCTGTGAGAAGCTGGGACATGTTAGCATTGTGCGGGCGGGGATTGGGATCTGGTGCGCAAGTACGTTGCAGACTGGCAGAGTGGAATCTCTACAAAAGTTCTGTTGGGGACGGATTAGCAAACATGTTGTGATAGAGAGGACTTGGAGACGAGATGCTCGCATACGTTGAAGTCGCCAAAGTCGGTTGAGCCCATTGTGATGTAAACAATCTGGGAGATTGACAGTTGGAGATGAGCAGCCCGCAGTGGTTTTCAAGAAGCGACAATCGACGCTCTCCCCACGATCCAATGAGGGACAGTGCGTGAGCTTTGTGTGCAAGTTGAACAAAGCGAGGCTGTCGGTCGGGGAAGCAAGCGGTCTGTTTGCGGAGCCGGGGCCTACGGCGAGACGCGCGCGCCGGTTAGGAAGTCGGGCGGTAGCAGTCGTAGAATCAAAGTTTATCTTGCGCAGGCGTCTGGAACGGTATGGAAGAAATCGAGTGTGAAGATGTAGAGCGAATCGGGTTTTCGGGCGCAATCTAATCGCAGCACGAGGTTTTTTTTTTTTCTTTCCTGTTGCTCGGCGTTTGGGCTCCTCTGCTGTCGACTGCTGGCTGGCTGGCATGCGTGTGTGGCTGGGTTGCGGGCGGCGGTTGGAGAACTGGCACAGCAACGGGCTCTACCAACGCAAAACGAGGAAAACGAGAAGCCAATGCCGAATTCAGTTGCACCCGACGTCGAGATATGGCGGTTCCGAAGCCACGAGAAAAAGTCGAGCAAAAGAGGTGAGGATGCTGAAGCAAAAGAGACGAGATGGACAGGGTGCAGTGAGGAGATTACTGACGATCTGGGGGGTGTGGCAGGGAAATGGAATGAGAAATGGGGGGGAGGCACAAAGAAAGTTCAGCAGAGGCTGGCTAAGAACTAACGGATCAAGTCAAATCAATGAAAAGGGCAGGCAGGGCAGGACAGAAGGCAGGGCAAGACAGAGACAGATTGGCAGGTACTTGGGGACGCTAGCTGAGGTACCTGGGTCCAATATAAAGGGCCGTACAGGGGTGGTCTCTAGGTTGAAGGCTACTAAAAGTATAAACAGGGCACTGCTGAAGGTACCTCAGCCTGCCTCAGCTGGTGGTGTGGTGGGAGTCGTTGTGCCTGGGAACTTAATAATTACTACATAATTAGCTAGTGATGCCACACCATTGACTGCTGAACGGTGCCTGATGGGCTGTCTGCCTGTCTACCTGACTCTGCTCTGCTCTGTTCTGCGACAAGTCTCAAGGCGGCCAGCCTATACATACCTGCCTACCTAGGTACCTACCTAGGTACCTACCTAGTTAACTACCAAGTACCTAACTAGGTACTGAACGTCGTATACAGATTACCATTGAGGCCCCAGCCACCAGGCTACAAGAAGCAGGTACAGGAAGCGGAAGCAGGTACCGACACACGCGAACACGGCACGCTTCGAAATTGCGTACCATCGGCTTCTCTGTATTCCCAGTACAAGCATGGTAAACTAACTACCAACTTAGTACCATCCGATATCCCTGGTCCTCCACTGCACTTTACAGTTGCACCTGCTGCGGGCTCTCTCGCCCTGCTGCTGCTATTGGCCAGCCATTTAATATTAAAAGCCCCTCCCCAGACAAGCCACCGAGCCTTCTTAACCCCTCATGTAAGTACCTCGAAGCACACTTGCAGGTACCTCGCGTCTTTCCAGCATCATCGTATTCCAGCAGACACAAGTCATATTTCTTTTTATTTTATTTTTTTATTCATTTGCCCATTGAGATACTGCACCATTGTCGCGCGTCTATCTTGCAATTTTTCGCGATCAAGGGCAACCTCTGTCTCCCTCTCTATCTCTTTTCCTCCTCCAAGTGGCTGTGCGCTCTGTGGCGCACCCCCAACTTCGGCCAAAACGGTGCCTGTTACTTCATAAAACAAGGGCTTTCTCTTGATGCCGTCTCAACTTGCCAGCTTGCTTCTGGAATGCCCTGATACTATTAATACAACAGCTGGCTGGTCCGGAGAAAAGGCCCTTCCCTGCACAACCCCAGCTCGGACGGATGTACGATCTGCCATGTTATCATATCATCATGCACATAAGTATGTAGATGGCAATTGCTTTTCCACTGCGCTTTCTATTCCTACAACCATTATCCGTAGCTGTCTTGACTCTCTGTGCAGCTTGTAGTGGCGTCCTCATTTCTGCCCTGTCAGATTATCACATATCACAATGGCATTGTCTGGCTCTACCATTGAAAATTGCGCTGGGACGCATTGCCATGATGGTATTGCATTCATGTACGAATACCTCAAGTCAATGCTATCATCACACTACCGGAACCGAATCCACCATCATCTCTTCATACCCGGTCGCCTGTTGTCCATGTGCTGCGGTCCGTGTCAATCATGACTCCGCTGCCCTTGCTCATTACACTCTTGCCGTCAGACATTGAACAAATGGTCTGCCCTCTTCTCCTCCCCTCCCCTGCCATCATTTAAGATTAAAGCGGAGTCTAGCGTTGCGCCAGCCGCTCTTCCAACAGCAAATGCCACTGTCAACGAACCAACTAGCTTCATCAACTTGCCCAATTTGCAAGTTGCATCCTGGCAATCGGCCGACTTATTTCCTCAGCGGCACAGACCTCCGGAGCAGAATGGTCATCCCGTACTTTTCAGCTTCCTCGGCCTGCCTGCCTTGGAGCGGCCGGCCAGCTGAGGGAGACCCGGCAGAGTACCCGCTTCTAGTTTCATGCAACTAACTATAGACTTCAATCCGAGCTCTGAAAGCCAACCAACCAACCAGATACTCATCCAGCTCATACGAAGCAACAACCTGTAGATGGCAATTCCCTGCCCGCTACGTTTGCTCTGAAACGTGCATGCCGATTCTGTCCCGCTTTGCTGTCGAATGGACGAATTCCCACTGGGGGCCATCCACGCTGCGGCTGAAACATGTCGGAAACTTGGCGCTACAATGAGGGCAGGTCCTCGTATTCTTGTGTGTCCACCTGCCAAGCAACTTTCAGACGGGCCGGAGAGAGGGAGAAAAATCAGGGTCATATCGTTGTATCGCAATGATGCACAGTGGCGGTCCTGCTTCTATTCGCAAAGCCGTCGAGCGAATGGCCCCCAGTCTAATCTTATGAAGAACCATGCTGCATCCTGCATGCAAGTCATCTTTTTAGCTTGCCTGAAATAGCATTGGCAGTGCGTCCCGTACGTCCGCCACAATGCAATCACCCATCGATTGGGCAAATCCATCTCCTTGGTATTAGCGTGGTAGACGTGTCATGTCAACGCTTCTCTGCCAGCTTCCATCAACCGTCCCGTCTATCAATGGCGCAATCAAGTCAACGGTGAAACGATGTAACGAGGTACACGTAGATGGATGGCCCGGCGCGTGTTGGACGCGGTGTTGAACAAGGCCAGCGCCGTCGTGTGATCCGCTGTTGCAGCCCCGGGGGTGTGTCTCTCCGGTGTCATATGGGTGGGTTTGCTTTGTGTCAAGTCGAGACCGAGAAGGCAGCGGAATCATGAACATGATGTGACGTAGCGCGCGGCCGTGTTGGTCGTGGCCGCCGAGACGAGAACGGTGGCGGCAGCGACACGTGCCAGAAGCGCTCGCAGGTGCGGTCTGTGTGCTAGGGGGTAGGCATTTTGATAAGCCAGACTTTGCGTTGCAGCTTCCAGTGTCCTATCTCTAGTAATTGAAACGGAGGTGGCCAAATCACGTCGTGTTGTGAAGACGTACTTTCATTGTATCTGGCGCAAGTTCGCGGGTATATTGTAACAATGAACCGAGATCCTTCGGATGGGAACCAAAGCACACGTCTCTAGGTTTAATTTAGCCATTAAAAGCCGCTGGACTTTTGATCCTGTTGATATTGAATGTATTGAAAGCTAGCTAAAATGGAGATGCGGTTCTGTATTTCTCAAGGGAGACCCCTTGCAGATGGTCTACCCACCCAAACGCCGGGGGAAATGATGGATAACAAAGGGAAGAGGGGGTGTTTTTGTAAAGCAGCGTGTCTCTTTCTTTTTCCGAGTCCTGCAAATCTCAACAAGTGAGCGTATGCCTGCTTCGTTGCCAGCCTTGATGACCTTAGACGTGGCCATCAAGGGCCTTGGCGGCAAGGAACGGCCAGCCGAGCAGCAGGCTGATCCCGGGAATAAAGCTAAACACAAGTCAGCATAGAAGGCGGATACAGGGAGAACATCTTGGACTTACATGGCTATTTGCACTCCGAAACGCTTGGCGTCGCCCGCCCAGTTGGCCGGCGCCGGCTTTTGCGTCCTGGGCAGCCGCTCGAAGGGATGCGACTCCATGGCGCGGGCGGCGGCTCGCACTGATTGCATCATGGAGTACTGGCGGCGGGCAATGATTCGGGCAACGGGTGTCATCTTGACAGATGTTGAAGCAGAGCAGTGACCGAGTGTTGGTGAAGAAGGTGTACTAGTCGTCGTCGTCGTCGTCAAGTGTCGTGAAGAGTAGAGTCTTTTAGTTGCTAGCTTGACGATAGGAGTGAGTGGTGAGGGTCTTGTATGTGCAATGAAACGATGAAGAGTGAGTAGAGTTTGTTCTTTTTGTATAGAATGAATTGGCTTGGTTCTGAAGAGTAAGCGACCAATACAGCCAGCCAGCTCCTCGACAACCCTTTTGTACTTGCTCGGTGCCGCCCAACGCAAACCTCCTCGCAACCCGTAGCACCCCGACAAATGATCTGTTTCTACGAATTATCCGCGGCGCGTGTCCGCAGCACGAATTCTCGCGGGAACGTGCCCGTCCATGTGGCGGCACAATGGGCGGCGAGCAAAGGCGCCGGCACCCGCGAATCACACCACACGCACACCCGGCAGCCGCCTGTGTTGGCCGGGTCGCAGTATTATGGCATATTATGGCACCATTTTGGGTGACAGCAGGCAGACTTGCAGGCCTGTACTTGGGAAGGGCAGAAGCTGGGCCCCCCCGGCGGGGCGGAACGGGCTGCTGGCTGGGCTGGCCGGCCCGGATGTGGCGTGATACTCGGAACACCACTCAGGACTCGAATTTTCCAGCTGACAGCAACGGGTGGAATGATTGGAGGATATTTTTGATTGTTAACTGGGTCTTGTCTTATGGGGAATTTTTTTTTTTTTTTTCAATTGCAAACTCTGGGGGGATAATAATAAGGGCAAAGGCAATGCGGCCATGGCCATGACGTCCCCTTCAATCTGGACAGCCATCCCTAGTTATTGGCCATTCAGCCTGGGCAGCAAGCCCATTCTCAAAAATAAATTCACTGAAAAACTCTTTGAAAATTAAAATGTACTCATTATGATCAGCTTTCTCTAGTAACCTTCATCTACGTCTCTGTTAAACCCTTGACGTTACTACCCAATATGTAGCTGCACGTGACTTCGCGATGGAGATGCCAGCCGATTTCCCTTGATGGCGCGCAAATCTTCCACCTTGACGGGCCTCCTTCCACGGGACCTCCATCTCGTCCTCCGAAATACCGCCCTTACACACACGAACCCAAAAGCAATGTCCCCGTCGAAAACGAGCACGACGGCCACTGCCGCCGCCGCTGCCGACGCCGACTCCGACACGAAACCCGAGATCCTACTGCAGCCCGTGGCCATCTACAACACGCCACTGTCCAGGGCCGTTTCCGTGGGCCGCGTCGCCGTGCTGCTGGGCCTGCTGGCATGGGGCATGGACAGCCTCGTCGCGGACCCCGCCTCCGCCCTATCGCGCGCCCTACCGGTCGTCGCCGCCGTGCAGGCCGTCTACGTCGCCGTGTGCATCCCGCCCGCCGGCTCGTCCCCATCACCGGGCAGCAGCAGCAGCGGCGGCAAGGCCAAGAAGCCCCGGCCGGCCGGCGAGAAGCCGCCCCCCAAGAAGCACGACTCCGGCGGCGGCACCAGCACAATCTCTGTACGTTCCCCAACATCGACCCTACGATCCTCCCCCCCCCCCCCGGCACAGCAAAAAAACTAACAAAATCCCCCGCGTCTCTCTCTTCCTCTCCCTCGCAGAGCGTCATCGTCGCCCTCGTGCTCTCCGGGCTGAGCGTGCCCGCGCTGCACGCGCTGCTCGTGCTCTTTGGCGCGCCGGTGGTGGAGCACGCGCCGCGGACCGCGCTGTGCGCCGCGCATGGTGCGCTGCTGGCCGTGTTCCCGGTGGTGCGCGCGCGGGGGCTGGACCGGTCGGCGCTGGTGGGTGTGGCGGGCGCGGCGGCGCCGCTGGACGAGCCGTTTGGGGCGCTGGTGGGTGTCGCGGCCGGTGCGTGGCTCGGCGCGGTGCCGATACCGCTCGACTGGGACCGCGACTGGCAGCGGTGGCCCGTGACCGTCGTCGTCGGCGCGTATCTCGGCGCCGCGGCGGGGAGCCTGCTGGCGGGCACGGTGCTCTTTGGTCGGCGGATGGCCGGCTCCGCGGTCAAGGCGGACTGATCAACGGGCAAGGGAGTGTGGTTGTATTGTATATTAGGTGTTCATTCGATATACTATCGATATACTACTTGAGGGGCATCATGACAGCCTGTCCGTCATTGCTGCTACTGTAATTCTAATACACCGCATTTCTTCAACCTTTCCTCGACAGGGATTCACCGGCACCGGCCCAGTGTCGTCGTCCACTTGCATCGTTCAAGGCCGATGGGTTAGGCAGCTAGGCGCCGTGAGAACAAACACACCGCTCGGGTCTGCCTGCAGACGGCTTCGCCCTCTTGCCAAGCCCATCCAGGTAATAATAATACAGCGGAGGACCATGTAATTTTTTGTGGGCGCCGGAACCCGAGTGCAGCAATGCCGCCTCGGCGTTTCCCGGCACCTTTCCTAAAATTCCACGCAGCGAACTGATTGGGACTGCAGGTTGCGTTACGTGCGTTGTGGCGAGGAATGCGAGCCTACCAAGAACCGCTCGATTTGGGTTCCCATTGTTGCACACCACCGTATGGTTGGCACAGCCAACTTGATACAGGCGGTGCAGGCCCGCTTGGGCGCGTAGACGCAGGACCTAGAAAGAGGCGGGAGGGTTGCGTCAAAATGAGTGTGAGTATGCAGGAACTGCATGGGCCATCTAGTGATGTTTGTGAGCGATTGGCGAAGAAGAAAACAAACCAAGATGCAGTGTTGCTAAATGAGGAACTCATGGTCACAACGGCTGCTGCGCCACGGCCAAGGCGGTGACGTGATGTATCGAGAAGTGGCGGCGTGCATGTGGCGGTGATGTCAATGATATTTCATGCCACAAGCAGGAGATTATGTGTGGCGTAGAGTGCAGCACTTGTAATATTTAATATGACACGACCTTGACCAAGGCGCAACGATCCGCTCCACAATCCTTGTTTCCTGCTGCTGTCAAGTCAGCGATCATTCCGGAGCCTTTTCCCTGGAGTTAATTGATAAATTGTCTGTTAATGCAGGGGGTAAACGGCACCGCGAGAGCCAATGAACGTTGGTCTGTGGTCGAAGTATGGAGCAGGGTTAGCTTCACTCATGGACTTTTCGGTCGAGGTAAGGCTGTAACGCTGTAAGAACTGTAACGAGACCTACCTGTACTGGTTGCTAATTATTAATACCGGCTACCGGACAATATTTTTAGCAAGTGGGCGTTGCAGCTAACTAGGAGATGCAAGTTGTGGCAGGGTTCGTTTGACGTTGTATCACTGCTGGCGGCCAACCAGTCCTTCAGCCCCCCAATGACGTACAAGCTACGGCAGACATGTGGCCCAGCGATACGCCGAGGACGTCGCCAAGGGAAAGCCGGATCAGCGATGGCAGAGGTCTCAGTTGGGCAAGGAAAGGGCTTCCTCTGACCGCTTACTACGGTTCTGCAGGGTTGTCATTTTGCAATAGCTTTCTGATCTATCTTGGCGCGTTTCTTCTTTTCTCATGTGAGCAATGGCTGTACTTGTTTACTGCCACTGTCCATGGAACAAAGACGGAAAAGAAAAAAAGAAAATTAAAATTAAACAAGGCAGAAATAGGGCCCGGTGGGGCTTGGTGGCCGGGAAGTGTGGCTTGTCGATGACGCAGTGCCGAGATTTGCTTCACTGGGAAAAAGCTAGATGCCCCGCTGGGACGGATTTTTGCCAATCGTTGATGAAGTGAAGTCGAGGAAAGAGGTGGTTGCATGTTGGTAAGGCGTCTTTATTGCCAGTCGATTTACAAGAATAGCGGTAGATGGTGAGCTGATTAGGTGAAATCACCCAAGAAAACGGGAAGAGAAGGGAGCAGAGCCCTGGGGTCGATTGGGCAACAGGCTTAGTGGGGCAGAAGCTACCGGAGCTACCCAGCGACTACCTACGAACTTACCTACCTACCTACTATGCATGTACATACCTACATAGGTATGCACCGGCACCGGTGATTCTTGAGAGGCTGCCCGGGAGAGCTGCGATCTGTTGAATATACCAGAAGATGAAAAAACTCCAATCATCTCGTTCAGCCCAGTCACAGTCACACGCAACAGTGGTGGGTGTGGCTGAGCCGTCCGTCCGTGTGCGGCCAAGGCGGAGACACCGGCCCCAGTGTGTTGTTACTGCAGAAGTTCCCCGACTGGCCTTCTCCATCCAAGCTTCTAGGCTTGCACGGCATATAAGGTACTTAGTAACTAGTAGGTATGGCATGTATGGACAGAGCAGAGGTACCGTGCCTCCCACCAGCCTGGCCAAGATACACACAGCCTTTCATTCCCACTACGACGCTTTATTATTTCCCTTCCCGTTGCTCGCTTTGTTGCCCAAGCCCGGACCATATAAGCTTCTTCCCTCCCCCCCCGCCGCCTTGCCATCTTCCCTCCTCGTTTTTCTCCTCCAACATCAATATTGTCCACCACCACCGATCATCACCAGAACATCCCCCTCCCCTGCCTAGCCAAACAAGACTCTTCAACGGTTTTTATCCTTGATCCGCCAACATGCCTTTCACCGCCAGGTAAGCTTGTCCTCCCTCTCGCCGCCGCCACCGCTGCCGCTGCCGCCGCCGCTGCTGCTGCTGCTGCCATTTACCAGAGGGCGCAACAACAATAGTCGCAGCGCCTGTTTGCTGCCCGCGAACTGCGCCCAATTCCACTCTTCCAAACAAACCAGCTGACATGACCCGTTCTTCTCTAGCGACATTTGCGTACGTCTACGACAACAAGCTTGGCCAGACCCTTTTTTTCCCGTCTCCAATACTAACGATGCCTTAGAAAATCCTCCTTGCCATCATCCTCCCTCCCCTCGGTGTCTTCCTGGAGCGTTCTTGCGGTGCTGACCTCTGCATCAACATCTGCTTGACCATCCTCGGTAAGCCCAGCTCCCTGTTTTCGCCCCTATCCCTCTGGGGGGATAAATGCTAACTTTCCTCCCCTTCCAGGCTACATTCCCGGTATCATCCACGCTCTCTACATCATCCTCAAGTATTAAGTGCGCCGGCGGGCGAACCCATGTTAGAGTCGCGACGAGAGCCTAGCCATTGCATCATGACTTGTTATGCAATTCATCAAGCGCCCCACGGCGGCCACCGAGCACCCCGGTCTGCCGAGCTCAGCTGCGCTTTGTAATCATCGCATCCCTCCCAGTCTGCAAAAGGATCCTTGCTCTCGGATCACCTCGGCCTTCGTCGCGACACTCATCTCGCTCCTTTTTGTGTATTCCTTCTTGGCCTCGGCGCACTTCTTCTCACTTGGTCTCTTTGCGGTCGCGGCAACTCTTGGCACGCTCCCTCAATCTACACGGCGGCCGACGACGAAATTCTTTCCTTTGGTTATTTTTTTTGCAGCAGCTTTAGTGTATGATGAGCAGGGGCGCGTGACCGTTGGGCTCTTCTAATCACGAAATGGAGGTGCGGACAGTCGCTGGGTTGTACAACGCGGGCGATAGTTTGGCCACGATAATTTTCTCTTCGATACCCATCAATCCAAAGACTTTTCCCCAGATCTTGATCGTGACGCGGCGATGAAACTTGATGTAGTCGCACCTGTGACGCTATTCTTTCTGGCTTGCGCATCATTACGTCAGGCTGCGGCGCTGTCCACACCACTGGATCGAACCACATGAGCCACCAAAACAAAACCATGGAACGCTACACGTTACTCTTCATGTATCTGATCTAGCCGATTGGCCTTTAATTCCACGTAGTTGCGAAGTGCATCTAGGCGACGATGCCGCGTTACATTTCGACGTTTCAATCGGCGCACGGTTCCTGGCGCCGCTACATCACACACACACACACACACACACACACCATCGAGCCTCGGGAACGGATTTTGAAGCCTGCGCCGTGACTTATCATTCATGTCAGCAAGTCCTGCAAATGCGAATAACCATCACCATCGTACTTGAAATACATTTAGGAAAAGCAACGAATCCCTGCAAAAAAGATGTAGAGTAATAATAGACCTTGTGTACGCCATTAACCCCGGCTTGACGAGCCCTGACGCCAGCCAACAACAACACCCATCGTTGAGGGAAGGGGGAAAAAAAGCCTAACATACGCTCCTACCTCACTGCAAAACGTCCTCCATCCACACACACAAACACCGCTCTCGTCATTCTCCGTCATCACAGCAGCTCGCCCTCTCCTTCCTCGTCGCCCGCCACGCCCTCGTCCTCCTCGTCCCAGTCGACGTCGCCCGCCAGCGCCTCCGCGCGGCGCTGCACCTCGGCGAGCCCGGACAGCTCGGCGACGTAGTCGCGCTCCTGCAGCGCGCGGCGGAGGAAGCGCCATCCGTCCTCGCGGTACGCGGCGAGCACGCGCGGGCTGCATGCGCTGCAGCAGTCGTAGCTCTGCCCGCGCAGGGCGAGGCTCGTAAACGTCGACACGTGGCCGCGGATCTGGTGCGGCACGAGGCCGAGCGGGTGGTCCGGCGGGTCGCGCGCCGCGGTCGACGCCGGGTGCGTCGGTGCCGGCGCCGCGTTGCGCAGCGGGTGCTGCAGCAGGCTCGCGAGCATCTCCACGAGCAGCGCCGAGGCGATGGCGGCGACGCCGGGCCGCGTAACGGTGCACTGCTGGTCGAGGGTCTGGTCCTTCATGGACTGTGATGGCAACGTCGTTAGCTTTGGCAAATGAAAAATGGGCGGCTACTGGGAGGGGGGGGTTGACTCACGTCGGCTGGCGCAACAACATCGTTGCAAAAGTAACATCCTAGAGGCAGCTGGCCCTCCTGCATGGTCTCGGCACCGTGACGCATCACCACGTACGAGTCGAACCCGAGCGCTGCGTTCATAACAATCTTGCCTGCGGCCTTGCCCATGACGGTCGGCAGCCAGCGAGACTCGCGCGTGTCCATGAGCAGGAAGATGACATCGTGCGCGTCGATCAAGGCCTCGAGACGCTCCAGGTCCGCGCGCGTGCGTGCCTCGTCAGTGAACGGGTGGCCGAGCATGGGTACCGCGAGCGCGTGGCCCTGCGCGTCAACACCAGGGTAGATGCGGCGGAGCATGGCCGCGGCCGCCTCGGCCTTGGGCCGACCGCCGTTGACGCAGTCGGAAAACTCAAACAGCGGCTGCCGCACGGGGTTCGAGTACGAGACGCGACCGTAGTCGACAAAGGTAATCTTGCGCACGCCCCAGCCAAGCAGGTTGCGCGCGACGTAGCCGCCGAGCGTGCCCGCGCCGAGCAGCAGACACTTCGCGCTCTGGATTCCGTCGAGGTCGAGATCCGGCGCCAGCCGCCACTTCATCAGCTTGAGGTTCAGGTCCACCGACGAGTCCGCGAGCCGCGCCGGGTCCATGTACTCGCCCAGATTGGCCTGCTGCGCCTGTAGCTTACCGTTGCGCGAGCGCTCCCAGCCCGTCACCTTGGGCATCTCCGCGAGTGGACCGGACGCCGCGTCCGTTTCGAGGGGCAGGATTATGCTCCGCGCCTCGTGCCGCCGGGCGCGCGTGTCTCGGTAGCAGAGAATCTTGACTTTGGTGAGGCGGAACCGTTGCCGGATCAGCACAAGGAGGTTTCGCAGCGGCCAAGACGGACCGTCGGCGTGCGTCGACGAGTCGACGAAGCAGACGTATCGGTCCTCTTCGGGGACGTTATTGAAGAAGCCGTCTTCAAAACGCCGCAGCGACCCGACTGCCCAGTTGTATGACAGTTTTCTGGCGGCCGACTCGGCCTCAAAGTCGGGCTCCATCTCGTCAACCTCGTCGGCGTATTCATCGTGACTGGCGCTGTCGGGGCCTTGAACCTTCTTGGCAAGGAAGAAGCCATGCTCGCGTCCGTCAACCGAGTAGCGCCATGTGCCGACACGGTCGACGAGGGCGGTTGTTTCGTCTGGTGTGAGACGCTCTGTAGCTCCCGAACGACTCCACGTCGGGTCTGAATGAAGCGCCGGGAAGGCGAACCAGTATGTGAATTTATATTTCTTGAGGTCGGCATACGAGAGAATGACGAATGATGAGAGCAGCGACGGGACCGAGTAGATTGTTCCGTCATTAATGGCATCCCAAATCTTGTACGTGTTAATACAAATGCGTTGGTGATGGGTAGAGCTATTCATCTCTTACCTGCCGGCCTGCCGTTTTTAGCATAGCAGTCTTGTCCATATTCTTAAAATCTTCAAGTGTGTTCACGTTTCGTATGATACCTTCAGCTCTGGCCATCCCCAGCGGCGCGCTACGTCACCAGTTAGTCGCTGAGCCAGCATTTCAAGAACTGTGGTGCGACGAGAATATCCAACTCTGTTCCATACTTTTTACTCGTCAGGGCATTGCCCAGAATCTGCATTTTGCAGCTCGCTTCGGGTTGCTCTGCGCGCGGCTCGTACAGTCCGAGCACGCCGCGCGCCGAGTCGTCGAGCTTGTCATAGTCGAGCTTGGAAGCAAAGAGAGCTGAGTAGAATGGCAGTTCAATTTCGGATGTGAATGGGGCAAACTGCAAGGGAGTCGCCATACTTGCGGCTGGGCGTGTCGCGCTGGTATCGCAATCGGTAGGGAGTTTGTTAGTTGTGATGATAGACGTTGTGCGCACGCGGCTTTGGGGTTGTCGATGTGATAGTATAGTAGCTTGCTTGTAGTTTATGGTAGATGGGCAAGCAGCGGTTCTTTCTAGGAGATTCAGCTGTGGGCGTGTCGTGATGATAAAGTGCAAGTGGTTGGTTTGTCAGATGACCAAGACAGTCATGACAGCTTGACAGGCAGATGATGCACGCGCCCACGTTCTAAATAAAGCCCCGCCGCGGGGCTATAATTAGTGGCTAGTCCTACGACAGAATAGCAACAGCGAACAGAAACGATGACCCGGATAAATGACGCAGTATTACGATTATCAGGTCTAAATACCCAGCGTAGAATATTGAGTGATTTTTGAACAAGGAATGGATTATATGTATTGTTGCGTGTTTATGTGTAGGTTGAAGAACTTGGAGTGGACAGCGTCTGGAGTTGTACATTCCTGTATAAATATGAATAGCTAACGGTCCTTCAACAAGAAAACATCCGGTATGGTGTAGTGGCTAACATCGCTCGCTCTCAACAAGGAACCGAGCAGCCCAGGGTTCGATTCCCTGTACCGGAGAATTATTTTTTGCCTTTTTCCAAGCTTGAATCCTTACTCGGATTTTTCCTCTTTCCTATTTCTATTTCTCTTCATTTTCAATAACTCTCTTTGGTCCATTTATTAGTTTCGTAGTTCTTGCTACTGCCCCTGCCTGTCTATCTGAACTCGCGCCCAACCCGAAGCTTGACCTATAGTCAAAATCGATCAAATCCTGCTGCTGCAGAGGAAGCTTTGACGATGAATAATGGGCAAGCACAATCAATAGGCAGCTCATTCTTACTCCGCAATAGATAGACCGGCGCCTCGCCCAAGTCCTGGCGGATGCAAAGGTCGCTGTGTCAATGAAAAGGCTGAAAGCAAAACCTCTTTAACGCGAAGACCCACCACGATCCGCGCCCAAGACACGTCCCTCAAATTCATCGCGACCTTCTCAACCTCTACCAGAATATGATTAAAGCCCAACTAGAAGTCTTAAGCGGGTAGCATCTGAATCACCATGCTCATTGGTATTTGTGGAAGTAAGATAACAATGAATCCTGCCAAGAATAGCAGTGACTCTGTACTAACAGCTGCGCGACAGGCATCTGCTCCGGCAAGAAGACGGTGGCGCAGTATCTTGTCGAGCACCATGGATTCAGGCGTCTGTACCTCCGCGATGATGCAAAGGGGGTGAATGGCGACCGGGAGAACCCAACTGAGAATGCTTCCGCCCCTGCCACCGACTCCAACGCGGCGGCTGCTCAGCGCGGCGACTCGTCCCGCTCGCTCGCGATGCGAGGCCGGCCTGACAGCCACACGTTCGACACGGCCGAGGCGCTCTTGGACTTTGTCACGGTCAGCTGGCGCAGCCGGTTCGTCACCACAGACATCCCGACGGAGAAGGTGCTGGACGTGTTCCTGCGGCGGCCCTTTTTCATGCTCATCTCGACGGACGCGCCGCTGCTGGTGCGCTGGCGGCGGCACACCGCGCGCGCCGAATCCTCCTCCTGCTCCACCGCACCCTCGGCGCTCTCCCTGGAGGACTTTGCCGCCGCGAGCGACGCGCACCTGTACTGCCCGTCGCGGGGCCTGCAGCCGCTCATCTCGCGGGCGACGGTGCGGCTGCTGAACACGTCGCCGTCGCTGGCGCACCTGTACGCGACGCTGGGCAAGCTGGACGTGCCGAACCCGGAGCGGCTGCGGCCGGGGTGGGACGCGTACTTTATGTCGCTGGCGGCGCTGGCGGCGCGGCGGTCCAACTGCATGAAGCGGCGGGTCGGGTGCGTGCTGGTCGGCGCGGGGCGGCGGGTGGTGTCGACCGGGTACAACGGCACGCCGCGCGGGCTGCGCAACTGCGCGGACGGCGGGTGCCCGCGGTGCAACGGCGGCGGGTGCGCGTCGGGCGTCGGCCTGTCCACGTGCCTGTGCCTGCACGCCGAGGAGAACGCGCTGCTCGAGGCCGGCCGCGAGCGCATCCGGCCCGGCGCGGTGCTGTACTGCGATACCTGCCCGTGCCTGACGTGCAGCATCAAGATCTGCCAGGTGGGCATCGACGAGGTGGTGTACGCGCGGGGGTATAGCATGGACGCGGAGGCCGCGGCGGTGTTTCGCGAGGCGGGCGTCAAGCTGAGGCAATTCACACCGGTAAGTGGTTTACACGTGCTGCTTCCTGGGGACGGGGTGTGGGCGAATTGGTGATGACTGACTTTTTGATTCCTGGCGTAGCCCCCTAACGGATCGATTCATCTTGAGAAGCTGGACATGTTTTGAGCGACTACGGGTATGGATGAGCATTGAGAGCTTGGTCGTCTGAGCATGAACATGTTGCTGTGTTGCTGGTTTGTGATGGCATGTAGAATGCGTATTTTTCTTTTCTTTTCTTTTCCTTTTGTTTAAAAACCCCGGATATTTGTATTTACAGTCCATGTGTTTCGGCTTGTATTATGCTTTCGTCTAGTTCTTGGATGCGGTGTTGGACGAGACGTGATTCAACTGATTCTCCTATTCAGTGTTTCCCAAGGGTAGTTGCAAATAGCAGTTTATACAAGTCAAGGTCGGCTGCCAGAACAGGATCCCACGATCAACGCCACATATCCCATCTTGTAAACACATGACAACAAGGAATTGAAGGGAACCGTCATTTGCAATGCACATAATAACCATTGCGTCAATTTCCGTCCAGCGCCCCGTTTTCGTCACCGTCGTAAATTTCCCATGGACTATAGGGTAGGATACTCTGGGCCTTGTCTTCGTGTCTTATCACAGTGTTCGCCTTGTTTTTAGGGCTCAAAAACTCCACCAAATCCACCAAATCCACCAACATCCACCACCAGATCCAGCGGCTGGGCTCGCTCGACCAGGGTAATTGCATTCCCCCACCACGCAAGAATTAATATAAAAAAGCGAAAAAATACCGCGATCAACCTTTGTTCAGCCACCCGTCTCAACTAGTCTATCAACTAGTCTTGTCGTTCATGCACTGTGCACGAGGCGGTCAATGGGTTGGTTGGGTTGACCAGGCCTCTCTCTCCCCATGCCATGTCTTGCCGACTCGGTTGCTCGTCCCTTGGCTGGCTGGACTCGATGATCTGATCAACCCAGGCTCGTGGGTTTCAGACACGGCATTCGTGCCAGGATACTTACACTGCAACCTGTATACGAACAACGGCATCGCGCCCCGAGGGAAATCTCCTTCCATCTCCTTTACCGCCCTGTATTCGGCGGAGGTGTTACCGGCGCTACGGCAAGGTAGGACAAACGACCTTGCGCCGATGTGTACGTTGTACACGGGGGCGGTCAGGGGCAGGTCCCACGAAGAGACACCGTTCCACGAAGAGACACCGGCCGGGAGAGGAGCAAAGTTGAGGAAAAAAGAAAAGAAAGAGGACTCGGCAGAGTGTGGTTGCACTTGTCACGCGGACAATGCAACCAGTACGGAGAAAGTCAAAGAATAGGGGTCCCCGGAACGCCAGAATGTGAGAGGTGGGTTGATCGAGACTTACAGGTACGAAGTAGTGACGTTATGCGACAACCTCGGATTTCCTGGCCTTGATTCCTGGCCACGATTCGGTTCGGCCACTCACCAATTACGTATCCGTGGTCCGTACGAATATACCTTTACAAATAGGGCAGAGTAGCTGTCAAGACCGGGTCCCTGGACCTCTGACCGCATGCCATGGTCCAACCAAAAGGCTCGAGTCAATCAATGACAACCAAAATAGAAAGGCCGAGCTCGAGTTGTTAGTCGGAGGAGAGCGACTCGCGCCATAGCATTGACAACTGACCGGACTAACCTGCTACAGGCTACAGGGGGAACTAGTTCGCTACCGGCGCTTTATCTCCTCCTCTAAAGAGCAAGAATCTGGCCCAAGATGGCAACAAGTAAGTGGTTTGGGGCGGAACCCCGGGTTCGACTCCGTCCGCCTGCGGGCCGCCGGGCTTGGGCTGAGTCTACCGCAAGCTAGTTGAGTTGGAGCGCAGGCTGGGCAGGCGAAATTGACCAGGGTCTAATGAGGAGGGGAAGAAAGGAAAGAAAAGCAAGCAGAGAAAAGAAGAGGGAAAAAAAAAGAGGACAAAGGGGTCGATGAATAGCTACTGGTAGTGGGCGTTGATTGCCGTCGTCCAGAGCGAGGCCGGGATACCAGCGATACCAGCACTGGTACTTACAGAGTAGGTACTCTGTATGTATGTACAAGAAAGAGAAAATTGCACACCCAACTGCAGTCCCCCCCTGGTGAAGTGTGTGGAGTGAGAGGCCGGGGAATAGGGGCAAAAGTGATAAAAACCCAGCATCATAGTTACTCCCGCACACAAGCAGCGGAAACCCTTTGTTTGTTTTTGTCCCGATCTGGACAGCGGAGGGGGGCCGCGGTACACGTCCTTTGGTACATTACAGATCACATCAACAAGCAGTAATAAGCAGTCTCAAGTTGGTAGCACGTCGACGTATGAATAACCGCTCGTGCTCGTCCGACAGAGGACAAGGACAGGACCGGGTGCACGGTTGGACAGGGCGGCAATGATGTGAAGCAGGGAAGACAGAAAGGAGGGAGGGGGGGGGGGGGACAGTGCTGCGATGCGTGCCTGATGCGGTAAAGGTTGGGCATCGGCAATGACCAAGACCGAAAGAGGGCAGGAGAGTGAGTTGATGAGTGAGAAAGAGAAGTGAGAGCAGGTGTGAGAGAGCGAGAGAGTTGTTGACATGAGAGGGCGTCCGTCTGCCCCATCCCATCATGTCAATGACGACGGCCCACTGACGGCAAGTGTCTTGGAGGAGTTTTTGCGGCGTCATGTGCCCGTAAAACAGGTATTCAATGCTAATGCAATACGATGATGTGGACGATTTGGCGGGAGTGGCACTGTGTAGCGACATGCAGATATAAATGCAGATAGCATGTCGCACGTCTAGTTATGATCTATGATCTATGATGGTAGTGGTGTGGTTCCGGTTCCAGTCGTGGTGTTGAAGCCGAGATTGCTGCAGAGTAGAAGAGCTTTTTGGGCAGATTGCTGGAAGCCAGATAGATTATCAGGCCAGCTTGGTAAGGGTCGTCTGATTTACGCTGAACGGAATTCATGGGTTCGGTGCTGGAGATGCGGATTACAGGGCAGGCCAGGCAGGTACCAGGTAAGGTAGCTACCCGACAGGGTTCAGTGCCTCGGCCACTAACAGGTAGGTACCTACATATGTCAGAACTACCACCTATTATACCTAGGTACCTTAGTAGTAAGAAGGTACCGGCAGTACACACGCAAAGCAGGCTGCTTCCAGTAGCCAAGTACCTTAGTTATACTATCGACGCAGTCCAGCGTGGCAAAAATGGATGCTGCCCCAGTAAGCAGCAGGACCTGCAACATGGCAAACGATTACTCGCTGCGAGATGTGCCTGAGATGCGGGCGTGCGCACCGGCATGGTGGATGGTGCGTCCGGAGCCTGTCTTGTCCTCGTACCTGGCGCTTCTGTTTGGGCATCTGGGCTGGGGTGAGGTGAGGCGGGAACAAGATGGTGGAACGGTGGAACCTGGGCTGTAGCTGGCCTGTAGCGTGGTGGCGGCCACCGTGGCATGAGAGACAGTGTCGCAAACGTTTCTTTGGTTCGCAGAGACGCCGAAAGGGCTGGGGCCTGCAGACAAGAGGAGGTTGCAGGAAATCGCTGTGGGAGGGTCGCTTGAGGATTGGCTGGGATTGCTGTGGCTGGCTGGAGGCCGCAGAAAAAGGAGAGTGAGCGAGGGGGAGTGAGGGTATTGCAGGACAGAAGCGAAGAGAGATAGGGGGGCAGACAGGAGGCGGGCGGGGGAGACGGATGGCGAAAATCACAACAAAAACAAAAAACAACAAAAAAAGACAACAGACAGACACACACACTCTCACACACACCCACACACACGGGATGGTGCTGCCGCCGCAGACTCGTCCTCGCAGCACCTCCAATCTACACAGGCAGGTACCCTGTTTTCTTGGGCGCTCTCGGACCAGGCATCAAATACCTTAGCATGGCAAACACAAGAAATGAAGGGTACGGAGTATTGGCAAGTGGAAATTAGCATCCGGAATATGATAGAAATTGGGACATCCTTGTGAGAACTGGTGGTGGTTTAAGAAGGTGGGCGCGCTTGTCATTCGTCCTTGCACCCATTTCATTCTTTCCGCTGGAACAGAGTATCATTGATTGCATCGTCAACACGACTCGTCAGAAACAAAAAAACCAACGGCCAAACAGAGGCGCAGACCACTATAACCCGCCTGCATGTGCCCGTAGCGGGGGGTGCCGTTGAACTGTCAGGTTAGTACCTAGGTAATAATAAGTTTAGTAGGCAATGGTAAAGTTCCAGTGGAAGATGTAGTGGAGGGTATGACGGAACAGTGGACTTGCGGTCCCCTGTAGGCTCGCCGCTGCCCCCAATCCAACCCCCTCATCACCCCCAGTCCAAGGCCCTGCACGAGCCAAGCATCGTCTGGGCTCATCCTCTTTCTTGACGCGTCTTGGGCGCGACACGCTAGCCTAATTAGGAAACAAGGTAAACAAATGCGTCACCCGCCTCGTCGCGACTCTTTCGTCCTCTCTGTCCCGGTGTTCTCACGTACCCCCCCCCTCACCCCCTGGTCAGATGTTTGGACCAAGGACCCGACCCGCGACAAAACTCGACCTGTCTGTCTGTCTTCTGTCCGTCCGGGTGGGCTCTTTTTGTCGGCTGCCTGCGCTAACTCCTGCTTCTGCCCCATCCATCCTCACCACTAACTACCTTGCTGCCCACCCTAAAAGTACCTCCTACCACTTTGCCTAGGTAGGTAGTTACTCGCTGCCATACCCTTAACCTTTAACTAGTACTCCCGGACCCTGCGCCTACCTGCTACTTTTTTCTACATTCCTCAACCATATCCTGATCCGCTACCGTCAACGACTGCTCCCTTGGACAAACGGCTCCCGCCCTCGCCTCGCCTCGCCCTCGCCCTCGGATCTCGTCGTATTTGTCTGCATCGCTCACTTCGCTTCGGTCAAGACACTGTTTCTTTTTGGGCATGGTCCTCGCTGCTTAACAAGAAAGAGCGAGCTGCGTCGAGCGAGATCCGACCGCCGCAAGGAATCTATATACACATAACCTAGGAAACTGTCGAGGGCTCGCTTGTACGACAAGGTGGATGTGATTGTGCGCGCGGCTGTCCGATCATAAAGAGATCAGAATATCCCGTCTTCTTTGGCGCACTCGCCCCTTCTCGACCCAGGATTGTTTCGCATGTGCCTGTCCCGTGTGACCAGCCATGTGCTACTGAGGTAAACGGTCTGCCTCCTGACACGACGACGCCCCCATCTACCGGCACACAATACGACCACGACTACCACGGACGCCGCATCATCACTGGCGCTGAGCACCAGCTTGAACGACTTGTGCAACTTGTGCTTGTTGAGTCATGGTGTCGATCTAGCCCAGTCCTCTTTCTACTCTGGGTCCTTTGCGTCTGCTCTCACTAAGCAGCCAGCCGGCCTTGGTCTGTCACCCACCCATATTATAGCGATACGATACCCACCACAGGCCTACCTCTGTTTGATACCTCCAAGGCCACTCACTCGACACCACCTACCTACCAATCTCACCGATCTACCTGCCTGCCTGCCTGCCTGCCAACCTGCCTGCCTGCCTTTTATATACCCAACCCTCAGAGTTTCTGCCCTTTGTTCTCTTTCTTCATCCTCATCGTCATATCCTCACCCCTTTTAAATCCCTTTGCTCATCTCGACCCTTCCTCGCCTCGCATCCTTGCCACTACTACAGGCTACCGACTACTAGCGAGCAGTTGTTTCGTCGACATTCCTGCGCGCCCCGCTATCAACGCACCTTGCCGCGCATTCCTCACAACAAACACACAATGTCATTCTCTAACTCGGGCGGCACCTTGGCTCTGCCATCTCCCACTCACGCCCACCAGATCGACGTTTCATCCGCTGTGCGCACGCTTCGACGCTCTCTCTCGCGATCTCCCTCCAAATTTCTCTCTCGCACAAGCTCCCACGGCTCCGACCACTCGCTGCCTACCTCGCCTAGAACGCCCTCAAGACACTTTGTGCTCACTCCAAAACATCAACATCGGCTCGCCGCTGCTGCTACCAACCCGCCGCACTCTGCTCCTCCTGCCGCCGCCCCGGTGCAATCTACCACGCCTTTGCAATCACCCGTCTTGACGCCGCTCCGACCTAGCGTTCGACTGTCGCTGCGCAGCGCAAAGTCTGCAAAAACCTTATCACCTGCCCGCCAGCTGGCACGACGCGCCTCGCCCAAGAGCCCGATCAAACGCAGTCTCAACAACACATCAGATTCCATCAACTACGCTCGTCCCGCTACATCGTCCTCGCCTCGAACTCGATATTCTCCTGGCCAGGAAAACAGCCGTGCAAGCGCATCTACTCTCAAGACTCTCGATAGGAAGCCCTCGCGCCACAGTCTTCACCTCGACGTTTCTGGCTCCTCTCAAGCCGCCTTCCTCAAAGCACTGGATTTGACGCCCGAATACATGGTCTCGACCAGCGGTGCCCTCAAGCGCAGTGATGCGACAATGAACTTGGATCATCCTAACCAAGGTAGTCCAGTGGCCAAACGCCGCAGCATGCACGGCGTCGCCGCCTTTGGAAATCCCGAAGGCTTCGGAATTTTTGGCAGCAACACCACCTCATCCCAAAGTTTTGATATTCATGAGGACTCACATCCTGAGTACGAGCTCTCCGCGATGCCCATCGCTTTTCAAGGTGACGCTCTCTCTTCCGCTTCACCTTCCTCCTCCGTTCCTAAACGCTCTTCTTCCCTCCGCAAATCGACCCTCCAGCAGCGCTCTCTGGGCAGACGCACTGGTGAGCGCCAGCTCGCGCAACTATCTTCAGATCCCTCGACTCCAGGTAGAAACAGGCCGCGGCTCTCTACGGACCACTTTCTCCCCCCGCAGGTGCCAAGAGACAGTCCATTTTCCAATGTATCGCCTCTGCCCAACGCATCCATCCACCCAATGGATAGCAAGTCGCACCAACCCCATCCCCTCTCCAAGACTCTCACCACCTCCTCCTCTGGAAACAGCTTGACTGAAGAAGAGCCTGTTCCCCACGCATCGGCCAGGCCTACATTTGAACGCCCCAAGCCGCATCCCTTCTCTCGCTCACTTCCTCTGAACGCCACCCGGCCTACTGCACGATCTACGCATGACCATGTAAAAGCGGTGGCCACGCCAAATCATTCAAGTCTATGGGTTGGCGCCTTCAACTCGACAGGATTGATTTCCAAGGTAAATCGCAACCCCGAAGAGGAGGCAGACAAGAAGTTTGCTCCGCCTGATACACCGTGCAAGAAGCACAGCAATCCGTTTGCTACATTTCCCCCTCAGGCGGGAAGCGGCATGAGGAAACGGGGCAACAGCAGGGGTTCTTTTGCTGGCTTGCCCTCCACACCATTCTCGGCTGCACCTATCCGTGTACCCGACACCTTTGGCAATACTGCCAAGGGAATGTCCATTTTCCAGCGCGGACCGTCTGGGCTCCGTGCCCGTCGGGGCAGCGTCCTCAGTCTCGATGGCGAGGATCGCACGCTGTTCGGTGAAGCCACTGATCTGACCCGCAGCGTAGACGTTGATATCCCCCCGACACCAACCAAGAACAGCTTGACCCCCAGCCTCAGCAATTTGAGCGAGCAGTCTTTGGAGAGCCCGAGCGCAAACCGTACTTTTGCGCTACCTCCGCTTTCTGCTGTCAAACAGGTACCTCCAAGGTCCTTAACTGCGTCTCCTATCGAGAGACAGCGTACTCCGCAGACTCCGCAGGAAGGTATGCTGCCGCTTGATACAAGCCGCTTATCCCTCTCGCAGATCAACGAAGCCGGTGAAAGCTCTATGCCTCCTCCCGTTACGCCCACGACCGCCCGGGACTTTCGCTCATCCACCAGCATCTTCGTCACTCCTGTCAACGATCGCACTAGCCAACTCGACATAGACGAAGACCTGTACTCCAGGTTCGACAAGATTGAATCAATTGGCAAAGGTGAATTCTCCACCGTCTATCGCGTCACCAAGACAAACCAGAGCCTATTCTCTGGGTCTCTGTGCTTGACGCCCGCCCAGAAATTTGGCCAGAGTCCGGCAAAGAGCCAAGTGTATGCCGTAAAGAAGAGCAAGCACCCTTTCCAGGGCCATAAGGACCGTGAACTCAAGCTGCGTGAGGCTCGCATCCTTCAGGCCTTGTCTCATGCTGAGCATGTTGTCCACTACATTGACGACTGGGAGAGCAACAGCCATCTTTACATTCAGACCGAGTTTTGTGAAGAAGGAACTTTGGAGAAGTTTCTCGGCAATGTTGGTCGTACCGGACGTTTGGATGACTTTCGCATTTTCAAGATTCTGCAGGACCTTGCACTGGGCGTCAAGGAGATTCACGATGCAGGGTTCATGCATTTGGACATGAAGCCTGCTAACATCCTCATCAACTTTGACGGTGCTTTGAAGATTGGCGATTTCGGTCTTGCACAGGCCTGCCCTGCCACCGACAGCGTGGAAACGGAAGGCGACCGAGAGTACATGGCCCCCGAAATGTTGGAGGGCAAGGTTGGCCAGCCGGCCGATGTGTTCTCTCTCGGACTCATCATCTTGGAAGCCGCGGCTAATGTGATGCTCCCGGAAAACGGCCCAACATGGGTCGCTCTCCGATCTGGAGATTTGTCGGAAGTCCCTAGCCTCACTTGGACACCGTCAAATGAGGTGCAGCGTGATGCTAGCGGCAATCCTCTTGATGTCGTGCATAGCGGCGAGCTCATGACCCGCAAGAACAGCACAGGCAATGTTCCGGATGCTTTCAAGGACAACGACTTCAGCCAGCAGCCTTCTTTCATGGTGGATGCTTTCCACCCAAGCTCCCTTGACTCGATTGTTCGTTGGATGACGACTCGGGAGCCCAGTGATAGACCTCGTCTCAACCAAATCTTGGAGCTCGAGGGGCTACAGTGGGTCGCTGAACACCGCAAAGCGCCTGCCACCGTCTATGAAGGCAGCTGGGGGCCAGACGACATGCCCCCAGTGGCGATTGCTATTGACAGCGATACCGAAATGACGGATGTCTAAAGATTGACGAACATCCGATCTAGCTAAAGGGAAAATGCTGGATACATCTACAAGGATATGCCTCGAGCTTCGATTGGATTGGAAGCAGTGCTGAGAAGCGCACAAGGAAATCTCGCTGAATTGGAAATATGGCAACAACTGATGGCTTTGCAACGGCTTTGCAAGTTGCTCGCAACAAGACCACGACAGCCATACACAGCACGAAGTTACACTACGACATGATTTATATGGAGTTATTTGGCATTACAACACATACCACTACTAGGCGTCAACAGTACCGCTACAGAAATAATGGCGGACCGCAAGGGCGACGCTGAAGAAATCACACTTGAACTACTAGATATATGGCCATGGATACTAGTCCTGAGGGCCCGATTGGGAATATACATATACGGAGAGGGATATTGTGCTTCGAAAAAAGGGCACACAGAATCTGGCTTGCATTGCCACAAAACAGGACGATGGTTACTGCTCATGGATGATTTTTGGCGTTTACGGAACATGTAACTATATACGTATCATAGTAGATGGGAGGTCATCGATAGGACTGGGAGGCGCTATGGATCTCAGCAAGGGGGGAGTCGCGAACATATTAGTCGACGTTTATTTTGTTGCGTATGAGTCTAACGAAGAAATGGCATGAACAAACAAATTATGGCTTATTTTGGATTCTACTACTTGTGGTGTCGGTGCAAGTTGCTTTGTGCTTTGTACATACATAGTGCAGTCAACCTATCGAGCTGGGATTAACTGAAGTTGGGAAAGTATGGATGGGATGCAGCCCTGTGGCAATACCTAAAGCCTGGCAAGGCAGCGGGCATTGTACCCGCATTTAGGACGACCCTGTAAAAGTGATAACGCGTCGATGAAGTTGTCGTCGTCATCAGGCTGCGTACGTCGCCTTGTGGTCTGTTTGTGGTTGGTGTCAAGCAGATCCGACCAAGCCACAAACATGTGTGGCGCGCCAGCATCTGTTAAGTTACTGCAACACCCCCACCGACCTCGATTCATTCCCAAACATCCATCTCTCCCTGATCGAATTCATCATCCAAGGAGGTCCCCCTCGGGAAATTTACAGCAACAGAACAGGGGACGAGAAAATAGAGACGAGCTTGTTCCTTTCTTTGTGTGTTGTTTCAGTCTACACCTCGCAAAATGACTCGGATCAAGATGCAAGAAGGGCAGGCTGAGCTGCCCACACGCGAGAGCACCCACTCTTACTGGCACCACGACCCGTCGCCGGCGCTGCTCGGCCACCGCACCACCGACAAGCTGCCCGCCGAGGCCGACTTCGTTGTCGTCGGCAGCGGCATCACCGGCTCCTTTGCCGCGCGGGAGCTCGTCAACGGCGGGAGGGACGTGCTCCTGCTCGAGGCGCGCGAGGCCTGCTGGGGCGCCACCGGACGGGTAAGATTTCCCCCTTCCCTACGCACCGCTGACTGGTCCACTGACGGGTAAATAGAACGGTGGCCACTGCCACCCACTCGTCTTCCTCAGCAAGCCCACCGTTGCTCAGTTTGAGCTCGACAACTACTTCTTCCTGCGGGACCTGGTGCGCGACCATGACGTGCCGTGTGACTGGCGCTCCAGCGGCGCCGTTTGCCGGCTGTCCACCGAGGCGGAGGCGTGTGCGGCGCAGGAGAACCTGAGGCTGCTGCGCAGGCACCACCCGGCGCTGGCGGACAAGGCGGTGTTCGTGGAGGACCCGGAGGAGCTGCGCCGGCTGCGCGTGCCGGGCGCGCGCGCGGCGGTGGTGCACCCCAACGCGGCGAGCCTGTGGCCGTACAAGCTGGTCGCTTGGGTCCTGGAGTCGCTGCTGGCGCGGAACGGGGAGGGGCAGCAACGACTGCGGTTCAACCTGCAGACGGACACGCCGGTGATGGGGCTGCAGAAGTCGCCGGGTGGCGACGGCTCGTGGGTGCTGCATACGACTCGCGGGCAGGTCGTGGCGAAGCAGGTGCTGTTGGCGACGAACGGGTACACGTCGAGGCTGCTTCCGCAGATGACGGATCTGATCCGCCCGATACGCGGACAGGTCGCCGCATTCCCGCCTGGGGATGGCGCCGCGCCGCTGGAGCACACGCACATATGGAGCACACGCGACGACGCCCACGACTACCTCGTGCAGCGCGACGACGGGCTGCTGATCCTTGGCGGTGAGCGCTCCGGCGACACTGCCGGCCGCAGCTACACCTCCCGCGACGACGCCATCGACCCGGAAGTCAGCACCCGTCTGCGAAGATCCCTCCGCGGCGTCCTTTCCTTGCAGCCCGATCAGGAGGACGAGGAAGGGGAGTTGCCGCCGGCGACGTACGAGTGGACGGGTATCATGGGATACTCGCGCGACGGGCACCCGTGGGTGGGCGCGGTGCCGGAGGCGCTGGGCGGCGGCCAGGGGCTGTTCGTCAGCGCGGGCTACACGGGCCACGGGATGCCGGCGGCGTCGCGCAGCGGCGTGGCGGTGGCGCGCAGGATGATGGGCCGGGGCGACATGGTCGGCGGGCTGCCGAGGGAGTTTGAGGTGTCGGAGGAGAGGGCGCGGCAGGCGGCGCGGACGACGCTCCCAAGGACGCTGGAAGAGGAGATTCGGATGAACACGTTTTGGATCCAGGAGCAGCGAGAGGAGCCCTGGTGAGCTTCAAGTTGGTTGCTGGGTATTGAAGTAAGCTGATTCATATTGGCATAATATTTGAATTCAATTTAGTTCAAGAAAGTAGCACAATAGCGCCCATCTGGAGCCAACATTAATTCGGCCTCCTGTGTAGCGAATGTTTCCTTCGCTTCAACTTTTTTAACTCAACGTCCCATGAAGTTCGCCGAGCCTCGGGCGCTCATGTTCACCGCGTCTCTTAGCAGTCATAGGAGTTGATATTCCCTGAAAAGGCCAAGTGCCTAGCAAACTTAATCGATGAGCGAAAAGTTCAAGTTTTGTGAAGCCGCCGTTTGGTGACTTGAACGAAAAAAAATGTACGTACCGCATAGCCGATGTTTATCCGCCCGTAACCACACACGACCAATCACAGCAACGTATTTTGCAAGCAGCTTCCAATTGGCGTCGGGAGGCAAGGACATTTCTCCAGAAAGCTCCAATTGACTTCTCACCCTCATACCATTTCCATCCCGCCACCCTCCAATTGACAACCAGTCCCCGCATCGCTCGGCGGCCAACATCGGAGGATATCAGCCCAGCACACCACAATGGCCAGCAAGCTCGCCCCCCTCTTCCGGTCGTGCGTCCGCGCCTCCGCGCGTGTCGCTGTCCGTCCCCAGACGAGCCGCGCCTTTTCCGTCTCGGCGACCCGACCGAGCGATACGCTCAGCGTGGTAAGCACGACAATTGATGGATTCGCCGTTTTTCCACCCCCGAGGAATCGCCCGCGCCCCAGAACGACAGTCGGGCAGAAAAGCTGCTCAAAGCCCGAACCCCCCCCCCCCCCCAGAGAGGTGTTTTGAGGCCGGCCGGAGCCGATGGCTGCAACGGTGTCCCAAAATGTCTGGTGGTGGGCGGACGAGTGGCTCTCTGTGCGCTTCTTGGCCGAGTTGGTTCTTGAGGGGGCTTGGACGCCTTGGGGGTGAACGGGACGGAATCTGCAAGTTGAGGAAAAAACCCGCTGACGATTTCTAGCACCGCAACACACCAGACAACAACCCCGATATCCCGTTCAAGTTCAGCGCCGAGAACGAAAAGGTCATTGCCGAGATCCTCAAGCGCTACCCTCCCCAGTATAAAAAGGCCGCTGTCATGCCCATTCTCGACATTGGCCAGCGCCAGCACGGCTTCACCAGCATCAGCGTCATGAACGAGGTCGCCCGTCTGCTCGAGATGCCCCCCATGCGCGTCTACGAGGTCGCCTCCTTCTATACCATGTACAACCGCACGCCTGTCGGCAAGTTCTTTGTCCAGGCCTGCACCACTGTACGTTCCGTTGCCCGTGGGTGTCTGGGGACTGGCGGGGTTTCTCCGACGAGAAGCCCTCAAAGATCCCTCAGCCTGCCCCCTCCTATCAAGTACCGGCTAATACCTACCTAGACCCCCTGTCAACTCGGCGGCTGCGGCTCTGATGTCATTGTCAAGGCCATCAAGGAGCACCTGGGCATCAAGCAGGGCGAGACAACAGCCGACGGGCTCTTCACCTTCATCGAGGTCGAGTGCCTGGGTGCCTGCGTCAACGCGCCCATGATCCAGATCAACGACGACTACTACGAGGACCTGACACCCGAGACGGTGGTCAAGCTGCTCAAGGACCTGAAGGCCGGCGCGGCCTCGGGCAAGGTCCCGGCTGCCGGTCCCCTAAGCGGCCGCCAAACCTGCGAGAACAGCGCGGGCCAAACGAACTTGACGTCCGAGCCCTGGGGTATCGAGACGACGCGGGCTGATCTGTAAATTAGAAAGGGAAAGGATACGGACGAGGCGAAGCTGAAGCAAAAATGCTTACCCTGTGTACGGGGTTGGCTGATTCAACAGCCTGACTTCAAACATTGTAGCCACCACACCTTTTGATATCTTGTTGTTATTTTTTATTTTTTTTACTTTGTTTCCTACACCTCCGTCGGTCAGGGAGGTGTGGCGGAAGATGGTGCATATTGTTGAGTTGGGAACGATAGAGGTTACCATGGACTTGTACATACAAATTAAAAACAATGACCACTAACTAAGGTTGCATGCATTTTTCAAGTGACAGTATTGACGCGCCTGCTTACACGGATTTAAATATTTAGTTTCATATCGGAACCAGGGGTTTCAAAGCGTTTCTTGGTACATTTTCTACGCACAGGTTTCAGACGCCCCTGTCCTTCCTACCTGGAACAAAACCTGATCTCGCTATACGATTGCAATTACATGACCCCCCCCTGAGCCCCTCCAAAGAACAACACCGCAACCCGCCGACGACCGTTTACAGCCGCAAGACCCAGCCGTCGCCGAGCCTAGCCCCGTCCTCGCCCCGTCCGCCCCAGACGAGCAGCCCGCTGTCCTCGAGGTTATCCATCGACGCGGCGGCCAGCAACCCCCGCGCCCGCGGCATCAACGCCGCCACCGCCGTCGGCTCATCCTCGTCGTCGTCGTCGTGCGGCCGCGTCGCCATGCGCGTCCACCTCCCTCCCTCCGCGCCCGGCGCCGCCGTCGCGTTCCGCCGGGCGACTGTCTGCATGACCGACGACAGCAGCAGCGGCGGCGCCGCCCCGGCGGGCGGCGGCGTCCGGAACACCCACACGTCGTCCAGCGGTCGCCCATCCGCCGCGTCGCCGAAGGCGAGCACCAGGGCGTCGCGGCCGACGGCCTCCAGAACCGCGCCGCCGCGCGCGCACGGCCAGTCCTGGCGGTCGCCGCCGGGGCGGCTCTCTGAAAAGGTGGCGGCGCGCGGCGAGGAGAGCGGCGTGACGGTGCTGCTGTACGTGCTCGTCGGGTGCTGGGCGAGGGTCTGCCAGGCGTCGCGGGCGCGCACGGCCACCTCCACCCTGGCGGCTCCGCGGCGGCGGCGGTCATCGGCCGTCTCGACCTCGAGGGGCAGGTAGTCGAGCTGGGCGCCGAGCGGGGCGCCGCTGTCGTCGGTGCCGCCGAAGCGGAAGAGGCGGTTATGGCTGACGCACAGGGCGGCGGCGGCGCGGGCGGGTGCGGGTGCGGCGGGCAGCTCGGACCACATCCGGGAGCGCACGTCAAACGCCCAGACGTCGCCGGCGCGGGAGCTGCCGGTGGGGGACAGGCGGCCGGCGTGGATGAGGAGGGTGCCGTAGCCGCGGGACTCCTCGTCGACGGCGTGCTCGGCGACGTGCCCGACGGCGGGGTCCTGTGCGGAGGCGGTGGCGGCGAGGAGGTCGCCGACAGCCCAGTCGCGCCAGTTCTGCGCCCTGGCGCGTAGCGTCGTTGAGCTGGTGGGAGGTGTGTTGGGTGTGGAGGAGGTGGTTGCTGCTGTGGTGGCGGTCTTGGAGGAGGAGGAGGTGGAGGTGGTGGTGGTGGTCGGGCCAAAGTCGCGGGGCTTATCGGTGGCAGCGGCGCAGTGGCCGGTGCGAGCGGCGGGGTGGATGGTGATGGCGCCGCCTTTGACGGCAGGCGAGGGGTCGAGGCGGCTCCAGGCGCGGGTGCGCGTATCAAAGACCCAGACTGTGCCGGCCTCGTCGAGCGGTGGCGGCAGCTTCGCGGTGTCATCGGAGTCGGGGTCGGGGCCGGCGAGGCCGTGGCCGCCAAAGAGGAAGATGCGGGAGCCGATCACAGCGGTGGCGTGGCCGGCGCGGGGTGCGGGTACGTCGCCCAGGTCCGGGCGGGAGATGTCAATGGCGCGCCCCTTGCCCTTGGAGCGGGACGGGCTGGTGAGGCTGCCGACCTCGGAGCCCGCTGCGGACGAGGCAGCCTCGTCGGGGACGTCGTCGGGGGCCTCGGGTAGGGCGGGGATGCGGAGGTAGTCGGTGCTGGCGCCACTGACGGGCAGGCGCACGACGTGCATGTGGTTGTCGGCGAGCTCGGGCCGGCCATCCGGGGACGAAGGGTCGAGCTCGCCGCCAAAGATGTAGGCGCTGCCGGCGACGATGTCGAGGGAGTGGCCGGAGCGGCGGAGGGCGGGGATGTCGTCGATGGGCTGCCAGGTAGCGGCGGGCTCGGCGGGAGGGGAAGTGGAGAACTGTGTGAGGGCGCGGAGGTTGAGCTGCGGGATGGAGAAGGAGGAGAGGTTCTGGTGGGCGCTGGCCATGTTTTGCTGGGCACTGGCGAACAGGTCGCCGGTGCGACGGCGGAGAAGCTGGACCTGCTCCATGTTGTTTCTGGATGCTGTTGACAGCGCGAGGAAGCTAGGATGAGGGTGTTTGTGAAGGAAAAGAAAGGAAAGAAAAAAAAAGGCGTTGGCAATGGTATTGTGGCGTGGCGGTGATGAAGTGGACGGATGACGTACTACCTTGTAAGCTGACCAGGCTGATGGGATAGTACTACTATAGGTAGGTAGGCAGGTAGTCGAGGGCCTGAGGCTATATCGAGACCGCTGGCAAAGAGTCGAGGGGCGAGTAGAAGGTGGGGCGGGGAGATGGAGATGCTTGTTCAAGTGTGATGCGGAAAAGGAGAGAGGCCAGCTAGAGAAGAAGAAAAAGGAGAAAGACAAGCGGCTAAGTCGAATACGACATTGGAAGAGGCAGAAGCTCGTCTGTGTCTGCTATCAGTTGGCTGTTGTTGTCTTGTCTGTTGTCCTGGCACAGCCCGTCTTGCCCCAGATAGATGGTGGAGACGGGCTTCTTTGTGGGTGGTGAGGGGTGCTAACCCAGCGTCTGTAACAAACAACAGCGCATTTATTATGCCGCGTGAGATGGGATGAGGATCTTGGTATCAAGTTGAATGAAAAATCACACGTTCAATGATTTGCCGGCGAGTTTCATCCCGATTTTTTTTCTTCTTCTCTCGCGTTGCTGGATATCTAATGAGCTGCTCGCTATTGATGAGCGCTGCGTTTGCAGACTCTTGTAGGAGGTACCTACAGTACAGCTAGGTGCCTTGTGAGTAGCTGCTAATTCTTCTATTCTTAGTACACTTGCACAGCCCAACCGAGACGGGCCGCTGGCAGTGACCGCCCATCGCCTACAGTGCATACAGTATTCACACGCACAGTATAATACTGTGCAGACTACCTCTAGTAATAATGACACTTACGAGTTAACCCCAACACCGACAGACGACACTCTTTTGAACTGACATAAGTAGAAGCCAGCGCTTAAGAATTAAAGCGAAACTCACTCAGCTAACCGTCCTCTTTCATCCTCCGACCGCCTCTGCCCCAAAAAGGAGAGCCGGAAAACTCCATCATCGCCCCCTCTGGTGGCGCGGTCTAACAAGACACTAGAACCGCCTCCACTGGAACAAGTTCAATGCAACAAAGCGCTTACAGCACCATTCATCATTCATCATTCAGCTGCTGACAAGACAAGACTGACGAACTGACAAGAGATCCAATCTCGTGGCCAGTAGCTCCCGGGTCAAGTTCTTGGCATTCTGTGGCAAGGCTGACGGGCTTGACCCCTAGGCCACCCACCCACCACCCACCACTCATTACAGGGGCTTGTTTCCTATTGATTTTTTCATTTTCTTTTTGCTAGACAATCCATTAATTTGGAATTCTTGACGAAGCGGCCGGTCATCATGTGTGGTCGTGGTTACTGGATACTACTGATAGTCCAAGTTTAGCCCATCGTCCAGAGCCCGCAGACAACCACGCGCTGAACTGAACTCAATGGCACGGCAGTCCATATTCTAGCCAGCTTATAGGTCTGGGGACCATGATCTAAACAGAGAAAACAAGACGCCGTTCACAACGCTAGTGGGAAGACTCGTTGCCCTCAACTCTTTCCAGTTAGATGAAGAACCCCCACGACTCGGGACGTCACCTAGAGCCAAGCAAGGTAGTAGAAAGAGACGGCTGGACTACAGATCTAGTGCTGGGTAGATGCACAGTATTATCCGTCACAACGTCGTCAGCAGTTTCTATTCCTACATAAATATCCGTACTTCCATCACCGTCGATAAACAAGGCAAATTGCTCTGATCAACACCCATGTCCTCCTGTTCTGCTGGAGGGCCGCCACCCTATGCAGTCTCTGCAGTCTTTGCCCACACTATCATGCAGCCCCCCCTTGCCAGCTGTATCCCTCTCCATCAGCCTTTGGCTGAGGGATCCAGATAGTGCAGCAAGCCTCCCCCCGCCGCCGGCGCCTCAAACTATCTCTTCAGTTTTTGGCGGTGATACAAAAACTCCCCCGTCCTTCCGGCCCCTGCTTCTCCCCTCCGCAAGTCTCTCGATCTCGCCTCGCTGCTGCCTGCAGGTTCCTACCCGTACGGATAGAGTTGTCATTGTACTGACATCTTGATCCTCATATCCATAGTCTCATATCGTATTACTTTTTCTTCTTTCTTTACCATCATGGCGAACCAAGTCACTGCCTCCCCCAACTTTGAGGGATGGTACATTCACCCAGACGGCACGAGTACGCAAGCCCCTTCCTCGGCCAAGCATGCATCACCGACATGGCAGCTCCCATCATCAACATAAAGTCTCTTTGAACTAACACCTTGACCCGCAGCCGAGCCTCTCACATGCCCTCTGGGCACCTTCACCACGTCCGGCACGTACGCCGTGTGCTGCAACAAGACCACTCGGTGCCCAATGCCGACGGCCTGCCACGACAACACCATCAGCTACGACAACTTCGCCGTCGGCGCCTGCCCGGGCGCCGCCGTCTGCCAGACCATGTCCATCATGTCCGCCCCCGGCGCCCGCGCCGACGTCACCTCGAGCATCTTCTGCGCGCAGTACTGGTACGCCCTCGAGGCCTACCGCGACACCGTCCCCGTCCCCGTCACCACCTCCACCACCACCACCACCGCCAAGTCCTTCTCCGCCACCACCGGCAGCACGCCGACCAGCAACTCGGCCAGCCTGACAAGTCCGCCGAGCAGCAGCACCCCGACAGCCTCGCCGACCGAGCCCGCAGCCGCCGGTGGTGCGAGCAAGGCGTGGATCGCCGGCGCGGTGGTGGGGCCGGTGGCCGGGCTGGCGCTGCTCGGGCTCGCGGTCTGGTTCTTCCGGCGGCGCGGGGGGCGGAAGACCGCGGGGGACGCCGTGGAGGCGCCGGCGCAGGAGATGGGCGGCGGCGGCGGCGACGGCAGCTGGCACAACAAGCAGTACTACGGTGCCTCGCATCCCAAGTCGGAATCGACGTCGGCAGGCTACTATGCACCGGTACAACAGGACCAGGTCCACGAGTTGCCCAGCGGCGACCACCAGCAGAGGTAAGGAAGGGCATTTGGGAACAAGGATAGGGATAAGGATAAGACGAGGAAGCGGGAGGGGAGGATAGGGTTGTATTTGTTTCATTCACACAGCCCGGCGTTGGCACGTATATCAAGAGCTATTTTGAGACAAATATTATAGCTGTATATAGCTTTCTTGGCGGTTCTCATGGGGAGAGCAGGTTTAATTTCAACGCGATGCATTCTTTCAAGTCCAAGCTGCAGCTCAGCGTCCGAGTCGAGTCGAGTTGGCGGGTTAACCATGTATGAGATGATTGGCAAATCATCAGCGCATACCGAGTATGGCATCAATGATTGTGATTTTCTTATTGACTGATTTTTGCTAAATTCTCCAGTACAGGGAATCGAACCCTGGGTGGCTTGGTAATATGATGCTGTCCTCCAGGGTAGGCTCCCCACAACTGCGTGGTGCCAAGGTGCATGCAGACGCAGACATACAAGCATACAGATATAGAGGCAGCCTGCTGTTAACCTTGCTTGTGAAAAGGGCCATTCAAGATTGCAATACCCAGGTAACTTACTCCATAGACTGAGAATAAACGACAGTATTCCTACTGGTTATATTCCATCTGCGTCGTGACTGGTGGAGTCCGTCCATGAGCACAAGCGATTGCTACCCTACAGTACGAGGTACTTCAACTCTGCCCCGCCAAACAGCAAGCAGGCAAACCGTGCCCTCTTCACCAAGCCACCGGCCACGGCCCAGCCCAGGTTCGACGCGGGGTACCGGGTCCGAAATTAAGGGAACTTCTATCTACAGTACCTCACACGCATACACATCTGCTGCTCAAGGATACCGGGCGTTTTGTTTGTCGCACTCACCCCGCTATGGCGGCCCCCGCGTCAGGCAGTCCTGTCCCCGCGCAGCTTGGCTTCCTCGCCATCTACAACCCATCCCTCGGCGACTCCGACGACACAATCGACGATCAAATAGTCTACTATTCCTCCGTCACCTCGCAGGCCGTCGCGCCCTCCAAGCGACGGCGCGCGCGCACCAGGGGACGCCCGACCGAGGGCATCTCGCCCGACGAACGCAATGAGCGCTTGCGCCAGATCGGCCTCGCCCAGGGCATGGTCAGCTTCAGCCGCGGCTTCACCGACGGCGACCCTGTCGACAGCATCGAGACGGAGACCACCAGAGTCGTCGTCCACGAGCTCGAGTCTGGCTGGTGGATCTTGGCGGTAGGTCAACGACCGAACGAGCAACTGAGCTGGGCCCGCCTTGCCAGCTACTTACTGACTATCCTGATTCCTTTTCCAGAGCATCGATCTTAACAAGACACCGTTGCCACCCCGACTCGTCACCAAGAATGGCCAGTCGCAAGAGGAAAAGTATGACCACAACACCAAGGAAATGAAACCCGCAGCCCTCATATTACGTGATCTCCAGCGCGCGCATCGCATCTTCTTGATGCATCACGATGTCTCCCTGAGTTCTCTGTTTCTACGCCTACCACGACACAAATTCGTCGCCGTCATCAGCCGCTACTGGGATCTCTACTTGTCCACCTGGAACGTCCTGCTGCACGGGAACCCCGCCAGAGATATTTATCAGGGCATCAACATCGCAGCCTCGGGTGAGCTTGGCGTCGGGGTTGGTGAGGAAGAGCGCGGCAGCGGCGAGCGTGAGGTCCTCGAAGGCCTCGTTGGAAGGACAGAGGGTCTCGTGGACTTGGTGGTGTCCAAGTTTGGCACTGTGGATGACAATGAATCAGAATCCAGAGGACGAGCTGCGCCACCTTGGCTAGGCAGTGGGAGGGAGCCTTCAATAGACGACGGAGCCATTTTCCTGGGCACAGGTGCACTTTCCAGGAAGTCGCTGAGAGACGTGACGCACTGGATGGAGGATCTGTACACGTGGGGAGAACATGCATACGGAGTGATTGAGAGCCCAATCTCAACACGAAAGACGCGACCGAAGAAGGCTGATTCTCCAACCGATACCACCAAGGATTCTACAGCGGACTCAAAAGACACCACCCAAGCAAGGCCTACAGAGCTCTCGTCGCAGAGCAGCGGATCAACAATTAAGGAGCTGAACCCCAAGAGCCCTAATCCTCCAACACCCAACACGCCAGTAAGTACAACAGACAATGAGCCGGTTGAGGGAACAACAGGTGGAGGCCCAGTATCTACACCACAGGCTGCTCAAGCTGAAGATGGCAAACTTGATAAGATGGTGAGCTATCTGAAGCTCGGCTATGGTCAATATTGGACTATTCCTGGCGTGCCTGGCCTCTCTGCATCTTCCACCGAGCAAGTTGCCGACCAAGACAAGTCGAAGGCCGTCGACGAAGTCAAGTCGAAGGCTGTAAACACAGATGTTCCCAAAAGACCTCCCATGCCTAAGCCTTCCCCATCTCAGGAAGCGGCAGGTCATTATCTCATCGGCCTAACGGGTGAGATTGAAGAGGTTAATGGCGGAGATGACGAGGACGGCGCTGCATCTGAGGGTTCAGAATCTGAGCGCGACGCCCGTACTGTGCTGCGAACCATCCACGTTGAACTAGAGGACAACGAAATTAGCGGCCCTGACACTGGCCAGCGGCGGCCTGGCCAAACAGACACAGGCGGTGGTGCAACGCTCACGGAAGTGCAGATGCGTGGCTCCATGCGTCCCGGCGCAAATGCTCAAGAAAACAGCAAGTCGGAGAAGCTGCGTGTCGTCGTGTATGTCAACCGGCCCTTTGTCTTCGTCTTCTTGTTTCGCCTGCGGACAGACTCCCTGGCATGGGACTCGCTGTATCGGTCCTTGCATTACCAGCTCTCGCCACTGCGCCGGCCCCTCCTCACCTCTACCCAATACCGCCCCGAGCGGCCGGACACGGGCCGCAGCAGCGGTGCCTCGGGCATCTACGACTTGGTCTGGAACCCCGTCGACCTGAGCGTGCACACGACGGTGCCCAACATTCCCGACCACCTGTACCCGGCCGACGACCACGCGTCGTCGCTGGGGTGGTCGCGCCCCGACGCTGTCAACACGCACCTGCACGTCCTCGGCGTGTACAGCGGGACTCGATCGGCACGCACAACAGACCTCGAGCGCACGCAAAAGACGAGCCGCGGGTGGTGGGTGGTATGGACACGACTCGTAACGCGCGAGGCAGGGTCCCGCGCGACGACGCAGCACCATCCGGCTCCGGCTCCGGCTCCGGGGGACTCGCCAGGCACGTCGGCGCCGCCCTCGCCGGGGGCCAGTTCGGATGCGGGGATGGGCTCGGTTGTTCTAGGCCCGGCGACGACGAGCAAGGAAATTGTCCTGATTCGCCGCGCGAGCGACCACGCCTCGTCAGGGAGCGGCAGCTTGGGGATAGGAGGGGGAGGGGGCGGCGTCGAGTCTCTCGGACGACTTGCGCAGGGGATCGGGGTCGACACTCGGCGATATGTGGAGGATCTACTGAGCATGCTATAAACCTATGTTGACCATGTTATGGGTGTCTTGTTCTCTTTTTTTTCTTGTCGACGGTCGACGGGGACTCCTTCGAGACGTCTCGGACTTTCGACCCTGAATAGCTTTTTAGCGGCATTGAGGGGTTTTAGCTCTTGGCACATATAGGCGTAGGATCTATTATTCCTTTCGCTTTAACGACAATGCGTCATGGTCATGGAGAACATGATCGACCGGCATGAAACATGTTTGCCGTATCAATGAACCGTGTTTTGGGAACCACTATAAAAGGGGGAGAAGGAAGAGAGTGTGTGAACGGACAACGTTTTAAATTGCCACCCGCTGTCCGTATTCTACCCGCACGTGCAAAACTTCCAATCCGACACGAACGCGCCGTTCCGTTATGTTGGCATGTGCATTCATCATGAAACGGGGTCCCCCCCTCCTTCTACACCTGTGCACCTGTGCGCGAAATACTAAAAATACTACGTAAGCACCCTTGCCCTTGCGCCGTCATTAGAGTGAACCATGTGGCACGGAGGGGGGGGGGAAGGGGACCTCTTTACGACCGTCTGATCGTTTGTTTCATGGGGTACCGGGTAAGCGGACCAGGGGAGGGGGAGCCTCGTCCGACCTTGGGGGGGCATTAAGACGGGGTAGAAGGTGTCAAAATAAACAACGAGGAAAAAAAAAAAAAAAAGAGAAAGAAAGACAAAGAAAAAGGAGGAAAGATAAAAGAAAGAGAAAAAAAGGATGAGACTAGGGTGGAGGCCAGCCAGCGGCTACAGGTGGCTGGTGATGCTGCTAGGTTGCCTAGAACATGACCAATCGTGACTTTTGCCGCCGACAAGTCAACCTAGGACGCGAGCTCATGCATGTTGGTACTTATTATTACACTTTTACGCGGTCGCTGCACGTCAAAAGGTCGAGACCAAATCATGCAATGACGCGCCGTTGGGACTACTCAACGGCGCGTGCTTTTAGTCTAGTTTGGGCCTAATCGTCACTTTCCATTTGTAATGGTTGGCTCATGTTTATTTCTAAGAAAAGTTTCAATTCATCCATCTACGCTAGCTATATCCAGGGACATAGTCGTAGATGGTTCCCATGTCTATATCCCGGTATTGTGCCATCTATCTGCATATAAACGAGTGTGTTTGCGTGTCTCATAACGTCCGTCCGTGCTGTCAATCTCCAAGACCAGGCTGAGAAAGAGCGAATGACGAGAAAATGTATATACAGAGAAGTAAACGAATGAAAGGTCTTGCCATTTTCAGCTGCAACTGTGAGCGTCTCTGTAGGTCTCGTCCTGACAAGGTTGAGAGAGCGACTCGTGTGTGCAAGGCTCCAGCCTCGCCGCGCGCATTCAAGGGCACATGTCGCAACCAAGTGCTTAGTTGAAGACCCATTTGACCGACACCTTACCAGCTCCGAGGTCAATGCCGAGGTCCTGGAAGACCTTTTCACTGACATCAATGTGGTCGGCGGTGCAGCCCATGCACTTGTCGCGAATTGTGGCCTGGGTGGATTTGCCGTCGGGGCCGTAGATGGTGATTGTCTTGCCACACATTGGGTTGCTGTTGGACAAGGGTCCCATGAGCACGTGGGAGATGGCAACGACGTTTTCTGTTTTATCCTTGCCGGTATCATCGAGACCACAGGCACCCATGGCAAGATTGAACCAGGTCATTGGGCCGGTGGTGGCACTGCCGCTGGGCTCAGACGCAGCGGATGAAGCCGCGGGAGCAGAAGCGGTAGGGGCGGCCGGAGCAGAAGACGAGGAAGAAGCCGGGGCAGGAGCCGGGGCAGGAGCCGGGGCAGGAGCCGGGGCAGGAGCCGGGGCAGGAGCCGGGGCGGGAGCCGGGGCGGGAGCCGGGGCGGGAGTGGTGGTAGGCTCAGCGGGAGGGGGAGGGGAAGAGGAAGAAGCAGGAGGAGCAGGAGGAGGAGGGGGTGCAGTGGTAGTGGTGGGCGCTGCAGGAGGAGGAGGAGGAGCAGACGAAGATGGAGGGGCGGCGACAGGAGTCTGCTCGGGAGCCGACGAAGGCGCTGAAGGCGTCTCGTAGAATTGACCATCAGTAGGCCCAGGGATTTTGGAGGCGAGATCGGTAGGGACGGACTGGCCAGGAGTGATGAAGACGGCGGTGGCGCTGTCCACAATCTTGGTGACGGTCTCATACTCAGTGACCCATTCAGTCGTGGTGACGGTGATGCCATCACGACGCTGAAGAGGCTTGGCCGCGGCGACGGCCAAGAGGGCGGCGGTGGCAAGAGCAAAGGACTTCATGGTGAATGGTAGGTAGTTGGTGACTGGCTTTCAAAGCGAGTTGGTTGTAGTTGGTAGTTGTGGGTTGGCAGGGCGCTTGGCACAGCGAAGCAGCGGAGAGAAGCAGAGTGAGTGGTAGTAGGTAGTTGCGATTGTTGTTGGCACAGCCAATGCAAGGAGTGTTGGAAGGTTGAGCTGGGTTGGGTCGCGTAAAGCGTGGTTGTCGTCGTGAAGAAGACGGAGGTGGATTTATATAACGACCTGTCTAGGCGTGAGGGAGTGTTTGCGCGATGGCTAGTGTGTATCTTGGCGGGCTTAAAGGAGGGAAGCACGGCAAGAGTCAAGGAAAGTCGAGAAGGTTGTGAAGGAAAGGAAGAAGAAAGGAGGGTCGAGAAGAATCAGAGGAAGAAGAGGGAACGTATTTGTGCGATGCAGGTTGAGGCAGGAGAGTGGAGAGAAGATGGGAATGTGGAGGTACGACAGCTGGTACCTGGAAGGGAGGGGGGGGGGCAACAGGCCAAAAAAAAAAAGTAATAGCCAAAGTCCAGGCCAAAGTACTTGGGTACGTACCCGGAAGGTACAGTTGTACATACAGCCAGTTCATAGCAACCTGTGAGGGTGCCTGGGCTTGGGTTTCCGCGCCCCTGTCAGTACAAACGGCAAGGGGCTGCGATGGCTTGAAGGTACCTGAGGTGCCTGACTAGCGAGGGGATTTCCAGGGGAGGGGGGGAAGGGGGAAGGGGGGGGAGAAGACCACCAGGGGATCATTGACAGGGATCGGAGGACACTGGCGGCCCAAAGTGGTTGGTCGTGTTGCCGGGCTCGCGTAACTACCTCCAAGTATTGTCCGCACTGCCACTGGCTGGGGGGAGACTTGGCATGCCATGAATAGAACTGCAAAGGATTCGTCAGGCCGGGTTCCTCGTCCAGTGAGGCGCATTGTTTTTAGCGGGCCGTCTGGATTTTTCCTTCCCATTTTTCTTTTATTTTGAATTTTCACAGACTCGTTGACACGGCACTAACACAACCACAAGTCCGTTGAAAAGCTAAAAGGGTGTCCGCTGTGGACAGCCTCGCTGGAGACTGTTGGCGGTCTAGAAGCCTTCTCTCAACAATACTGCCTACCGTAGCTTGCGTGGTTTTTTTTGGGTTGCAGAGATAGTTCGTTATCAAAGCCAAAGCCAAAAAAAATCTTCATTATTATAAGTCAGGCAACTAACTAGTTAACTATCTACAAGTTGAATAGGATGGAGACAATATTGGGTTCCAGAGATTGAAATTAAATCGGACATTTAATTTTGGTGACGACCCAGAACCCAACCTTCTCCACGAATCGCTCGCTGGGCATTGAGGAACCACTCAAGTTATGGTTCAACAGCGCATTTCTCTGCTTTCAATCAATACATAACGATGCAATGCAGCCACCTTATTATTGCCTGACCTTGCTGCTGGCTGACATGTCAAGGCAAGCACAAGCACAAGCACATGCACGCGCCGCACCCGCGCACCCTTCCATGTAATAAAAAAAAATAAATCCTACTAGTTATCGTAAAACAGTAACAAATCCCAAGTCGCCGCGGGAGTCGCACCGAGTGGATCCACATACACCGACATGGAGCACCATGATTGGCGTAGGTGAGTCCCCGACCCTGCGCCCACCAGTAGTAGCCTGTAGCCTGTAACTAGCCTGTAGGGTACCTGCAGCTTGTTGATGACTCCGTCTTACTTGTCTGTATCAAAAACCGCGCACCCAATCAAGCCCTGCATACTCTGCTCTCTGCCGCATGCTTTGTCGACGTCAGCAGCCGGTCAATGTTCCAATATTCACCCAAATAAGTCTGGAGCCTGAAACTTCCACAACATCCTTGCCACGTCCATCTGCAGGCAATGCACCGCCATGGATTCTGCCACCGAATACCGCTTAAACCACTGAAAGATCCACCGCTAGTTAGGCGCGACCAGGTACTTGTGGATTCTGATTGGCTGTGCCCCTCGCGCTATTCTTTTTCCGGCGTTTTCTCTCGGCTTCGCCATTTTTTCGCCAGCAAACCTGCTTCCTCTCCCTAGTTCTTCGCATTGTGTTCATTATTGGGCATTGGGAGGGATGGATGGCGAGATGGCGGCCTCTCTCCCCCCCTCCCCCCTTCTCCCCTTCTCCCATTTCTCGTATTGTATTATTGCCTATTGCCTGCACGGCCGCGCCAGCTCATTTCCCTCTCATCACCGTTCGCCAAGCCAAACACTTGATGATACCTGGTCGACACATTACCCAGTCTCATTCCCGGGCGTCTGCCGTGGTACAGCCACCTTGCTGGCAGAGACGGGCAGAATGTTCGATGCTGTCACTCATGTCTCACAACGCTCTCGCACATACGTCTACATATGTCTGCATACATACCTACGTATCATACTAGTTAGTACTAACGCTATCAGTGGACAGTGTCGTACGGTTCCTCCGTGCAGTAGTTACATACACACGACTCCAGGCGGCATTTGTTTCAGCGACCCATCAACCATCTCGCCATGAGTCCACGACTTTTGTTTCCTTTTTTCTTTCTACTTGCCGATTAATGACTCGTCTCTGTGTCGACGTCCGAGACAGAAACATCTTTGTGGAAAAAACAACAAGGTTTTTTCAACAAAAAAGCGGACTGTGCTGAATCAGTCAAAGAAACGGCCTGAATCAGTCTTCCTGAATCAGTTTCTGGAAACAACGCGCAATCCACGAAAAGCCATTTTTTTTCGCACCTCCCCCGCAGCCGTCCAATCAGCTATGCCGCCGTCCACACCTCCAAAAAGGCAATCCGTGGTACAATGCGTTGGTTGATTATTGATGTGGCTGGACGAACGATTCAATGCAGATTCTTCGGTCTGGACTCTTCCCCGCAAAAACTCAGCGTCAATACACACACACATACATACATACGTCAATCGATTGTACTCACTGCCTCGGTCCGGTTGAACCTGGGGAGCGTCTGCACTCGACGTCCCGCTGTCGTTACTCTTTCGCATTCCCGCGCATGGAACTAACTGCCCTTTTGCTTACTGCCTGCAGTATCCGTGCTGCTCACTAAGACATGCGGCGCAGCCGTTCTTCAGCTCATGACCTTTGCATTCATCTTGCGTTGCCCGTTGCGCCCGCCCGCCTGTGCCCGACCATGTCCGCATACTCACGTCCTGTCGCCTCTCATCTGTCGCCTACATCTGTCGCCTGCAGTTTTCTTGGTGAAATCCTGGTGATAGAGCCTGGGGAACCCAGGTTGTCCATGCATCGCGGCCGTCGGCATGCGCATCAATCTAACGGCCAGACCCTGCTGTTGCAGCTTTAATCTACAGCACAGTACAGATTACCAAGCCTCATCTAACAGCATCGCAGCTGCATAAGCGCTGCGGCCTCCGGGAAACCTATCTCTCGGCAATAACTTGTCATGGTTGGCCATCTAAACCTCATGACCACGCCATCGACCCGTGTAGCGGTGAATTCGTCACCAAGTGAACCTTACCTCCGCCAAGAAGCATGCCGCCTTCTGGATATAACTGACCAGCAACCGTCGCAACACCAAGCATGTACACAAAACTGAAACCAACCTACGCCATTGCGTTTTTGTCTAGAAACCGTCCTACCGCTGCCGGCTGCCATCGTCGCACATGTTCTTCATCGACTCTTGGCGATTTCAGGCGTGGCTTTACTAGGCTTCCCAACCAGTGTGCTTACGCTGCAAGGCTTGGTGCCAACAGGTTGTAATAGAAAGGGGACGGTGTTGGGCCATCACGCCGCACCACCCATCCGCGACTATTATTTAGTTACTCGAATGTGATAATTACTGAAAATTAACCATGACTGCTGATCCAGCTCTTCCTTGGCGCCGGGGGACGGCTCGCGTCTCGCATGATGAGCCCCGACAGCCGGTGAAGTTTCCAACCACGAATTATTTCGACCAACTACGTCAATAGCAGGGGTTACAGACTCGAAACTAAGTCCGTCACCTAGCCTTGATGCAAGCTGGATATGACGGACCGTGGTTTATTGTTACCAGACATTGATCGTCACGTCGTTGATTTGGATCACCGCCTTCGATGCCAACTCACGATCGCAGTGTATTTATCATATCCAGCGCAAAAAAATGACGGGATTTGTTTGCGGGTTGGTCATGCGCTGCATGTGCCGTGCCTCGCCCGTTGCATGTGCCGCGTCGCCCGTTATTCTTGTGCCGTCCATTTACACGGTGACATGCAGGAGAAGGAAGACAAGGACGACCCTGCAGCAGGGCCACGACTCTCGGCCACCGGGTGGTAAAGAAGGAAGTCATCTGATTTTGGAGTTGTGCCCAGTCGCTGAAGGGCTGCATCCTCGCACGCGGCAGGCAATGCATGAAGTCGAATTAGGATGCGTGGCCGCGGAATTATGCACTAATCTCATTTATTTATTTCCCGCGGAACTGACAGGTAACATTTCCCGAAGAATGGAACGAGTTTCGCTATTATGCGATGAATGTTTGGGCGGTGGTGCATGTACGTTGGTTTGGGTTCTGCCCAACCTGGCGAGCCTGAATCATGACAACAACTGCCGGGCAAAATATGTACGGCTTGCCCCTGGCCCCGGGGGCTTGTATGACCGGCGAGTATGGTGTTTGCCGCGGAAGAAGAAAGAAGGAGAAGAAGAACAAAAGAGGAAGAACAGAAAAAGAAGAAGAGAATGTAGTCATGACGAAAGGGCAGATGGATGAGAATCAGTAGCCTCGCCGAAGCACTACGGCCTTGAGGGCGAACGGCAAACGATCGTGGCTCTCGACGGCGTCGCGAGCCTCACTCTCGACCTCGCAGCGCTTTTCACCTCTCTGAGCAGCATCCTCTCCACCTCATCAACGTGCCTCTGCAGCGCCTCCCCACGGAGCGGCTTACTATCTTCCTCACGCGGCGCGTACTTCCCGCCTCCCATCGGCGCGTCGGTGTAGTGATGCAACCCGCACGCCGTCGGGCACGCCGTCTGCGCCCCCGGAGCGTCTACCGACGGTGCACGAGCGGCTCGTCCTCGCACTCGTGCGGCAGCGACCAGTACACGAGCCGCAGCCGGTCCAGGTTGGGCAGGGAGTGCAGGGTTACGGCGCGGGCGCGGGCGGGGATCTCGACGCCGCGCGGCGCCGGGCACCCGAACAGGTTGCGATTGTGGTGGTGGGAGGCTTCGGCGGCGGCGGCGGCGGCGTACCCGCCGTCGACGGTGCCGTAGTAGACGGCCGCCTGCCCGTCCAAGGGAAAGGCGCAGGGCCGCTGGCAGAAGGCGTCCCAGCGCAGGGCGACGGAGCGCGCCTCATGGCAGACGGAGACGTGCGGGAGGTGCGGCAGAGGGAGGTGCGGGTTGACGCCGTCCTGGCCGACCTCGCTGTCGGTCTCGAGGACGGGGTGCGAGGAGGAGGAGGAGGAGGAGGAGGAGGAGGAGGAGGAGGAGGAGGAGGAGGAGGAGGAGGAGGAGGAGGAGGAGGAGGAGGAGGAGGGCGAGGGTTCGCGGGGATTCCGCTTCTAGTCGCGGAAGAAGTAGACGGCGCAGAGGTTGACGTCGTGGGAGGAGGGCAGGGCGTGCTCCCAGATGGCGAGGCGCAGTTCGCAGGGGAGGCGGTTGAAGAGGGTGAAGACGGGGAAGGGCGCCGCGCCGGAGGCCGGCATCGTCTGGGTGGCGTTTCGGCAAGAGAGGGGGAAATTGAAGAGAGTGATGAAAGAATGGGTGCTTGTTGTGTAGTTGACGTTCAAATTGACAAAGAGAAATGATTTATCGTATGTTAACAATACATGAACACCAGTCATCCTCCAACTGGGAACTCACAGGGCTAGACGGCACATATATACATCTTCATCTCACAAGCAAGCTCCTTTTAAAGCTTTAACCTGGGCCTTGGGCTGGCCCGGCTAATAAGGCGCCAGAATAAGCTTGGACCCGGGGTTTGGAGAGAGAGTGTATCGCGGGCGGGAAAGGTTGTTTGTTGGGCGTTCAATTACAACGTGTGTCCACTGAAAGAAGATGAAGAACCTGTTTCTGTTTTCTTCGACGTTTGATTCTATTGATATTTCTTCTTTTCTTGTGTGTCGCGTCTATAACTATTTCCGTCTATATATCATGTCATCTTTTCGCGTCGTGAGCGGGCTTATAGCCCTGTGTATTCTATAAAATGGCAAATTGATGCGCCGTCTCATGTACTTTCCGCGGATAATGCCGAGAACCATAATGTTTATAAAGCAAGGGGAAAGAAGAAGGCTGACAAGGGGGTAGCGGAGGGTTAGAAAAAAAACAAGAGGAAGCGGCCAGCGTGAGCACGTGGCTGCATGTCAGCAATGGAACGCCCATCCAGACAGCTTCCGTGCTCTACTGATCAGCCCATGACCCGTGAGGTTTACTCCGATTTCAACCAGGTCGGATTCGATCCATCGGGTTCGAGCAAGAGTGAGATGCTGGATTGTGGGGGAGGAAAAGGGGGGGAAAGCGCTCAGGCAGCGGGCAGCCTGATGCTGGCATCCCCGCGCGGGCTGTGAGCGGCGGGCGCATTCCAGAGCAAAAGCCCAACCATGCGCCGACACCAGGCTAACTAACGGAGAAGGCTGGCGGCGGAAGGACGAAGAGAGCGAAATCCGATGATTTCCCAGAAAACGGATGACACAGAGGGGCGGGGGGGGACGCAAGAAGAACACGGATAGGTGTTTCAGTCGGCGTTCATCGCAGCGAGTGTGCAGCCTGGATGGCCTCGCTGGCACCCATCTGTTTGGGGCTTTCGGCGTCTTCTTCTTCTTCTTTTTCCGTCTCTTCTTTTCCTTTTACGAGACGGGCGCGGCGGCCGCTTCGTCCACTGGCTTCGTCTTCGTCTTCTTCTGCGACTGCGACTGCGGCTTGGCGGTAAAGGTGAAGAGGAAGAGCGACTCCCTGGCGAAGACGGGACGGTCCTCGTCGGGCACCTCGGTGACGACAAAGGCCTTGCGGGCCATCTTGACGAACTGCAGGTCGGCGCGGCGGCGCTTCTTGAAGCAAAAGTAGACGACGGCGGCCGGGTTGAGCGCGACGAGGTCCCGCAGCGTGTGCATCAGCAGCGGGAAGGCGGGCTCGAAGTAGACGCACTCGGCGGCGAGGATGACGTCGGGCCGGTAGTCGACGACGGCCCGGGGCAGCGGCTCTCCCCTGAAGAAGAAGAGAGAGGTTAGAGTTTGGTAAGTGAGGAGGAGAAAGGTAGGTTTGCTTTTTTCGATGTTAAATTGGGGGGGAGGAGGGGCTCGGTGTACTTGCCAATTCAATATCGAGGCGGTGGCCTTGTCCTGGACTTGGTTGAGGGCAATGTTGTGCTTCATGAGGTCGAGCATCTCCAGCTGGTCCGTCAGCATGAGGCGGCTTCCCACGCCGCAGCCCAGCGCGACAGCGAGACCGACGAGGCCGCCGCCGGCTCCGAGTTCCAGTCTGCAGCGGGACGGTGTCCGTGTCAGTACAACTTCTGTTGGTTTCCGACGTGCCGGGGGGGGGGGGGTTGATGCATTCTTCCCTTGCCGTCGTCCCCCCCCAACCCCAACCGTGCGTTATCCTCCGTCTGAGAAGAGGGAGGAAAAAAAAGAAAAATAAAGGAAGATAAAAACTAACATTCTCGCACCCTGCAGCTCGTGGCGGTGGTAGCGGAGCATGTGCTTGCCGAGCACCATGCCGGCGGGCCACGTCTGGCCGCCGCAGCCAGTACGCAGGTCCTCGTGCAGTCGCAGCGGCCGGGCCAGCTGGCCGTCAAAGGTGACGTCGGTGTCGCCAGCGGGCTTCAGCTCCGGCAGCGGCGTGAGGTCCTCGCTGATGTGTATGGCGCCGAGGGGGGGCGAGGCGGCGAGGTCTCCCATCGCAAACGGGGTGCGGAATTTGATTGATGGGGGGAGGTGAGAAATCCGGGTGTGGTTGTTGGATTGGAACCGATTGGGCGGGCGGGCGGGCGATTGCTTGTTCCTTGGTGCAGTCGGATTGAGGCAAAAGGGTTTTGGTTTTGCGTGAGGGCCATTCCAAATGCCGCCTTTGTGCAATACGGCCTATGTGATTATTTCGACCGACCCTCCCGCTCGGATCGGCGTTCTGGACCCTGAACTAATAAAATCCATGAGGGAGCCCGAGTCCCGCCTGCAGCTCCGATAAGGCTGCTTATCTGCATGTAATAAGGGCCTACATTATGAGAAAGGCGTTTTATATATGTGTGTACCCCGCGAAGTCCGTAAAATGTCTGCGATGGCATGCAGTCTACATATGATTTACAAAGCCTCTTCGGCTACGGAGCACCGTTCTGTTGGTTTAACGGTTGCGGATACGTAGGTACCTACTACCTCTACTAGACTTACTTACCAGTCTACAAATACAGTGGGCGGCAACAAGTAGGTATTGGGTGCTAATAAGCTACCCTGCTGGAACGGCACTCCGAGTTTGGTCGGCTTCACCATGAATTTCCTTTCATCTATTTCAGGTAGCAAAAAAGAGTCAATTGGTGCATCGATTGGTATTTTTTTTTTGAACGCAGCTTTTCAACAATGACTAGCGATCGGGTTTCCACAGCTTTCAGACTTCAGGGAAGGCGACTCTTCTGCCCGCCTGCAAACCGGTTGATGAATAAATATGTTTTATTTGAGTTTATCCCCCCTCTCCCCCCTCTCCCCCCTGTCCAAAATCTTGAGTCGTATCTTGAAACAATAAAATTCCGTCGTAAATCCTTGATATTTTCTCGCTAATAAACCACCAAAATTGAGCAAGTGATACCCCCAGCCACCAAATCGTGGGCCAAATTCCAAGTCCTGATGATAGACATGTGGCTGCGTGTGGCTGTGAATGTGGCTGCGGAGCCTCCCTCAGGCATGTAGAGCCTCACTCAGCATGGGACAAAACGCAAGCTAACGGCGTGCTTTTGTCAGTTTTTGGCTCTCATATTTATTCTGTCTCATTTCCTATCTTTAAACCCCTTTTCCTTTTTACATTCACCTGAATTAGATCTGTAACGTGCAGACACCAATCATGGCAAAGCGACGAATGTTGGTCTCATAATTCCCAGTGCTTCAGCAGCATCCGCCCTTGCCTTGCCTTTGCCTTGCCTCGCCTCGCCTCGCCTTGCCAGGACGCAGAAGCTCGACAGGCCATCTAAATTCAGTTCAATGAAAGAAAATTAAATCCCCAAACTTCCGACCATCATCCTTTGCATTTCTCGAGAATCTGGCTATCGATCCCGCCCTGTTCAATAGTGCGGCCCCACGTCTCGCCCTGGGACAAAAAAAGACTTGGTCAGGCGTATCACCACCCGTGCTCTGGAATGTGCCTCTCTTCTGCCACCTACCAACAACCAAGTTTAGCACACCCAACACGTCCGCCGCGCTGTGCCCCTCCCCCCAGATTATTAACGCGCCCCGAGACATTCTGCCTCTTCTCGAAATGGACAACGTCTCCTTCTTTGCTGCCGCTGGGGCCACCCGGCCGTCGACTCTTGCACACAATGCTCCGTGGGGCGATTGTTTAGGAATGGAGGAATGAAGGGGGCCGTATCGGCAGAATGTCGCCAGCCATCAGCTGCGGAGAGCTCCAAAGACATTGATACACCCCCTCGCTATCTGCTCTCTTGCGCAATTTGATTCTTTCTTCCCTTTTCTTCTTCCTCTCAACATCCAACAAACACCGCCCTTGCAGTGTCCCTTTCCAACCACATCGCGACGAGCATCTTCATCGAGGCATCGCCGTCAGCCAAGACATCGTCAACTCGGCGCTGCAGAGTCACCATGGCTGCGCTCACGACGCTACTCGTGGCTCTGCAACTGGCCGGCCTCGCTGAGGGCACGCCGAACCTCGCCTTTCCCCTCAACGCACAGCTGCCTCTCGCTGCCCGATTAGACACCTTCTTTACCTACTCTTTCTCGCCGCAAACCTTCATATCAACCTCCAACATTACATACTCATTCGGCCAGAACCACCCTTCCTGGTTGTCAATCGAGAGTGCGACCCGGAGACTGTACGGAACTCCCAGGGCCGCTGATATCCCCGATGGCGAGGGCGATGTGGTTGGCCAGGAGGTCGACATTGTGGCCACCGACGCCACTGGCTCGACCACCATGGACTCGACACTGGTCATTTCGAAAAACCCCGCGCCTGTTATCAAGATTCCTTTGCAAGATCAAATAAAGACCTTTGGCAACTTTTCCGCACCCTTCTCTGTCCTATCGTACCCGTCCGCGCCGTTTCGGTATGCTTTCAACCCGGACACATTCGGCAAGAACAGCGGACTCAACTACTACGCCGTCTCATCCGACAATAGCCCACTACCAGCATGGATTCAATTTGATTCTGCCTCAATTACCTTCTCAGGTAGAACACCGCCCTTCGAGTCCCTCGTCCAACCGCCTCAGACCTTTGGCTTTATCCTAGTCGCTTCCGACATTGTTGGCTTTGCCGCAACCTCACTCGACTTTAATATTGTCGTTGGGAGCCACACGATTACCACTGAGAACCCTATAGTTGCGATCAATGCGACGAGAGGCAATGCAGTCGACTATGATGGGCTAAGAAATGCCATTGATCTAGATGGGAAGCCTGCGAAATTGAGCGATCTCGGTGTCACAACCGTAGGTATGCCTCGATGGCTCAATTATGACAAGGATACTGGCAAGATAAGCGGTACTCCTCGCGATGGCGATCATGCCAGTAACTTTACCATAACTTACAGCAGCGCGCTTTCTGCCACCTTGGATGTTCTTGTTGTGGTTAATGTTGCTACTGGCCTCTTTCAGTCTACCTTTGAGGACATGGAGGCCCGACCAGGCGGAAAACTTGATGTCGACCTCAGTCAGCATTTCAAAGACCCGTCTGACATCAATTTGAACATCACTACCAGCCCAACTGAGCAATGGCTCAAACTTGACGGATTCAAGCTTTCCGGCAATGTCCCGAAAGATGCAAAGGGCAGTTTCAATGTCACTGTCAATGCCAGCTCCAAGTCTTCCACCCTGTCGGAGAGCGAAAAACTTCATGTCAGCTTCCTGGCGCCGGACGGCACGCCGACGAGCACCTCAGTCACAACAAGCAGCCCAACCTCAACGTCCACATCTACGCCCGTGAGCCAGCCCAGTGAATCGCCTGTACCTGGAATGGGAGGTCGACTCAGTACTGGGGATATTTTGCTTGCAACGATTATCCCAATTCTGTTCATTGCTCTCATGCTCATGCTCTTTGTTTGCTTTCTGCGACGGCGCCGTGCTAGCCGCAGCTACCTATCGAGCAAGGCGCAGTCGAACACCACCAAACCCAGCAGAAACCTACGTCATGGCTCGGATTCGTCAACGCGACGCGCTGAGAATATGTCTGTTGTGCTAAACAATGAGAAGCACATGCTAAAGCCAACTTCGGCTGCGTACGTGGAAGCGGCCCCGCGCTCCTTGACAGCGAGGCGGTCATCGGAAACGCTCGGCGGAATTGAGGAGGATTATGAGGCAGTATCAGGACGACCACGAACAGGCGCAGGACAGTCTAGTGTCATTCGGAGCATTAGCCCCTCCGGAAGCAATGATGGGAGGCGCTCCTGGGAGACCGTGGAAGGGGATGCTCCATACATGAGCGGCGCCAAGGCAATGCACAATCGCGGTACCTCGTCTCCTATCCCGAGCATACCTGACTCTACACACCAAGTATTCCCGACCTCAAACTACATGGGTGCTACAGGCTCCGCAGGATTCAACAAGGACAGGGATGGTACCGCGGGAACGAGGAAGTCGTTGATGAAGAAGGTCTCAACTGTCGCTTCCACGCCAGCCTACGGACGCCGAGACCAGAAGAGCGCCGATACATACTCAAACAAGACGACTAGCTCTGTTGCTCTTCCAATCAACGAGCGTGGCCGCAACCCACGGCCGTTTGCGTCTACGATAGCGGAGAGCGAGGCGTCTGACCCGAACTGGGAATCCATAATTGTCTCCGACGGCAGCAACATGGATTTGCGCCGACCCGAACAAGCCTATCTGACAACCGGGCCTTCCGGAGAGGGCTTCGAATGGGTCGACCTAAGCGGTAGCCGCGATCTCAGGTCCACTCCGTCGTTCGGGTCTGCGGAGAACTGGCGCGTCATCAGCAAAGTAGATCCCACAACGACGACCTTGTTCAGGGATATTGCGGAGGACACACCATTCAGTCCACCATTCAGCACACCATTCAGCCCGGCCTCAGAGAGCCACGGACACGACGCCGTGTCGGGCGAGCCCTCTAGCCCCGCGGCGGCGCAGCAGGCGAGCAAATGGGGCGAGGTTGGCGCTGAGAAGAAGACCAAGATCCACGAGAGTGAGAGTGTCCTATCGACAGCTGCGAGCGGCGCGAGCGGCGTGGCGTGGCTCAAATCCCACTCAGGCAAGCTGTCGACAGGCAGTAGTTTCAAAGTGTTTATATAAAATGTTTGCGGCCTTGACGGGTCGGGCAAGCAGAAAACGAAAAAAGCAGCAGAAGGGTGTTGCGTGGCCTGTGCCTTCTTCCTTTCATTTCTTTCTCTTTTGTTTGCGGCGATTGATACCAGAACCTTCTTTAATTTCATTTTCTAGTGTTGGCGGACTGAGACAATATGAGCCGTGGGTGGAAAGGCTAATGTACGAATACTGGGTGACTTGATTTCTTTGCTTTACATATTACTTGGATTATAGAACAGAAGCTTACTATACACAAATCAACAAGCTGTGAACGAATATAGCAGCTAATCAACATTTATACCGCCTCATGTATTGAATGCTAGCAACCTTTGGCTTTTCACCTTTCCATTCTCTTCGTTTACGTTGACTTTTTCCACGACCCCGTACTTTGAGCCTTTGTAACCATCCAGAAGAGATGCAAGGTGGAGTAGATAGTATATGCGGTTATTTTATTATGCGGACGTCGTCTCAGTCTCAGGCAAAAGTTGCTCTCCCCCGCAGTCGTGAATTTCATGGACCTTGGGTCTGTCGGTTCAACATCATGCCGAGGAAATAGCACAGGATACTGCTACGCAGCAATTTAATGCTAGTAAAGTATGGCACCGAGCTCATTTTGTAATTTTCACATTTTTATAGAATAAGTTGTGCATAAATCAAAACCAGAACATTGGTGGGGAATTCATTGTCTTTTGGCTTGATAAGGTCGGAGCCTGCATTTGACCCTTGTCAAGCCCCTGGACGACCCATGTCAGTTGGAAGGGTTGGAAGTGATTTTGTGCTTGTCCGTAATTCTCTCTCTCCTTTCCCCTCAGTTTCTTCAACCTTGATCACTTCAATTACCCCCCTTTCCGCACATGACGATGCATCCTCCCACGCCACCAGGAGAGCAATGCCACGACAAGGGGCTCGGAAAGCTCACCGGCCTCGGCAACTGGCACGTCTGGCATATGAAGGCGCGTATGGCGCTGCAGACGCGGGGCCTGGGCTATCTCCTCGATGACGACGGGCCGCCCGAGATGCCGGACGACTTTGACCAATACGACGCGGACCGGGTGTCCGGCGTCGGTCTGTTGGTGGAGGCCATGTCCGCGGACGTGGTGGAGCGGGCGAACCGGCGCGGGTGGAAGCCCGAGCACGCGACCGTCACGGACACGCTCAACACCCTCGGTGCCATCTTCAGCGAGGAGCAGCAGGCGCAGCGCGACAAGGAAGATCGCGCCAAGGCGCTGCGCTGCCGGCTGGTCGGCCTGTCGCGGATGGACCTCGGCGCGGGCGCGCAGACGGTGCGCGAGTACATCCTGACGGCCAAGCACAACCACGACGCGCTGCTGGTGCACTACGGCGGCGACGGCAGCTCCATGGAGGGGGGCTGCGTGACCCCGGCCGAGGAGCTCCTGGAGCAGTTGTTCGTTACGTCGGTCGTGCAGGGCCTCCGCACGGCGCGGCCCAAGTGGTACGCCGAGTGGATGGAGAAGATGGCCGAGAGCACGCTGGGCGCGGCCGGCAGCCGTCCCGGCGTGACCGAGTGGCTGCTGGGCAAGGACAAGGCCGAACAGGAGGGGTGGGAAGCCGAAGCCGAAGCCGCCGCCGCCGCCGCCGCCTCCACCTCCACCGTCGCGCCAAGGCTGCCGCGGAGGGAGTCGGCGCTGGACTTTGCCCTCCCCTCCAACCGGCCGCCCACCGACCGGCGCCGCCGCCCAAGAAGCCAAGGCAAACCCTCCAAAAGATCCTGCAGGGGCGCTGCAGCTACTGCGCCTACCACCACCCATTGACGCACGAGCACAGCGACGAGGGCTGCTGGTACCGGCAACCGCGCAAGGCGCCGCTGTGGTGGCAGCGCAAGTACCGGGACGAGATTGAGGCGGAGGCCTGGCGGCAGGACGGCAAGCGGAAGAGGTCTCCGTCGCCGCTGACCTCGATGCGAAGCTTGTAGAGGCGGCTGCGGTGCGGGAATGCGCTGGGAAGCGGAGGCGAGGCTTTCGAATTTCGCTCGTTGTTGCGATTGTTATGATTTTTGCTTCTCTATGCTTCTCTTTTGCTGCGCGGCTCAGATAGGGCCATTGCTTGAAAAGGGGGTTCACATGCTGAGGGAAAAACAACACGGATGGGAAACACGGGAAAAGACGGTGACGATTGCATTTGGTCGCAAAGGTTCAGAATCGCTTCGGATTGTGCATTGATGGTCTGCACAAGCTGTTCAGTAAATAGGCACAAATATGATGTGTTTTGCACTCTGTTTTGGAAACCATGAATAACAGCACGATCAGCGTTTCCTCGGTGATTCGGGCCTGCGTTTGCTGTGTTTGGTTGACAGCTGGCAAGTCTTGCCTGCTTCACTGAGCCTCCTTCCTTTCGCGCCTCCTCTTCCAGCAACTTCCTCCCTCCGAGCAACATGCACAATTGATGAGCGGCAGACTCGACAAACGATAAACTCAGCCGTGCGACGATGAATCGATATCACCACGACCCGATCGTCCACCTCAAGGAGCTCCGCGGTCATGCCTCGTGGAAAGACTGGCACAAGGCGGTGCTCGTCTACCTCGACGCCATGGGCCTCCGACATCTACTCTTCCCCGACCTTCGAGCGCTGCGAGGCTCCGAGCAGCTACAGTACGTCACGGACCAGCGACGGGCGGTGCAGCTGCTGGTGAGTAGCATGTCGGAGCAAGTACTGCAGCGTTTGTGGCGGTGCGGCTGGGAGACGGGGTCGGCGACGCTGAAGAACACGCTCGCACTGCTGGAGGACATGCTGGCAGAGCCGGAGCGCCATCCGCAGCAAAGCTACGAGGCGCACCGCGACATCGTCGACCTGGCCCGCGGCGAATTCGTGCCCAAGCCCTTCCAGGGGCCAACCGCGGACGCGTATCTGAAGAGCGCGCAGCAGTGCCATCTGCGGCTGCTCGCGCGGTACGGCGGCGGCAGCGCGAGCGTCGAGGAGCTGCTAGAGCACCTCTTCACGTCATCGGTCATGGAGGGTCTCAAGGCGGCGCGGCCGGACCAGCACGAGTGGTGGATGCGCGAGCTGGCCGAAGGGCAGGGGTCCACGTTTGTCGAGCATCTCGTGTCGCTCATCAGGGATCCTTACTTGGATAACATGGCCCAGCGTCCGGGGGAATCGGCGCCCGAGAGCGATGACGAGCGGAGGATGTGGGATAGGCGCCGCGCGCGCAACAGGGCGAAGAGAGGCCGGGAGGCGTGGGGACTGCCCCAGTCGACGCCGCGTCGCAAACGACGTCGAAGAGCGAACCATCCCAAAAGACGCCGACAAACGAATTATCCCGACGTTTATCGCCCACGCTACGATGAAGATGCGTAGGAAACGGAGGGTTATGATCGTTGTTGCAGGACGGACTGGAATAGTCTGAGGGTAGGAGAGTACCAGTTGGATTAGCTTGGTATCGCGGTACGGGGGGTAGCGACTCTTGAATTGTACTATTAATGACGGAAGTATCTGGAGTTGGTAGGCTTGCTGTACCGAATTCTATGTCGCACAGATTCTTGTGAGACGTGTAATACATGTATGTATGCCTGATGTCACCAGAGCGCCTTCCTGAACCCGGGTAAGACGGCATGAATGACTACGTGACGGCATTGTGGATAATTGTAAAGCTACGTTCTAATAAAAGAACTACACAGTTATTTGTATGACTTTACTCCCCCAACCTGTGAGTATCGCCAGAAAGATGATGGGTGGTACTGTTGGTGCACTCCGAGACCGGGTATTAGTCGTCGGTTAACCTGAGGCAAGGCTGCGGTTGGGTGACAGCCTGGCTGTAGAAAGGGGGATAGTGTGTGTCATTGTTTGGAGTAGATTTGAACACGCGACCCCCTAGAGAATCCGGCTGAAAGAAAAAAAAAATTGTTCAAACAGAGTCTGGAGGGACGAGATGGAGGGTACATTTGGTGGCTTGCCCTGAATTGGGGAGAATCAAGGTATGTAGTTTGGTGTGGCGCGTGCGCGTCGCCACCATCCGTGGGTAATGTTGGGGACTTGGGGAGGATGTCGCAAGCGAGGGAGGGACTTGGGGGCTTCTGGAAACTTTATAGCCAGTGGTTGGTAATATGGGAGAATGCAGTTCTTGGCCAAAGGAATAATGCGAGTTTGCGAACACATATACCGGTTGTCTGGAGTAGCAGGGGGCCCTTGTTGCGGAAGATGGACGTGCGTGTCCGCCGGCGCCCGGGGGGGCCTTGCAGCTGGGGGGGGGGGGGGCCCGGACCCAAGATCAGGATTTGCCTCCCCACAACTTGGAGGCTTGTGGGTGGTGCTAAAAATGGTAAATGAAAGGAGATGGGTTTCTGGGCGGCCCAATCACGATTCATTCGGAGAAAAGAAGGCCAATGTTGGGCGACAAAGGTGCGTGGAGGTTAGGTGCCTGCGACGGCTTCTGTCAGTGTGGTACGGCGGCGTAGGCCTGCTTAATAACTTGCCTGTTGGGTGGCTGTGGCTGGAGAGCAGCACGGCCAAAAAAAAAAAAAAACGAAAGGGCACATGATGCTGAGGGTTGTACTCCGTAGGCAGGCAAGCAGCAAGTAAGCGAATTAAGCCCCCTTTGTACGCTGGCCTGGGACTGGGTTTATTGGGGTGTTGGGTTTATTATGTCCTGCCGAAGCTGACCGGGCATCATTGGTAAGCGCGGGATGGAGCCGGGGCTGTTGAAAAACGTTGATGACAGCTTTAAGATTAGTAGGTGTTACTCTTGCGCACAGAGGGACAATCTGTCTTGAAACAGCTGATGCTCTTGAACGGGGACGAGGACAAAGTTAGTACCTACATAGGAACTAGTACTATGCAAAACTTGGTACGACAGGAGGTAAGCATCTGTACCTATCGTTATCAAAGACGGGTCGAAGTTGCGTTGTTCCCAGTCGTCGTTGGGTTAGTAGGTACTACATGTAGAAGCGGCTGTGCCGGCGAGAGCGAGCCTTTTTTTTATTAGCGGCACAGGAAGCTTTGCGGGGACCTGCAGCAGATTGCGAACTTTTTTTTAGCTCTTCACACACATTACACATTGCGGCAACAGGCAGGTGAAAAAGGAGGAAACCGGCCGTGTCCAGGGATCGTTTTTTTGTCCTACGACCTACGAGGGCTAATTTAGGCATCAATGACCATGACTGAACAGCTTTGCCAAGTCTGAAGCGGCACAAGCTCACAACCCCTAGGCATAGATAGGTACCCAGGAAGCCTGTACAAAGGAGCTTGAAACTGATGGCGAGGTACCACCCTCGTTCGGTACCTTGGTGCCTGTGTTGTAGCGTCATAGCCTCAGCCTTTGCTGGCCTATTTAACTCGGGTCCCCCATGTACCTCCCTAGTGTTGATACTAGACAACTTCTGCCGGTACAAGCCCCCGCCCTCGACAGCGCACCAGCACAGCACAGCACAGCACAGCCGATCATCCATCCTCTCTCTCTCTCCTCTCGCCGCTCTAGCTAGACCTTCCGACTCACACTCCTCCCAACACCACCGCGACCATAAAAATTTTCTCCCTCCTCCCATCGACCGCCCGAGGCGCAGATACTCTGCATCGCGTCCTCATCGTTTCGACCTCTCGTCTGCCCGCAGCTTTACGCAAGCATCACAATACCAGCGAACCCCTCCGCAGCCACGGACAGCCCCGCGCACCACGGTTTTCCATCCCACCCCTCGTCCCCACGAACCAAACCACAGCAACCATACACATCATCCCATCATCGTCTCGCGGTAGCTGCTCTCGCGCCGCTCCCTCGACACAGCAGTCCTTTCCGTAACCATGGGTCAAACCCTTTCGGAGCCGGTGGTTGACAAGGTATGCTTCTCGTGATTTTCCTTTCTCAACGTCTTCCTATCGCTCCCCCCCGCTCCACGCTGCTCGAACCGAAACTGGGTCACAGCTGGCACAGCTAGCTGTCTGCTACCAGCAACGCGCTTTTCGCTCTGCTGGGATCGCGAGTCCCTGCAACCCCGGGAATGGTCCATGAATTGCACATCGATGGCTTCCTCTGCCAAATTCAGAAGCCATCACCCTCCTTTCACCTCTCAACAGACCGGAATGCTGCGCATTCACGCGCCTTGCTGAGCACAGAAATCCCTTCCTCCACGCCCCGCATTCAGTCGCCCGCCACCACAAACCACTCGTGACCCGCGTGCTGTGTCGCAATATGCGAAGACATGCATGGCCTCTATCTTTTCGAATTACTATACTGAACTAGAGCTAATTTTTCCCCCTCGTTTTTCCCCTACCATAGAACTCATCCAAGGGCCAAGATGACCGCCTCCTTTTTGGCGTCTCTTCCATGCAAGGATGGCGCATCAGCATGGAGGATGCTGACACCACTGTCCTCAACCTGATGCCCTCCCCCACCGCCGAGGAGTCCGAAGTCCACAAGAACGCTCAAATGTCATTTTTCGGTGTATACGATGGCCATGGCGGCGAAAAGGTGGCCGCGTACTGTGGCGCCAATATGCACAGCATAATTGCCAGACAGGAATCTTTCAAGAAGGGCGACTATGTCCAAGGTCTCAAGGACGGCTTTCTCGCAGCCGATAGAGCCATGCTTGGTGGTATGCTGAAGCTCCTGCGCCTACTCCTGACCCCTCCATTTTCACCTACTAACCCATCCCTTAGACCCCAAATTTGATGAAGAAGTCTCTGGCTGCACCGCCTGTGTTAGCTTGATTGTGGGCAACAAAATCTTTGTGGTACGTCTGCAAGCTTTCGCCACAGTGGCCTCAAACATGGCACCACGAGACCGCTAATGCACAATACAGGCGAATGCTGGTGACTCCCGAAGTGTCTTGGGCATCAAGGGGCGCGCTAAACCCATGTCCGAAGACCACAAGCCCCAACTCGAGAGCGAGAAGAACCGCATTACTGCCGCTGGTGGTTTTGTCGACTTTGGACGTGTCAATGGCAACTTGGCATTGTCCCGTGCCATTGGCGACTTTGAGTTCAAGAAGGTTGCTGAGCTGCCCCCCGAGGCTCAGATCGTCACCGCCTTCCCTGATGTCCAGCAGCATGATTTGACCGACGAGGATGAGTTCCTCGTTCTTGCTTGCGACGGTATGTTTTGAAATGCCACTACACAACAAACAGGACTTGTAAATTTTTATCGCGATGCTGACCTCTACGCAGGTATTTGGGATTGCCAATCCTCGCAGGCTGTTGTTGAATTCGTTCGCCGCGGCATCGCCGCCAAGCAGGACCTCGAAAAGATTTGTGAGAACATGATGGACAATTGTCTGGCTTCCAACTCTGAGACTGGAGGTGTCGGCTGTGACAACATGACCATGATTATTGTCGCATTCCTCAACGGCAAGACCAAGGAGCAATGGTACGACGAGATTGCCAAGCGTGTTGCCAACGGTGACGGTCCTTGCGCGCCTCCCGAATATGGTATGGATACTGAACCAGAGCTCGCCCAAGGGCTCTCGTAAGCACCCAGAGTTAACTCTCCCTCAGCCGAGTTCCGTGGCCCCGGCGTGCATCACAACTACGAGGACAGCGATAGTGGATATGAAATGGATGCCCATAGTAAGAAGGGATTCGCTAGTGGTGGGTCTCGCGGTCGAATTATCTTGCTCGGCGATGGCACAGAGGTTCTTACGGGTTCAGATGACACCGAAATGTTTGACGATGCCGACGAAGATCAGGACCTTGAGAGCCAACTCTCGAACACCACGGCGAACCACAAGGACACCAAGGCGGCGTCCACTGCCTCAGCCTCGACCTCAACCGAAGCTGCCGAATCCAAACCCGCGTCCGACAGCCAAGAAAAGAAAGAGGCGATCACCTCGGAAGAGACTAAGAAGGACTAGGTGGTCGTCTCGACAAGCCGGTGTGACGATACAATGGCAGAACCGGGTGACGGTGTCAAAATGAAACCCCATGACCGATGAAGGCATCTCCAACCTCCGTTCCTCTACATCTTAATTTTTCTGCTTTTCACCTTACCTTACGTTTCAAAGATCTCCAGGTTTGGGCGATGATATCCTCCTCTACCCTTTTTTTGTTCCCATGTGCCCAATGTTCTCTTTCGAATACCATATCTGCTAGTGACGCTTTGGGTTTCGCCGGAAGGAGCAGTGCCGGTTTTTCTCTAGACATGATGTATTTTTTTTTCTTCGCACCATTATGCCTAGCTGTGCAGCTGAAACACGAACTGGGAAAAGTGCGGGGAGCATGCAAGCGACGCCGAGGAGGAGAAACGAGTGAAAAAGCAAAGGAATAGATGCCGATGGACGGCCGGGGAGGTGGTGATCTTTCTCTTCAGACAATGATGACATGACCAATAGAAGGAAGATGGACGTGATCTCCTCCCACCCCCCCAACCAAGCGCAACCGAGGATGGGAACTGGGGGATGGGGGAAGGCAAGGGATTGAGCGGAAGGTTTGGAACGCAAGATATCTTATTGTTACTTTTATTTATTTTTTTCGAGACGAGAGGGGCGGCGACGGTTACACGAGAGAAGGATACGGCTAGGATTTGTACCTTGCAGTACTACGAACATAAAAGATAAAAAAGACAAAAGCTAGTTATAATCGTCGATGGTGGTACTGGTATTCTTTTACCCCCGAGCATACGCAGCTTCCTTTGTAAAACTCATTCTTGAACAAAGAAAAAAAAAACATTGACTTTTGAATATAAGGGTATCTAGATTTCCTCTACCTTTGGTTCACTTTATACAAAATATCGTACAACGGTGCTGCTCCGTCCTACATGTCTATCAAGATGAGGAGGCCCCGGCCGCTCCGTGCCGTCTCTAATGCAATGAATTCAGATACTGTACAAGCGGGTGGTTTCCGCTGCTCTTCTCGCCGTCCTGTGCTGCCGTCGCATGGGGCGCTAATTCTTCTTTTTGGTCTGCTTCCTTCTGAGTGGATGACGACGACGACGACGACGACGACGAGCCTATTTTGCTGCTGCTTGCAACCGCAGCCAACTCGCCGTCGCTGCGCTTACGCCAGGGCGGCGTCGCGTGCTGGTTGTACAGCACCATGCGACGCACCTCAAAGGCGCTGTCAAGGCGGACCTGCGTGCGCGGCGCCGGCTCGCCGTCCTCGACGCCCACGAGCGGAATCGTAAGCGCTGGTCGTTCCGCGACTGCGTCGTCATCGTTGCTGGTGGCGGCAGCGGCGTCTTGGTGCTGGTCGAGTGCTCGCGCGGCGCGCAGCACCTCGACGAGTCTGTCCGCCGGCACGTAACCTGCCGTGGCGTCGCGGATGGCGACCTCGATGGCGCGCACGGCATGTGCCTTGGACTCGACGGGATTCTTGCGGAGGGTGGCGGCCATGTCGCGTGATAGAAGCTGCGGGGCATGTTCTCGCCACCAGGCGTGGTGGTGGTCAACGCCGCCACCGGTGTCGATGACGGCCTTGCCCAGTAGTGCGGCGGTGACAGCCGTGCGGGCGGCGCGGACAGACAGGGCGCGCTCCTTGACGGCGTAAAAGACGACGGCAGCAAGCGCAGCGGGGCTACGAGTGCCGATGCACAGGTCAACAAGGTGGCGGTAGGCGGTCGCGACGGCGGCACGCTCGCCGACGGCGCTGTCGTCGCGGGGGTTCGTCGCGGGAGTCGCGAGATCCAGAGCCCACAAGGCCGTGTCCCAGTCACGGACATGCGGCTGGGCACAGTGCTCGAGGATGAGATTAAGAGTGCTGGCGGGTAGCACGCCGACCGCACCGCGGCTGCCTCCGCGCTCGGAGATCAGACGGTCGACGAGGACACGATAATCGTGGTAGCGCTGGCTGGCGACCGTTGAGTGAAAGAGGAAGAATTCTGTAAGTACGGCGTTGGTGGCGACGCCATCCTCGTCGGCCAGCCAAGAGGAACCGAAGCGTGCCGCCTGCTTGTCGAGGAAAGCGGGGAGCGTCTCGCCGGAGCGCAACGCCTGGTGGGCGAGGGTACCGGCCGTGACGATGCCAACGCCGCGACGCGTGCCCGGGTCATCAAAGAGGCCGAGGTCAAACATGGCGGCCTCGACTTGCAGCCGGACGTCGTCGCGCTGCACAAGGCGCAGGAAATGCAGCCAGGTGCGCGTGTTGGGGTAGAAGCAGCGCTCGCGCATCTTGACGAGCACCTTGTGGAAGAAGCGGACGTCATGCTTGCGCACGTAGCAGTCGAGCAGGATGTTGAAGGCGTCCGTGTCGAGAGGGACCCCCCAGCGCTCGGCCCGCGAGAGTAGGCGCTCGGCGCTCGCCCGGTGGCCGCCGTGCGCGGCCATGAACTGCAGCGCCATCTTGAGGATAGGGGTCGTGATGAACCGGCGGGCTGATGGGTCCTCGAATGCCTCCATGATCATGCGGACGCGGATCTTGTCGGTGTGGGTTCCATGGGTGTACACCGGACGCGGCAGCCCCGGCTTTAGGCGTCCGTATACCAACGACTTGATAAACATGTCAAACGACGGCTTGGTCCACTCCTCGGGCCGTGGCGTCTTCTCGTACGCAGAATCGATCCAATATTGTTGCTCTTTGTAGAGCCATATGTTCTCAAGCTGGCCGGGGGGCACGACAGCACCACCATCCTCGGCGCCTTCAATGACGGGCCAGAGGCGCTGCGCGGCGTAGTCAACGCTCGTCACCTCACCGAGCTTGAAGATTTCAACATCTTTACAAATGGCGATGATTTCGTCGGCTGCCTTGGCGAGCACAGGTCCCTGGCCACGCAGGACGACCGCCGTGGCGTTCTCGTGGTCGCTCGTCATGCGCAGCCGTGCCGCCAGGCCGGTACGCGCCTCGAGAAAGTTGACATTCTTGCCGCTGGGCACGTTCAGCTCCCATTCCCGGGGCAGAACGATGCGCATGGCATGCATGGCGGGCTTCCGGCCCCGTGCTTGTGTCATGTTCTTGAGCAGGCCGAGGGTGTCGGCGGCGTCGCGGCGGCGGACCTTGCCGGCCTTGCGTGCCAGCATTTCCTCACCAACACGGATGCGCGCGACACGGCGGGCACGCTGTAGGCTCAGCGCCGTGGACTCGGCCGTAGGGTATCGCCGTGCGGGCGGGATATAAGCCGTGCCAAGCATCTCGTCGACCGCCTTCTCGATCTCCGGGGTCTTGTCTCGGTACGCATAGCGAATCTCGCGGTTGCGGGCCAGCTTTGTGTGCGATAGTTTGGGCTTGACGACGGTGGTGGCTTCCGTCGTTGTTTCCGGGTCGGTAGAAGCGATTGTGCTGGGCGCTGGTGAGGAGCCTAAAGGTGAGGAGCTGAGATGAAGTGGCCGTCGCTGTCGGGCAAAGGACAGCGTCTTCCGAGCAAGATTCGCAGGGTTCGTTGCAGCTGCACTTAATCGAGGTACGCCGAGCCGAGCGGCTGGTGTCCTGAGTAGTGCCGCGACTCCCGCATACATGGGCGTGCTACGCCGAGCGTATGGAACTTGCGATAGTCATGAATGTGTGTGTGGTGTGGTCGAGAGAGGGTGCCAAAAGTTTCGCGATGCCAGGATTGTAGTGGAGTCACGTGCAAGGTCTCGATGTGAAGGACTTGTTGGAAGTACAGTCTTGTCTCGAGTTCTTTTTTTTTCTTTTCTTTTTTTTTTAAAAAAAAATCCCTTTGTCCTTATCGTCTTCGGTACCGCTTTTTGCCAGTCTTGTTCCCGTTATCGGTCACCACCTTATGCTACCACTTCGGCATCTACGGTATCCCGATCGGCCACTCGGAGGGCGCATCGAAATTGTGAGAGCCCCGACAGCCGGCCGCCAACCCCGCCCGCCGCAACACACCAATGGCATAAACACAGAAACCCCAATGAGTCAAAAATGGACAACGCCCTGCCGTCCCTGCTGGGCCTTGGTGCTTGGCCAGATGACTTAGATCCCTTGCCTTGGCGTCTGCGTCTTACCGATATCGCAAGATTGGTGTAGCCATGATGCCAAACACTAACGAAGCTTTAAGCCCCTCTTAGCCACCGCCCGTTATCCTTTGCCGCGCTGTCCGCCATATCTGATGCTTATCACCAGTCTGACGAGTCTGGCGAGATGGCCGCGCACCGAGCTGTTTTCTCATTGAGATATAACACCATGGCCAGCACCCTTCTCAAACGCTCATGCCCGGCAATGGCCAGGACTGGCATCCCGTCCTATGCCCGCCGTTATGCCTCAACCGCTGCTGCTGCCATCCCAGTGGACGACGAACCGGCCCCTATTGCCAAAAGTGCCGTGCTGCACAGAAACATTAAAATTCCACCGTTGCAAGTCGTAGCAGCGAACGGAACCCGTATGCGTTTCTCCAGCGGGCTTGAAGTGGAGGACAGCACAGTCGGCGCCTCGGTGGCCTGCCTAGGCCACGGAAACATCAGAGTTCGGCAGGCAATTATCGATCAGATGGACAAGTTTTCCTATTGCAACTCCATGTTCTTCGGCCATCAAGTCGGGGAAGATCTTGCCACCGAGCTGATCAATGGCACAGGCGGTGCTATGGCCAGGGCCTACATAATGTCATCTGGTTGGTTATATCTGCACCTTGCCAAGAACATGATTAACATATATCGACACAGGATCTGAGGCCATGGATGCAGCGATGAAAATGGCACGACAATACTTTATGGAATTGAACCCCAAGCAGCCGCCACGTATCAACTTCATTGCGCGACAAGGCTCCTATCACGGCACTACCATCGGCGGGCTGTCCATGAGCGGACATGTTGCACGACGGAGTCTATTCGTCGACATGCTTCTACCCAACGTGCATCGAGTCTCAGCATGCAATGCCTACCGTGGTATGAAGCCAGGCCAGACGACTGAGGAGTATGTCGAGCAACTGGCGGATGAGCTTGACAACAAATTCCAGCAGGTTGGTCCGGAGACCGTCTGCGCATTCGTTGCCGAGCCAGTAGTTGGTGCGGTAAGTTGAATTTGACGAGTCACCAGATCTTTGGATTCTATGCTTACGGCAACCTATTCTCGGTAGGCCCTAGGATGCGTTCCAGCGGTGCCTGGATACTTCAAGGCCATGAGACGAGTCTGCGATAAATACGGCGCTCTCCTCATCTTAGACGGTCTGTACTCCCCGAACAGCCTGGAAAATACCAACTTCTAATCGCTTAGCAGAGGTCATGTCGGGAATGGGCCGGTGCGGATCGCTTCATGTATGGCAGCAGGAAGGCGTTGTGCCTGATATACAGACAATGGCGAAAGGATTGGGGGGCGGGTATGCCCCGGTGTCCGGGATGATGATAAACCACCGCGTCGCAGATGCTCTCATGGCGGGAACTGGGTATGCTTGAGCCATCAATGCGGCTGACTTGACTGCTAACAGACGTCAGGGCCTTCCTGCACGGCCACACATACCAAGGCCATCCGATCGCGTGCGCCGCCGCGTTGGAGGTGCAGCGCATCGTCCGCGAAGATAATCTCGTGGAAAATGTCAAGAAGACTGGCAAGCTACTGGGCCGGCTGCTACATCAGGAACTTGACAGCCATCCGAATGTCGGCAACGTCCGAGGCAAGGGCCTGTTTTGGGGTGTAAGTGCAACTCGTGGAGTGTATGGCGGGCTGCGCTAACGTATATATAGATTGAGTTTGTGCGTGACAAGGAAAGCAAGTCGCCATTCCCAGTCTCAGCAGGAGTGGCCAACGTCGTGCACAAGACGGCGCTGATGGACGTGGGTATCATGCTGTATCCTGGTATGGGTAGCATGAACGGCGTTGAGGGAGACCACGTATTGGTGTCGCCAGCCTACACGGTCTCGGAGAAGGACATTGAAGGACTCGTGAGTAAGATTAAGGATACTGTTGATAGGACATTTGCAAGGATGTGAGGAGATTTCTTGGAAATCGAGCTGGGAATTTAAAGTTGTGTGTACCTGCGAGCTTGTCGTGTTAGTTGCACGGGTGGCTGGTGGCTGGGCACCAGCCTCGATTCCGCCACGAGGGACGATGAACCACAAGCACAAGTGAGAGAGGAAGGCTGTCGACGATGAGGGCACCGTGAACAGAAGAAGGCGGTTTTGCAAGAATGCAGTGTGTGTGTTAAATTTTCGCCCTGGTTCAACCGAGTAACTCGCATTTCCAAGGCCAGCACCCCTGCATCTCAGCACCACTAGGATGACAATTCCGGCTCTTTGCAGATATTACATCATGCCATGCGCCACACGGGGAGCCCCACATGGCCTAGGCCGGCCCAGTGGGGGGGTTCAGGCAGCCTTTCAGTGGTTTCAGCGGCGCTGGTGCCGTGCCTGGCCTACAGTGATAGGTACCTCTAACTGTAGTACTTGGCCGATAGCTTCCTTGTTTCCCACTGCAACAGCTTCTCCAGCTTTCTTCTTCAAGTTGAACTTCTAAAAATTCGGCGCGGCTGGCGCGAGGAACTCTTCATTCTTCCTTTGGGTTGCTTTGTTGGCCAGCTTCTTCCTTCTCTCTGCCTGCTTTGACCTCCCTCTCTGTCGTTTGTGTCTCTTCTGGCTGACGACGGTACTGGCCCGTTTCGCTGAAGCTGAAAGCGTCCTCGTCGTCGTCATACTAACTTTGCTGCCAAGACCTGTGTCGTCTTCTCGACCACATGCGATATTTTTAACATCACACCACAAAGCCGTCGCTCGCCTACTGCAAGACAGAAATCATGCCGATGAAAATCTAAACCCGACCTTGATCACGAAAAGCGACGCTCGTCGAGGGCTTGCCCGCCCCTCGCCAGATCCACGGTGCCCATTTGAGACGCACCAGCTGCTATGAAGCTCCGCAGCTCGCGCCGTGTGGCAGGTCTCAAACCGGACGACTTTGACCATGAAATCGATCTCGTCGACAATGACGGCTCCGTATCCCCGCACAACGGTCACCACTACGCCCAAATAGACCGGACCGCGACGACTTCCAACCTCTTGACGCCTACCTCCAGCACGCGAAGAAGCAGCCGAGCTCCTAGCAGCGCCGATCAGTCGAATGCATCTAGTAGGCGTCCCAGTCCCGGCGGCAGTCGCCAAGTTATACTCGAGCAACCGGAAGAGCAACAGACGGATCGCACCGTGACGCCGTCGCCATCTCAGCCCGCTATCGAAGTACAGGGCGCGACTCCGATGCCTGAGCCCCGGCCGTACTCGACCACCAAGAAGGTGGTTGACAACCGAGAGACGTCCATTGACATTCTTTACGAAAACGAGCGCGGCGGCTTCTTCTGTGGCGCTGCTTTGTTCTCCTCAAAGGCACTGGGCGGGTTGGACCCTACTCCGTGGACAAACGAGTTTCACAAACCATCATTAACCGACATACATACCGCCGTCGTCCCCGATCCGACGTGGGAATGGGCTTGGCCAGAATGGCGTATCAACCATCAAGAAGGAGTCGATGAGTTCGGCTGGGAATATTCCTTTGCCTTTTCCAGCATGTTTTCTTGGCACGATGCCAAGTGGTGGAATTCCTTTGTCAGACGGCGAGCTTGGATACGGCGAAGGGTAAAGAAGCGTTGCGACCACAGGGCTGACGAGCCCCATCTCCTCACCACCGACTACTTCTCCGTACGACCAGCGTCGGACCGCACGAGAACCGCAGCCGGCAGCCTCGTTAGCCGGGCTCCCAGCCGCGCAAGCACCACCCAAGCGTCTACTGTGGATTTCTTCGAGGAAGAGCCCGACATCTTCGATCTCCCGACTTTAATGCGGACCCTGCGCTTCGCTCGCATAGATCGCGAGAAGCGAGAGGCCGTAGAAAACTACCTGGCGCATGCGCAAGACCTCCCGGCCCTGCAGAGGAACATGCACGAAATATTGGGGCTCTTCATTTTCCAGGCATCCCGCAGGTTGCTGCTATGTCACATTGTCGCCAAGTACAACGAGGCCAATCGCGATGCCGGAACGGAGCCCACCCCGGCGCTGAAGAATCGACGAGACGCGCTCAAGGCAGCGCTCCGGCATGCGGATCAAGAAGTCCGTAAGCTGGCTTACTGGAGCGACGTCAAGCACATGGTTGCCTCGGGTGAGTCGAGGATCCAGCTGAAAGATGACCGACACAAATTCTATGAGACTTTTGAAGGCATCGATCAAAGTGGTCCGGCGCCACCGAATCTAGGCGCACTCCCGGGTAAATCTTGAACCCCCCCCCCCCCCATCTTTCACCGGAAAACCTGTACAACCGCACATATCCTGTTTACACTTGCCCTTGCTGGATGACCCGCTTCCTTTCTCGCATGTCTTGTTATTTCCTTTTGCCGTCATGGGTCATCGGCTCGTCTACGTCATGTTCTACGTATTGGGCGTAATTGTCGGACGCTATAAAGACTTCATATTGGCGCAAGGTGCATCGTGAGCGTTTCCGCGGAGATTCGAATCCATCGGCAAAGAGTTGGCCGTTTCATCTGTCATGCGTAATTTCTAGTCTTTTGGATATACATAATGACTGTATTTGATTATCACACCGCTTACCGTCTCACATAACTCGATCGTTGGTCGGCGCGTGCTGCATTCGGTGACAGACCTAGTCTCGACGTTGCGCGACGGAGGGCAGTCGGTCAGCGGAGCATCCGAGGTCGTTTGGCGGTTGCACAGCAAGTCCTGGAATAGAATGGAAGACTGCATATTGTACGGAGTGAATTCTTTCATGACATGACGCAATTTCTGCAGCGCAACCGCACGGAACAGACGCCCCGTGAGTCGCGTCTGCTCAAGCAGATAGAACACAAACAACAGGGCCAGCGCTCTACAACCATGAAAAGACTTAATCGTATCCAATCCCTCAACTCCAGACACCGCATCCACATGTAACCCGAGAAATGCACACCACTCATCCCGCAAGGCCAGGCTCAAAACTCGCGGCTCTCGCCAATCTCGCAGACGTCAAAGACGCCCTCCTCGGCGATGCCGCTGCGGGCCAGCGCCTTGCGCAGCAGCTTGGGCGGCTCCAGCACGTCCTCCATCGTCAGCGCCCACGTGCCCCAGTGGATGCCCATCGCCCTCCTGCACTTGGTGTCCTTGAAGATGTCCACGGCGTCGAACGGGTCCGCGTGCATCGCCGAGAAGGCGGCGCGCGGAAAGTACGCGCCGATGGGGACCAGCCCTAGGTCGAACGGCCCGCGCAGCGCCCCAATCTGCGCAAACTGCGGGCAGCGCGGCAGCGCCGCGTACTCGGCCGCGTGGTCGTCCGCGCCGGCCGGCAGCCCCCGCGGGACGCCCCGGTAGCCCGTGTCGCCGCCGAACCAGACCGACTTGCCGCCCGACGACACGGCCCAGCTGCACCACAGCGTCGTGTCCTTGTCGAGCAGCGTGCGCGCCGACGTGTGCTGGCACGGCAGGCACGATATGCGCGCCGTGATGGTGTCTGCGCCGTCTGCGGCGCCGGTTCGACTCACCGCGGTGCCGGCGTCGGTGCCGGTACTGCTGCCACCACCACCGCCACCGTCGCCGCCGCGGCGCTTGACGGTCAGCTCGGCGTCGTGCCACCAGTCGAGCTCCGTGACCTTGTTGAGCCCGCTGGCGCGGAACCAGGACTCGAGGCCGAGGCCGACGAAGAACTGCGCCTGGGGCTGGTGCTTCTGGATCTCGAGCACGGAGGAGTGGGAGAGGTGGTCGTAGTGGCTGTGGCTGATAACGACGGCGTCGACGGCGGGGAGGTCGGCGAGGTCGCAGGGCTTCGGCGTGTACCGGCGCGGGCCGAGGAAGCGGAAAGGCGAGCAGCGGTCCTCGAAGACGGGGTCGAAGAGCACTCGCAGGCCGGACGGGTACTCGACGTAGTAGCAGGCGTGCCCGAGCCAGGTGGCGCGCAGATGCGGCGAGGCGCGGCGGTGCGGGAGGAAGCGCGGCTTGACGACGTTGACGGTCGGCGGGGTAGTGTCGGGTGAGGAGATCCGGCCGGTGATCATGGGCCTTTGTAGTTCGTGCGGTGAGCTTAGCCAGTGCAATTGGGAGGGGGTCGCATTTGGGCGGCTGGGTGTGTGTGTTTACTCACCAGAGGAGCTCGTGGAATAGGCGGGAGGGCTCGTTGAGGTTATACCAGGACGGGTATGGGTTCTTGAAGCCAGTGAGCTTTCCGCTCTTGTTAGTAACGTGGTGGGGTTTGGCGATGGCCTCGTCGGGGATGGCCTTGACCTCGGTCAGCTTGGTGACCGAGGTGGTCCACGTCTCGTCTGCCATGAGTTGTGGCTTGCGCTGAAGGTTTGGGATATTTCTGAGAGTGAGACCAATGAGGACCGACAGGACAGAGTCGAGAGCAAGCGAAGATGGAATATAGCTGTGTAGGTGAAGGAGCGAGAGGGGAGGGGACAGTACAATCAAGGTTTATAAGGAAATTGAATCGGCAATGGGATCAGACGCACACCCCAGAGCGGAGTTTATTGTGCTGGCGTAAGTTGAGGTTGGGATACTGGGGTGAAGAAGACCGTACTAAAGCTAAATAAATGCGTTCGGAGTTAATGCACTAACAAGTATCATGCGTTGGCAGCAGAATCCGCATCCGAGCTCTCAGCTTTGCGAAACGGGATAGGATGGAGTAGAGTTAGCTGATGGCTGATGGCGCAGTCTTAGCTAACCGGCTGTAGGTTAACTCCGCGCCCGAGTCTCCAGCAATTTGTTCGGGGGCCTAGCGACCATAAAATGCTGGTGGGATGACGACGCGGATTGATATCAAGTAGTTGGCGCGTGTTAGTTGGAGATGCTTTGAATTCTAACCGCGGCGAGAAACTGCTGTTAAGCTGTCGTGCATCTGGTGGTGTTGGCGTAGGATGCGTCCCATGGACGGGGGACGAGGCTGGCCAGGTATCACAGTCGACCTCGCTTCCGTGTCTCCATTTTCTTCAAAACAAACACCATGGTTAGTAAAAGAATATCAGTTTTCACGTCTCAACTGGCATAAACAAGCACTTTGGGGGGCGTTTTCGGCCTGACCCAGCTGACGCATACGACGAAAGAATCCAGGTGGTGCTCCAGGGTATCGTGTATTTCGACTATCCATAATAGATTCCATGACTCCGATTCCGCAGAAAAATTTCCGATATTGATTTCGCATATCTCTTCTCGGGACCCAGTTTCCTGATGTCCTTTTCAACGTGTCCGTTTCACCAGACACATTCTTCATCCCTCATAGGTACTCGCAATCATCGAGACGCTATTCCAGCCCACGCGGTGACACGTGACGACCCGAACGATGCTTTCTTTAGATGGCCAGGCGCTCGACCTTGTCGCGGAGAGCCTTGATCTGGCCCGCCAGCTCGCTCGCCTCGTTGGAGTTGATCGACGCCGCAATGACGGAGCGGCTGACGCCGCACGCGCGGCCGAGCAGCGACTTGCTGGGCACGTACACGTACGGCGTGCCCTTGTCCTCGCACAGCAGTGGGATGTGCAGCAGGATGGCCAGCGGCTCCGTGTCCGCCGCCAGGATGGCGATCTCGCAGGTGCCGCGGTTCAGCGCCTTGGTCACCTCGTTGGCGCCCTTCTTGGACTGTCGGATGTGAGTGGCAGACTGCAGGAGGTCGAGGATCTCCTGGGTCAGCGCGGCGTCGGCCAGAGGCCAGGCTGCAGAGTTTGTTAGATGCTACTTGTTCTCTTTTATTTTTTTTTTCGGGGTGGGGGATTAGGCAACGTACCGACGTTCTCCTCAGACATTTTCACGAAGTTGGGATGAAAGAAAAAAGGGTAGATAAATAAGGGGATTCCTTGGTAAGAGGCTCGCCCGAAAAAGGTTCACTGCCGTTTGGGAGGAAGAGGGGAGAAGGCGAGAGCCGGACTTTGGTGATGATTGAATTGACAAAAGTCAAGAATAACGACGAGAAGAAAAAAAATCCAGCCCCATTTGTCGAAAAGCGTAAAGCCCCACTACAATGATTGCCATTGGTCAGACTTCTTACCGCTTTGCGCTCGACTTGTATTGGTGGATCTCGGGAAAATAGTGGGTCTAAATATTTCTTTGACGGGCTGAGTTTGGTCAAGTAAAAGGACTAATAAATGAATCAACGTTGAAAAAAATTATTGTCAACAAGAGTATATATGCTTTGCCTCATCAATAATGAAAGAACCGCAGCCTCACAAAATCCTTCGCTATGTGCTCATTCAAGCCTGAAAATTCACCAGACATAAAACTCCTCCAGAAGCGCCACCAATCATGCTCGCTTTCAAACACAAAACCAGTCAATCGTCTTTTTACAGATCCATCGCTTGGGTATCATCTCTCGCATCCTCCACGCCAAGTTCCTTCTCCAGCTCATCCGCCACGAACCCTTCGTAGTCATCCAAGTTCTTCTGAACGTGAAGCTTGAATCTGATGACATCAGTGAGCATACGGTCAATCTCCGTATGTAGCTCCTCGCGCAGTGAATTTGCCCTGAGCACCAGCTGCTCGTATCTGAAAATTAACCGTTAGCACACTGCTCAAGGTACTGACTGTCTTGTTAAACTCACTCGATAGTCGTATTTATCTCGCGCTGCTCTAAAAGCTGGACAGACTCGGTAAGACCGGCCCGCATCCGCGCCAGATCCCTCTCCATTCTTTCAATCTGAGCATCCGAAGTCATCTTCTGAGTTCCCGTTGACTCTCTGATGCTTTCATACTCTGCCTCGGCGGCGCGGACACGGTGGTTGAGAGTCTCGACTTCGCTTCGTTTGTCTTCAATGGCCTCCTTGATGCCATCGAGGAGATCGCGGTCTTTGATCAAATCGTTCATGAGTGTACTTCGACGTTCTGAAATTGATTTGCGAAGAGATATGAATCCGTTGCGAGCTTGGCCACGCAAGTCAACATTAACAATGTCGCTGGGTCGATATCCATTATTCGTATCTGCTAGCAGTCGGTCTCCAGATTTCCCGTTGTTCATCCCATAGAAATTATTTGACGTGAAATCGGAGCTGTCATTAACAGTGAGGCGGAGTTCGTAGTCTTTTCCTTTGGCGTTGGCTGCCGTTGATGGAAGAAGCGCGGTTTGATAAGCAAGCGAGTTGTACCTTTCCACCTGATCTTCTAGATCGTCGAGCCGTTGGCTTGCTTCGGCTTCCTTGTCCGCCACCTTCTTCTTGATTTCCTCGAGCCGTTGGCTAGCTGATTCGATTCCTTTCTGCAGGCGCTCTCTCTCAGATGTCATGCGGTCAATATCCTGCATGCTGATACCTAGTGCATCCACAGACTTTTGCAGCCCTCTCCGCTCGTCCTCCGCTTCTTTGAGTTCGTCGTTTAACTTCTCCAGCTCCTCTTGCAAAATCTGTATTCTTTTCTCGTATTTTTGTGAACGTTGGACGGCAAGGTGGTTGTAGTCTTCAAATTTGACCTTGTCCTCTTCCATGATCTTGAAGTGGTCGTCTAAAATGGCAGGGTCCGGCGTGGACTTTTGCAGGTCTGCAATCTCTTTGAGAAGACGCGTGTTCTCTGCTTCAAGCATTTCTAGCTCTGACGTGTATCGGCCGTTGGAGCGATCAAAGGCCTGGGCCATAGATGCCACGTGAGGTGCCAGAACCTTTTCTGCATCATCGTCGCCAATGTCCTCATCCATTGCTAGCCAATCCCGATACGCGCTGCTGAGAAAGTCGAAAATGATGTGGTCGCCGCTGACATCGACTCCGGCATCCATACATGCGTAGTCGTAGCTTCGGGCAACATATCCGTCGAGCATCTGTGCAAGTTGCATCATCCAGTACAAAAGGCCCAAGAATGTAGACCAGTTTTGGCCGCCAACAGCAGAAATCTGGCTCTTAGTGATACTCCTCTCAAAAGGATACCGTAGCTGCTTCAAAATTGGAGGCACTTCCTGGTCGATATTCTTCTGAAAGCGATGGCTGGGATCGATGCGGTGATAAAGCCACTGAAACATGTAGTTGAAATCTTTTTGAGTTGGTGACTTCATGACGTTGGGCGACAGAACATGCTTCATCTCGAGCTCAAAGTTATTTTGCGTCATGTACTCCATCAGTTCTTGTCCAATCCGTGCCTGAAATGACCGGTCCTTGAGCGGCCGAGGGTCTTTGGGAACACCGGCAGGCTGATGTGTCGTTTGAAAGAAGCTTTGGTGGTGATTGATCGGGCCGTTCATAGAAGGGCGCGCGCGAAATACGCTGCTTCGTCGCTCTGCGTCGGTCGACGTGCGCGCGGCGGCAGGCGTTCCCATCGTAGCGGCGTATGCGGCCTTTGGCGCAAGCGATTGCCTCTTCACCGACGAGAGCCCAAGGTCTGCAAGGTTGGATCCGGACGAGGTTCGGGAAAAGAGCGGTTGGTTGGGGCGCGACATGGCCAAAGACGGCCTCGAGCTTGACTGTGCCCGTACATGACCGCTGGCGTTGCGCTTCATGGTCGATCCGGGCGCGGGTATTCCTGTATTTGGGTTTAGCCCTCCGAGGGTCTAAATGTCATCAGTAAGCTTTGTTGCGACAGTAGCAAGGGGCAGGAAACTCATCATACCTCACGCGGCCTGCGAACACTCCACAAGCCGGTGTCTTGAGACATGATATAATAGGGTTTTCAGAGGCAAAAGTATTTGTCGGCAGGCTCACAGGAGCCTTCTAAGCCTATGGTTGCGAGAATGCAGGTGGCAAGAGATTTTGTCGCAATTGTGAAAGGTCGGCTCTGAATGTGTAATGGGAAGTTACAGTGCGAAATTCGTGCATGGCTAGCTTGTTGCTGGGCAAGGAAGTAAACAAAGGCGGCGTCGCACGTTTTCATTGGTGGAAGCGAACTCAGCCCCGCCAGAGGCACGCGCCACAAGCCCACGTGACGTGGCTGAAGCTTTCCTCAGCCACCCACCTATTCCGCCTCCAAGGCTACCTCGGCACAGTCCGTCGGTCTTTGGCCGGAGCTCCACATTTACCACACCCAGCATTAGTATGTTCCCTCGTCATTCCTAGTTCCCCAGCTTTCGCTTTCTCTTTGTCAAACCGGCCCATCTGCCATCTCCTCTTTCAATAGCTCATTTGAAAGTGCTGAGCAGACATGGCGATTCGCGAGGAACTCGTGGCCTCTGCGGTAAGTACATACTTCATGCGCTCCCCCTGTATTGACTCCGTTTTGCTGACTGAAGCTTGTCGCAGGTCCAATGTATGCAGCATCAATCTCCAGCAGCCTCTCCACTCCCCTCCCCTTGCACAGACTGACTCTGTCGCAGTTCTACAAGACCCCAACGTCGCCAACTCTTCCATTGAAAACAAAGTCGGATTTTTACGATCAAAAAATCTGACGCAGGAGGAGATTGACCATGCGCTCGCTCGCACCGGTGCCGGCACGTCTCCTGTCGTCCCAGCACCTTACCCACAACAGGGCTCTCCCCAACCATACTATCCTCCATACCAGCAACAGGCATGGCAACCACAGCCTCCTCCTCGACGCGACTGGAGAGATTGGTTCATCATGGCCACGTTAGTTGGCGGGGTGAGCTATGGCGTTTACACTCTAGGCAAGGTAAGGTTATGCGCGGGGCAGCGAGTTTGTAGTTCTCCAACTGACTCTATTCTCAGCGCTACGTTTACCCTCTGATAGCCCCTCCCACACCAGAAAAACTAGAACAGGATAAAAAGTCGATTGAGGACCAGTTTGAGCGAGCTTTTACCCTGGTGGAGCAGCTTGCCAAGGACACTGAGGAGCTCAAGCAGACCGAGAAGCTGCGAACAGAGAAGCTCGATGCAGCTCTTGCGGAGCTCGAGACGGTCATGTCGGACCTCAAGACGGCGAACCGACGACGAGACGATGACGCGCAGCGTATCCGCGAAGATATTCAAGGCTTGAAAGATGCGATCCCCAAGGCAATGGAGAGCCAGAAGACCCAGGCCGATAACCGCCTGTACGAGATTAACACTGAACTGACGAGTCTCAAGACTCTAGTCTCTCAGCGCATGACCTCGGTCAACAGCTCGGCCAGTGGCTACTCGCGACCTGGGGCCCCGGCCACTCCCGCCGTCGCGTCATCTGCCCCTGCCGCCACCACTCCCAAGCCCGCGACCGTGTCCGATCCAGCTACCACCAGCACCGAGACTGCTGGTAACGGCAAAGCCCCGGAGCCTGCGAAGGCGGCCGAGACCCCGAGAACTCTCTCCCAGAGTCCCTTCAACAAGGGTTCGGGCAAAGCATCTATCCCAGCCTGGCAGATGGCCATGTCTAACAAGAACGGCACCGGCTCTTCATCTGCCGCTAGCGGAAGCAACGGTGGAGAGGGAGCTTCAAGCAGCTCTTGAATGCACGAGGTGCTTGGAGCTTGTACAATATGATACCTTTACCAGGACATGGCGGAGCATTGCAAATCGGGCAGCTGATGTGTATTCGGCTTTTTGTTTCAATATAGTATTGGTCACGTAATGGAAATCGGGTTGGAAAACGTATCTCTGATGGTTTGATGTGGTGCTACAGTGTTGTCGCTTTCGAATGCTGATGTATTCTAGCCTTTTGAGCGAACTAGGTAATTTGCAAAGCAAGACCACGCTTGTAATCCGCATCTGGCAGTGACACGATTGCAGAATAATAACCGCCGTACGTGAAATACAACTCCAGTATCAGCATCACTGGCAAGGAAATAGGATTTGTTAATTCCAATGCTTACGATGCTGAGCCGAGGCATGATGTCGTACTCTCGACTAGCTTAACCGGGTGGTGGGGGCCGAGCATAGCCGCCTCCATGAAGTCGACAATGCGGTCACCACTTTCAACTTGCGATTACTTTACGTTTATATGGTGACACCTTTGTACAATTCATTCCTGGCCAAGTAAATGTATTTCCAACGGTATATTTAGCCAATCACAAGCAATAACCGGGATCTTGGCGTTGCTTCTCGCCAAGTCATCCTAATACTTGCTCCTCGGCAACTTGGCTCCAAAACCTGGCATCAGCGCTCGACCGCCATGGTTCTACAAGCGGACACCGACCCCGAGGTCACACGGGCGCTCATCCAGTCGGCCAAGTCGCGGTACGCCTGGCACGCGGTGCGCCGCATCCCGCTGGCCGCCTGGGTCGCCACGCAGCACGCCCTCGGGCTGTCCGAGCAGTCCCAGCACGTCGACCTGTGGACGCGGCTGGTCGTCGGCGTCGGGCAGTCCTTCTTCTCCGGCCGCGACGGGCCGACCTCCATCGCGGAGCTGCAGGCCATGACGCTGCGGCCGCGTGCCGTGCCGGACCAGACGTGGATCAGTCGGTACGCGTCGCCGCCACCGCCGGAGTCGGGCGCGGCGGACGCGGTGATGCGTGCGGTGCGCGGCATGGTGCGGCTGGAGCCGGGCGTGCGAGTGGGCGAGCCCGGGTATGTCGCAGTGGAGGCGGAGTGGACGGCGTTTGCGGAGGGGGCGCGGCCGCTGAGGGAGGTGCCGGAGCGGGACAAGTATGCGCGGATGATGGCGGATGTGAGGGACCCGACGACGATTCTGTATCTGCATGGTGGCGGGTACTTGATGCTGGATCCAAAGTCGCACCGGCCGTTTGTGAAGGAGCTGTGCAAGCGTACAGGAGGACGCGCCTACTCGGTGCGATACCGGCTCTCGCCGCAGGCGGTGTTTCCGGCGGCGTTGCTGGATGCATTCGTGTCCTACCTGACCTTGTTATACCCGCCACCGGGTGCCTTTAACGAGCCCGTGAAGCCGGAGCATATCGTTATTGCTGGAGATAGGTACGTTCTTTCATCTGGTCCGCCCGGTGCTTACATGCCTTGCCCACTCGTACCACCCACACCAGACTGACTACCCGCCTTTACAGTGCCGGAGGAAATCTGACCCTGTCGCTGCTACAGCTTCTCCTGGAGCTGCGCCGTCAAGACGTCCGGGTCGCATGGCACGGCGAGGAGCGAACCGTCCCCCTTCCCGCCGGCGCGGCCTGCAACTCGCCGTGGCTGGACGTCACGCACAGCCTGATCCCGTACGGCGGCGACCGGCCGCTCAAGTACGACGTGACCTCGCTGCCGGTGCCGGAGACGGGGTGGATGCCGCAAGTACGGGCCGACCACATCTGGCCGGCCTCGCCGCCGCGACGCAACCTGTACGCCGACGACCACCTCGTGGCGCACCCGCTCGTGTCCGTGCTGGGCACGCGGGCGGCGGACTGGGCCGGCGCGCCGCCCGTGTACGTGTGCACCGGGTGGGAGCACCTGGGCACGGAGGCGCGCGTGTTTGCGCGGCGGCTGGCGACCAAGGCTGGGGTGAGGGTGGTGCTGGATGAGTATGAGGCGATGCCGCACTGCTTCGCGCTGATCATGCCGACGACGGCGACGGCGAGGCATTGCTGGGACGGCTGGGCCGGGTTCGTGAGCGCGTGCGTGCATGGGCCAGAGAAGATCAGGAGCAGGGCCAGGAGGATCAGGCCGAAGACGTTGGAAGAGCTCGAGGTGGACTTTGAAACGGTGGTGGACTTGAGCGATGACGAGGCGCGGGCTATTTTCGAGGGCCAAAACTCGCCGTTCAAAGTGTCGCCCAGACTGTAATTATATCGATGAATAGAGCTTTGTCCTGTATCCGTATAACCCGGTGATATTATTGCGGCCCATGGCTCATCGTGTTGGTCTATTCGTATTCGTACTGTGTTTGTTGGGGGTGACAAGGGTGTCTTGGTGCGCGCTGAGTTTTTATGCAAACAAAGAAGGTTACTTTTGCATCGACACCTCACATTCGGCATCAATCTTCACGAGCGCCTGACTTCCCCCTATCAATCATTAGAATTGTACATTTTGAAGCGTTAATAATACACACGCGAACCTAGATGACGAGTTAGAGGTGCAAGCGGCAATGGCTTTTGACGTGCAACAACGGCAGCCCCCCAAGACAGTGAGCAACGCCATCAACCATGCCGTCCCGTCGTGGGTACATTTTGCTGCTGGCGCGTAAGTCTGTAGGGAGGAAACTACCAATTCATCTCCGGGCCCGCTGCTGACCAACATCCCTTGTCTTCGCTCAGTTCCGGCGGCTTGATCAACGCCACCATCACCTCCCCCCTCGACGTGCTCCGGACGCGCATGCAGTCCGATCTGTACCTGAAACCCTCCTCCCGATCACCACCGCGCACTCTCTCCCCTTTCCGCCCCGTTCATGACACCTTTGCCGCGATCGGCACTATGCGTCGCGTGGAAGGCCTGCGCGGGCTCTTTCGCGGACTGCTACCCAGCCTTGCCGGCGTTGTGCCCGCGCAGACCGTCAAGTTCTACGTCTACGGAAACTGCAAGCGTCTCGGGGCCCGGCTGCTCGGACGCGCCGAGGGCGACGTGCTCGTGCACGCGCAGGCGGCGGTGGCGGCGGGCCTGGCGACGGCGACGGCGACGAACCCCATCTGGCTCGTCAAGACGCGGCTGCAGCTGGATGACCGACGGTACGGGGGCGTGCTGGACTGCGTGAGACAGGTGCTGAGGCGGGAGGGCGTGGCGGGCATGTACAAGGGCTTGAGCGCGAGCTACCTGGGCGCGCTGGAGACGGTGGTGCACTTGGTGCTGTATGAGCGTCTCAAGACGGCATCTCACCGGGAGGAGAGCGGTGGCGAGCTGGCTCGCTGGGCTGGCACGGCCGGTGCGGCTGGTGGCGCCAAGGTGGCCGCGGTACTAATCACCTATCCTCACGAGGTATGCAGGGTGGACCAAGGAGGATGAGAGCTGGCCCGTCGATAACGGTGCTGATCAAACGACTGCCTGCCCATAGGTCATCCGAACACGATTGCGTCAAGCACCGCCAAAAGAGAGCATTGGTAGCGTACAGCAAACGACCCTCGCCCAATGTTGCCGGGCCACGTGGGCGCGAGAGGGCTGGCGCGGGTTTTATGCTGGTCTGACGCCGCACCTGGTGAGGTCGATACCCTCTGCCGTCATCACTTTTGGAGTGTATGAGTTTGTGTTGAGACTGGCTGGGGCACGTTCTTGACAGGGCCTCGCGCTCTATGCTATGTAGGCGCCTTGACCGAGGCACCCGGAACCTCAGGTTGCTAGATTACCGAGTTTGTAGGATATAGAATTTGGTGTAAGATAGGCCGGCAGTGGGTGAGTGGCGGACAACAGGACAGCTACAGATACTCACAACTCATCAAGACAGTTACAGGCACTCAAAGCCCCCCAAGCCACACGGCCACGGCCCCCGAAAGATCGAATTTGATACTAACACAAGCAAAGACCAAATACGAATAGATTGCGGCCGTCCTTGGTGGCAAAGCACAGCACCGCAAGCGTGGCGAGAAACTCAGCCGTACTCTATGATGTGGGCTGCTTCGCATCTCGGCTTGCAGTGAATCCAAGCCAATATATGTGGCAAATCTTTCGCCAAGCTGCAAGGTCTGCCGGCACCGGAGCGAGCCGCGTGCCGATCAGAGTGCTCCAGAGCGCCAAGAGACAATGGCCTGAAGACGAAGAATTCTCAAAATTTTGACGATGACGAAGGCAGGAAATGAGCCAAGACCAAGAATTACTGCCGCGACATCGTCTTCAAACCAAGTGAGATGATTTGCTCGTACACCCGTGTCGTGACGCCGAAGTATGAGTGCCCTTCGGGGCGCGTATTTACCCAGCCCATCCTATAGACTCACATGCTGGGAGCTTTCTATGTTAAAGGTCACATCATTCCGCCGATAAGGAGAGACATTACGAACATTCGGTTCGAGATCCGCGGCGCAGCGCGCCACGGACGGGACAGCATCCGAGACAATGTAGATCCACGGCAGTTGCCAGCACAACCAACCTCGCTTCACAAGAGTTGCACTGATGGTGACTAGAGAAAAGATTGGGCTGGAATCTTGCGCCGATAAATTGTGTCCCCTCCAATACTTCAGCACTATGACATTGCGTCGTCTCCATGATTGCATGAAGGCAGCCAGCATGACGCCCCGACCAGTTGCCACCGGCCTGTGCATATCCTGGCTCTGCGTACAGCATACGTACCCTGGTAGATGCCGTGCTGCGTTGGCACCTCAATTAAGCTGCAAACTTGGATGGGAATTGGGTACACATGGAGCAGACCGATCCGTCACGCCCGATCGGAACGCATTCCAGCAAAAGATGGAAGTGAGGGGGGAGCGGATAACGTAAAATATTGGTTCATGGTACAGGTAACACGGTATGTTGAAGATAGAGGGGTGAAACATTGAGCCTGATGAAACATTGAGCCTGGTGAGATGATGGGGCTGGCTGCTGATGGATGATGACCGACTACGACGTATAAGACTGAGAGGCTGCCGTGAGGGTCAAGAGCACCGGTTTGCATACCACACACTCTTACCATATTCATTTGACAAGCCCAATCAGATCTCTTCCCACTGTACTTGCTACAAGATGAAGCTTTCCCTCTTCACCATCATCGCCGCCACCCTCGCCGGCCCTGCCAGCGCGCGGTGCGACGCCCCCGAAGCCAAGCGCCGCATCTGCTACAACGAGACGGGCGGGACGCCGCAAGACATCGTCCCGCGCGACATCCTCCGAGCCGCCGACTTCCTGCGGCTGTACGGCTCCGACCCGGCGCACGCCTTCTACGTGATGCCGCTGCCGTCGGCCGACCACTGCGCCGAGTGGGACGTGACCTCGTACCGCAGCGTGCGGGTGCTGGCCAAGCTGCACGGCCAGCGCGCCGCCAAGGTCACCTTTGACGACATTGCGGACACGCTCGACGGGCACCGCGGCCGCAACCGCCGGAAGGAGACGGAGGCGGCGCTCTGGGGCTGCGGCATCAACGGCGGCCAGGTGGAGGTGCAGGTCAACGCGAGCGACCCCCGCTACGGCGCCAGGGAGTTCAAGGACGGCTCGTTTACGAACAGGGGCATCTTGATCAAGGTGGTGCGTAGCGCGGCGGCGGCGGGGGAGGAGAAGCAGGAGGTTGCAGAGACGGACGCGGCGGAGTTTGAGATGGACGAGATTTAGTTGCAAAGCTGAGATGTCCTACAGCTGCTCAAGGGTTGCTTGCTGTTGTCATGGTTTGTCAGCTAAACATTATGTGAAATTCTCAAGCCCTCCTCGAGAATTTCCAATAAAACTTGACCGAGTTACTGCCTGACGCTGCTTCGGAAGGGCTGTCTGGCTGTTCGTTGCATGTGTGATGTTTGAGTTTGCCGGATGAAGGTACTATTAGGCTATCAGAGGCATGTTTTGCTATAGTTTTTATCGAGACACGAGTGTGGTGCGTAGTCGAGGTAGCTGAAGGAATTGAATCTTTATCTATCCATACCATCAACTCCTATCTATTCATTATCCATACAATCAACTCCTATATCTTCATCTATACTATTAGCTCCTATATCGCGTAATATCCAACCTATAACTACAAAAAGTACACGCATCTAGTTCAGTCTAGTATATCCTAGTCCAGCACGTCGAGGGGTACCTGCCTCACTGCTTCTTCTCCCCCTTGTACTTCCACTCTGCTCGTCTATGCAGATGATAATCACCGCTCTGAATCGCCTTCCAGATCCCATACAGCCCGCCCACCGGCCACTTGCCCTTCAACGACTGCCTCGTCTCCCGCCTCTTCCGCCGGTTCGCCTCTACGTCGATGCGCACCTTGTCGTACACGGTCGGCAGCGTCGTGGCCGCGTACTTTTCCCGCAGCGCCGCGTACCACGGCCTGTCGTACACCTTCCAAAACGCCTCCTCGTCGTAGTACGTGTGCGCGTACAGCCACTTGCGCCCGCCCAGCGCCTGCAGCTTCACCTCCAGGTCGCGGTTCTTGTCCACAAACTCGTCAAAGTCGGCCGGGCCCCAGCCCCAGAGGCCAATGTTGAGCATCGGCGCCATCTGCTGCTGCGGCTGCTCGGCGCCGGCCTCGGCGGAGGGCGTGCCGGTGCCGGTGCCGGCGGCGGTGGTGCCGGCGGGCTCGGTGAGGCCGGTGTGCGGGTGAAAGGTGGGTTGCGGCGTGGGCTTGAGCGGGCACAGCCACAGCGGCCAGATGTCGAACTTGTCAGCCGTGTAGTCGATGAAGGCCTCGGCGTTGTGGTACGGCAGGCCGAGGTCCTGGACGACGAAGCGGGCCGACTCGCCGCTGGCGTGCAGCGCGCGGTACATCATGCGCGTGTGGATGAAGTCGTCGAGGAACCAGCGCGTCCACCGGTTGAACGGGACCAGCTTAAAGTACGTCCATCCCTGCGCGCCGACCCAGAAGCCCGCGCGGTCGTAGCGGAACAGGTACTCGGCCAGCGGGACGTAGTCGGTGAAGGACGTCGTCGTCGTCGTCGTCGCGTCGCCGGCACCGACCGTGGCGGCCGAGGGCAGCGCCGTGGTGCGGTCCCGGGCGTGCAGGTAGAACCAGGGGTCCAGCGCGCGGCTAAAGGTCTGCGGTACGCGGCCCTCTGGCAGCTCATCCGTCATCCGCCCCGTCACCACCACGCCGTGGTCCTTGCCAAACAGGATGCCGTCCACGTAGTCGTTGGCCGGGTCTTCCGTCTCGGCGCGGACCCTGGCCACCGCCTCCGCGACGGAGCTTGTCCGGTGGTAGGTCGTGCGGACGTACCGACGCGCCTCGACCAGCCGCAGCTCCATCAGCGTCGTCACGCCCAGGGTGCCGACCGCGCCGGCGGCGCCGCGGAACAGGTCGGCGCGCTCCTCGCGCGACGCCCGCACGACGGCGCCGTCGCCCAGCACCATCTCGACGTAGTTGACCGTCTCATCGAAGAAGCCGTGCCGGAAGGAGGAGCTCTCGCCGGCGGTGCCCGCGTAGCCCCCGCCGGCGGTGATGCCGGGGAACTCCATGACGACGGGGGGAACGAGGCCGTGCGGGAGGGTCGCCTCGACGAGCCGGTCCATGGGCACGTTGGGCTCGACGAGGGCGGTGCGGGCGGCGCGGTCGACGGAGAGAACGTTGCGGAGGGCGCTGATGTCGACGACGCCGGCCTGGCCGGGGCCCGGTCGCGGGCGGGTGCTGTTGGTCGAGCCGTGGAAGATGCGGTAGGACTCGCGGCGGTCGAAGAAGCCGCGGACGGCGGCGGCGATCGTGGAGACGGCCTGCTTGTGGCGCTCCATGACGGTGGGAGGAGGAAGGAGGAGGGAGAAAGGAGAGGAGGAAGAGGAGGGGAAGGGCTCCAATTGGTGAGGTTGGGTGAATTGGGCCGGTTGCAGTGTTGAAGGAGGTGAAGTAGCTCGCTTTTTTCCTGCGGAAGCTACCTACTAGCTATCGGATAATTCTTAGTTTTAGTTATCATGGAATCCCCTAATCGTAGTGGAGCTCAGTGTCTCCCGCCATTGTAAGGTACGAATACGAACGACGAGGAATACATATCAAGTGTGAAGTACGAATGAAAATCCTCAGTATTTAGGTTTTTGAGAAAAAAAAAAATGGACGATTGATTTCATGAGCTATTCGTAACTACGATGGGACATGGCTCCTTGGTAACGGACTACAGGTACTAGGTAGGAGTAAACCTACAGTACCTTGGGAGCTGCCAGTTGCCGCGGGGGCAGCGCCTATGGTGTAGCCACTATTCCCTGTGTCCTGCTGTCGTGCCCTCTGTGTAGCTGTTAGTAGCCTACAGTTAGCGCACTCTGTATGCTAGTTACAGTGGGGGCAGCGCCTGTGGCCCAGCCACAGCATTCCCTGCGTACTGCTGCAGTGCTGTACGCGTAGAGGCAGTTGGACCATTATTCCGCCAAAGCCACCAAAGGACCTGCAAAGTGATGAAGGATGCACCTGTCAGAATGATGCTCGAGTTGATGACAACCCAAGCCTCCTTCAGCACCCGCAGGGCGTTGAGGATCCAGCCCTTGGTCAGCAACGCCAGCACCGCAGAAACGACCGTCGGCGCCTCGAGGTACGCCACTCCCGGGTGACGCGCGCGGAGCAGCAGCTCCATCGGATGGCACGGCGGGTTCGGCGGTCGCGTCGCCGCGGCAATGTGGCCCTCGACCCAGGACGGATGCCCAAAGATGACGGCGCCGTCCGGCACGGCGTCCAGGTTCGGCGGGTTGCGCAGCCCGTGCACGCCGGTCCACAGCGCGTTCATCACGCCCTCGCCGTCCCGCCGGCGCGTCTTCTGCACCACGTTGCACGCGTTGCCGCCGCAGCCGAGGAACGGGTGCGAGGACCGCGGCTGGTGCCAGGCCAGCCTCGGCGTCAGGAACAGGCCTTGGTGCTCGCCGTCGCGCTCGGCACGGTCGCGCAGCGTCCGCACCGTCGAGACGAGCAGCCCCCGGCCGGGCGGCACCGACGCCCACGAGCTGCACGGCCGGCACAGCGCCCGGTCCGGGACGATCAGCTGCGCGACGTTGCTGGCGAAGACGACGAGCGTGTTGGTGTCCGCGGCCAGATCCCACCAGAACGGCCGCGTAAAGGTCGACAGGTACCGCACGCGGAACGTCGCCGGCGTGTCCCGGAGATCGAGAAAGTCGTAGCCGCGCAGGCCCTGGTCCAGCCGGAGGTCGTTTTGCTGTCGTCGGGTGGTGAGCGATACCTTCCTGGTGGCCACAAAGTCGAGCATCTGCCCGACCACGTCGCGAAAGACGAGGTCCGTCATGTCCTCCTTCTTGCCAATCACCGTGTCCGCCGACTGCCGGAATGCATCGTACGCCGCCTGTCCACCGTCAGCCACCGCGGCCGCGTATTGGATCCGGTCCAAGTTTTTCCAGTGCCCGCTGTGAGCAAGCAGGCTGGTAAAGACCAGATGCATCACTAAGCTGAGCTCTGGCACCAGCCACCCGATCTGCTTCCCGCTGTCGTAGAACAGTGCCCTCCCCGTCTTGGCCCTCGCCACCGCATCCTCCACGCAGGTTCTTCTCGCTGCAAATGTCTCCATCTGCGCCTTTGGTATTTTAAACTTCACTTTGGCTGCCATGGAGAAGAACCCGCTGGCACCTACTGTGGTGCCCATGTCCATGTCGTCCCCGAGCGCCGCTCCACGTTTATCCTCCTTGGGGATCCCACTACTCTGCTCATTTGATGCGCTCGTTGCCAATGCGACCTTTGAGTTTGTCACCCAACCGAGAAACACCCTCGCAGAGAGTGCTTGAGATATCGGCCGAGACCTGTCGGGGAACGGCTCAACATACGTGTCGCGCATCCTGTCGGCGTAGCTTTCCTCAGTGGTGCGGACCGCGTGCCATTGGTACGCATTCCCCAGATCGCTGATCTTCTTGCAAGGGTACACAGTTAACCAATCTCGATTGATCAGCAGCGAGCCTTCGTATTCAGTCGTATACTCGGTGCCGCAGGCTTGGAACATGAGGTTGACCGGCATCTCGAGCCCGCCAGCTTCGAAGCCACGCTCCGCGACCGGAAATCCACAAGCCAAAACAGAACGGTCAAACAGACACGTCCAACAAGCGGCCACGCTACCGATATTGTCGCTTCGCAGCTCAGCAAGTCTCATCTCGGCCTCAACGGTGCGCGTCTTGCTCAGCGTCGCTCTCCGCAAGTAGCCCGCGAGGCCATCTCGTGGGAGACTCATGGTTACTTCGGAGCATGACAGCGTGTTGCCGCCAAACCGGAGAGCAGCTGTAAGCCAGGCAAACTGCTCCACGGTTTCGCAAATTTCATCAGAGGTTCCAAAGATGAAGACTTGCGCACAGTCTAGGAAAGAACCATCACGGCCTTCTTTTCCAAGTTGCAATTTAATTTTGTGTGTTTCGGACAGACGGACATCTGCAGTAGTAAAGGTAAGTAAGAATGATAATTCATCTTGAATCTTGGAAATGCATGCAATATGCGTTCAAGATTCATTTCCAACCTCGTTCTTCCGGAATCCCTTCTGGGGACCGAGGACGGGGGGTTGCGGGCAAGAACATGACTCACAATTCTGCCCATGTAGAAGGGCATGCTTGGCAGCTTCAAGGACTTTCAGGCCAGTTTTAGGCCAAGTTTGAGACATGTAAGCGTGACAAGGCAGAGCTTGGCATCTGTGAACTTGTCCAGTGAGGGTCAAGACGTTGTCCATGTTCTCGATGCCATCACAAGCTTTTCGAAGGAAGCTCCCCACCTCCCAAAAGATATCCAACACGACCGTGGCATGTTTTTCCGGTGCCATAAGCTCCAGTGATGTTATGGCTCCGGCAATGATTGAGCCCTGGGATGCTAGTTTGTGGGCATTCCACTGCGATATTTCGGCCATGTATCCGAGTGACCGGTTGAGAGTCAGTCTGCCATTGATGTTTACGCTGGGGTACCAAAGTTGTCTCCATAGTAGGTCGCGTGATATGGGGTGTAGAGAGAGCAGGACCGTTTTCAAGCTGCCTCTGTCTATCAATAGGTTGTGTATTTCTTCGCTTCGCTCGTCATGAGAGGGTAGTCGAAGGGGAGGGTTTGTTTTTGATGCCGTTCTCTCATGCTTGCTTCGGCGAGACAGCATATGCCTGAGCGTGGTGTCAAGCCAATCGTATTCGTGTTTATCGAAACGTTGCAGTGTGGTTTGGAGAGCTAGGATCAATGACAGAAAACAGATGTAGTGCTCGGTAGTCATTTGCAAGCGCCCTAGCATGATCGCGCCCAGACTTCAGATCATATTTAGTCTAGGCAAAGATGCACATTGGTGGGTTCAATGACATACCCGCCTGCTGAAGCCCCAAGTATGAGGTCAAACACCTTGTAGGACTTTGGCGGATGGTTTGACGGATGGTTGGCATCGATAGGTGGCATGATTTGTCGGAGGCCGTAGATCTCGGATGGGATGCCCATTCTGCTTCCAGAAACTCCTTGGTTAGCTACAAGGCGATGAGTCCAATCGTTTCGAAGCCAGTCTTGTATACCGAGAGCGAGAAAGTTGAGTCTCGTGTGACAAGCGATAGAGTAGCGGAATCAAGTAAAAGCCTTTACACAAGATTGCCAGCAATCGTACGAATGAGCGGGAAAGCATTGAGTGAACGAGAAAGGGGCAATACGTGACCAGGAGCGTAAATGTATAAGCGCCCGCCCACTCTCCTGCATGTCCATAGTATAGTAGAGTCTGGCAATCAGGCTGAGAACAGGGCGGCTGAAAATCCGATTAGTCAAAGAATCCCATGATAACGCACAACTACCCTGCTGGCCATGTTACAGTTTCCTGTAAGGATGCGTGAGCTGAAATGCACGACGTGCCGTTTCCACTCCGCCTCAAATAATAGATAAAGCGCCTGATTATTATTTTTTTTTTTCGTAATCGGGGCTATGTCATCCATAATCTTTCGTCCCCAGTCGATCGGAGAATTCTGCATCGTGATTTCGTGCCATCATGATTCAGGGCGTTGATGCCGGTATGGTTATCCTCACTGCTAATCCCAAACCAGCATCACCTGATGACCATGTACTCGGAATTGATTAGCTGTTCGGCATTCCCAAGTTGGCCAAGTATCTTTGCGTCAGTATTTGCATCCTGTGACGATTCGCAATAAAGACCTTGAGTGCGACATGGGATCCAGCCACATTGTAGAACAGCCGCCAAAGCCAGGTTTGTGGGCAATCTTGTATCGACAGTTTTGGAAAGTGTCTCTAATAACAATCGGGTGATAGTCGCCGATAGTGTAAAAAATGAAGATTTCCCATATTTATTTCGGGCATGTAAACCGCCTCAGATCGTTGCTTGTCAGCCATGGTGCAGAAAAATGCTCGTCGCAGAAATGGGACGTAGCTGACCGTTTCACACACCTATCAGCTTGGCTCCAAAAAAGCTGCATCTCGGACACATGGTTTTTCTTTTGCAAGGAGCAAAATATTTTCATAGATGCTGCATATTGCCATGATGGAATCGTGAGAATGTCACGTGTCCAACAATAAATATATCGCTGACCGGAGCACAGCTACGGAGATCTCATACCCCGTTTGTCGTGGCGTATTTACCCTTTCCACCATGACAATTATCTCAACCACGAAATCATGCCGTGAGTGCTGGACTGCAGACTTTGCCGCACACGGGATGGAACTCGATCAAATTCAGAAGTGGCTGTATACGACGTCGGAACCACCAAAAGCGCCGGACGACTACAGCAGCACTAATAACTGCGACAACAGAAACCCCCAGAGCAGCCGGAACAACCAGAACAACCAAAGCAACCACAGCAATATCGATAACAACGACGACTACAACGACTACAACGACTACAACGACTACAACGACTACAACGACTACAACGACTACAACGACTACAACGACTACAACGACTACAACGACTACAACGACTACAACGACTACAACGACTACAACGACTACAACGACTACGGTGACTACAACGGCAGCGACGACGGCCACATACCCAAGAAACCTCGTCTCAATTCCGCTACGCCGCCTTCCTCCAACACCCGCTGGTATCAGGCGGTGAACATCATGGCATCGCCCGCGCCAAGTGACGCAGCTTCCAGCTCAAAATCCAACAAGCGGCTGCTCAACGATGAGCCACTCTGGCAAGAGCGTCGTGCGTACGCTTCAAGTCTGTCCCACCACAGCCAGGACTCCTTCGCATCACATCAGTCGCCCACGCCTCCCCCACAACAATCTGGTCGCGTTCAGCGGCGGTAGCTGCAGCTCAACCCTTGCGGGCTTATAATGCGGCCACTCCACTACTTCGAGAATATGCCTCCCCGACCTGGCAGCACTGGTACGGGATGTCGACGCGCTGACAGAGGGCCGCGGCATCCTGGCAAGGGACATGAAGGCAGCGATGACCAGGGCCGCGGAATCTGACGCCAGTTTCGCGTGGGCGCTGCAAGGTGACCGTTTTACCGACGATGCGGTTACGGCAAGGTGCACACCGACGCCGGACGAAGTCTGCCAGGTGGTGGAAGCAGCTGTCGAATGCGATACCTACGGGTATCCCGAGACGACCTGGAACTTGGAGGTGCATCGGAACATTCTACGTATGGCGTTTCGGCCAAGAGGGACACGGCAGTTTAAGTATCTAATAAACTTTATGGGCAGGTATGCTACCTCTATTTCTATTTTTCCTCTCTGCTCGAGCTAATACAGTATAGTACAACGGCCTCTATTATGCGTGAGTATGGCATTCCGACTGCCACAAAGAAGGTCGACTTTTGTGTCTATATCAAGCCTGATAACGACCCGAACGTCTCACCTGCATTCTTGGCTGGTGTTAGCCGCGCACAGGCAGCGCTACCACACAGTATTGTAGGCTTTACTGATTTTGAGCCACTATACGATCGCTTCATCGCATTAAGCATCGAGACCCATACGCCGGGCGAGAATGATGAAGCGGCACAGCTACAGCTAGCCGTGTGGGATATGGCGCACTGGGCGTTTCTACGCCGGCTAGGCGCGTTACAGAGCGTCCAGGATGCGACTACTGCAGACGACACAGCAGGAGATGATGTAAGAAGAGACGGCACAACCAATGACGAGTGGCCTGCTGCTGCAAAGCTGCCTGGTTTCCTGCCAGGCATCTTCATCCACGGCCATGTCTGGCACCTCATCTTCACCACCATGGATGGCGACCGGACGGTGCTACGGCGGAAGATGACGATTGGCGCCACAAAGAGCACAAAGGGTGTGTACCAGATAGTAAGTGTGTTGCAGCGTCTGGCACGGTGGTCGCACGACGTACACTGACCATGCCTGCAGGCCATGGTGGAAGCGATAGCAGAGGTGCAGGCTTGAGCGTAGCAGGGTCCTCGAGAGTAGAAGTATTGTTAATGATAGGGTAGCCAGCCAGCCAGCCGGTCAGTCAGTCAGTCGACTAGCTAAAAGATTTTGTGGTTTTTGGAGGCAAGTGCAGAGAGCTTATCAACGATACCATACAACCGGCGTGATTGCTGATAATCTAAAACAGAAGGCGGTGGGACACCCAGCCAGCTTCATCAATTTTCTCTCGTCAGCCATAACACCTACTTCTACCAATGGCGAATTATTCACCGACGGTCCATCATGGAGGCTATCCGCCAGCTCCAGCTTGCTCTCTCCCGTCTTCTCAAGAGCTCCCTACTTGTCAAACTTTTACCCCCGCCTCACTTTCTTCAGCCGCTGAAGCAAAGCCCATCACGCCGCCCCAAGCGACGAAAACCCGTGGCACATACAAATGCATCATTGAATACGAGTCTATGCCATTTCTGATCCACTGGTCTGGCTCCTTGAACTATCCTTCCCTCACGGACTTTGCACATGAGCGAAACAGTTTGGAGGCCACACAGGTCGCGCTAGACCCTGAAATCGAGCTGTTGTGGCGACAATCCAGACTTGTTGACTATGGCAGCCACGCCTCCATTCGGGTAGCCGATGGTCATCGTTTTCCCATCATCAAGCTAGCGCATCCTGGCGATGACTTGGCAATCAGTCTCATCGCGAGGGAATTCAGCATGCTTTTCGAACTCAGAAGAGCGGGACTTACAACTATCGATTTCGATACGCAGCCCATTACTTGCAACGGTACGGTTCACGATGATACAACTAGTCAGGCTGGATCTGGGCGAAGCGGCGGCACGCTGGGGAGAAATCCAGGATGCTGTTCAACGCCTACATAATGGAGGCTTCTGTCACGGTGACCTGACCCCCAGCAATATCATGAAGGACGAGGATGGTCGTCTTGTTCTGATTGACTTTAGTTTTTCAGGCAGACTTGGCGAGCCCGTTCCGTCCATTATACCAAAGTGGCGGTTCCCCAGCGGTATATATGGTCCTGACGATATCGCAGCGTTGAAAAGAATGTCTTGCTAAGCAAAAGCGGCTCGACGTCAATCATTCAAGGAGTGGTCAGGGCACGACAGATATTATGTGATACAGCAGGTTGTGCTAGAGGAAGCCAAGATCTGACCTCGTTTTGATCACCATACATATGTTTGTGAGAACAAAGCTATGTTCTGGACCAAGCAAGCAACAGACAGACGCGGCACTTCAGCAGGTTAGCAGTAGGGCGGCGAAAACGAAGGCAACAACAACGCAAGGCGCGGATGCCGTTGGAGAAGATGTCCCGGCAACTGAAGAGGCGGGATCCGTGCTCGGGCCCTGCCGGCGTTTCCTATGGCCGATGATGTAGTTGTCAAAATCTTGTAGGTCCACCTCAGGGACGACGTAACAGTCCTGGGATGTGGAGATGCTGTGTTGGCCATGGCATGGGAAGAGTTTAGATGGTCACCTCGAGTTTTCTGTCTTGTTCGCGCCAGACATCAGCAACTCCTGCGTCTCATCTCAAGACCACCGTATTACTAATTTTCAGGGGATCGAGTTTAAGATTGATTGACGGGGAACCAGCTGCCAACAAACGGTGATCCACCGTACCCAGCGTGTCCCGCCGTCCCTGAAAATCCTGCCGCCTCATATCGCTGAATGCCTCGCCGGGACCCCTCACGAGGCTGTTCCGATACAAGAATTAGTTCATTCCCGTTACCGCTGGGGATTCCGGGAGCCGCCGCAAGATCCATCTATGAAATGGACATGAGCGGAAGTGCCTCCATCACTGCTCGAGAACGTACTTGTGCCAGGAAAGTCAGTCGGTCGGTTCCCTGGCCAAGGATACCCCGATCCCCTGCCCATATTCCTGGTGCGTCTTGCATTTGCCGGGTATTTTGCCGAGTCCAAGATCAACAGGCAATCGCTGCAAAGACCCAGCAGACATTAAACTCGAGCAGGCCGAAGAACGCCCAACTCGTACGGGCTTGGTTGTCTGCTCGCCTCTCTCAAGGACGCACGTAGATGGAGCACAGAGCAAGATCTCAATGCTCCGCTCGCGCTCGTATCCGCCCACACCTGGTCCGCGAAGACCTCACAGCGCTGAGCATGATAGTAGACGACGACGGCGGCATCACCGGCGGGGTGGACTCGGGGCAGATGTCCGGGTGCTTCGCCGATGAGCTTGCTAATAACAAGCCCTGCTACTTAGGCACTGTATGTGGGGGGACAAGAAGAAGGAAAACGGGTCGAGTGAGCTATAATAGGGCTACTTTTATTATCAAGAGATGGGATACGACACGAAGAGTATTTTAGTCCCGATTGCCGGGCAAGGGGCAGCCCGTGTAGAGAGGCCGAGGAGGAGCTCCGGCTACGGCGGTCCGGGGATCGTGATGTCTCACTGTGGCCTCACCTTGGCCCTCTCACCCTTCCTTGGCTGCATGATACGCGTTGGGCAAATATAGTGAATGCGGAGGTAATGGCCGGACAGCAAAAACTGTGCTCATTTCCGGGCGTGGACTTTTTCTTTTCTTTTTCTCTTCGCTGGTCGCCTTGGCATGAGAACCACAGAGGAAAAAAGAAAAGAAAGCAGAGTCACAGTTGCCAGCCGGCATGTGAAATGTAACAGTGTCGATCTGACAGCACATCCATCAAATCAGTTCCCTTCCCTGCACCGCCGCATTGCTTGGCCCGTCTATCCTGTTTCCTGGGCATATTCATGCTTAAACGCACATCCGCCTCCTCAACAAACTACCGCGTACAAGAGAAAATATGATGTATCGGCGAGGGTGGTATTAGGCGACGCAACCCCGGCAAAAAGTGGGTGTGTGTTGTGGTTTATCATGATGGCTACATACAAGGCATGGCAACTCGCTCGGCATATTCTGAAACCTGATGCGCAGGAGCTTGTAGTCCGGATGATGGAATTCTGATGTTTTTTTTTGTAAAAGCGATTTTGATGCCCGATTTTCATTTCGACGGTGGCGAAGTTGATGGGGATTGTGCTCATCAGGCTGCCTGATCTGCGGCAATCAGCATCATCACAGACGCAATGGTTGCTACGAATGAAGTTGCTCACAACAGCAACAGACAGGTTATTTTTTTTTTGGCATATCTTGGAGGGTGGCAAACACAAATATCAAGCAGAAATGCGTCTAGTCTTTTCTTTAGTTTGCAGCGGAAGGGGGGCACTGGTAAGTGGTGGTGGTTGAATTGCTCGGTCCCTTCACGTCACCTTGCAGATTGGCTTCTCGGGAATGCGCATACGCAGGGGATATAGCATGTGAGACTGCAAATATGCACATTTCGAAAAAAAAAAAGAGAGGAAAAAGAAAAAGCAAACACTGCTCGCTTCACGAACAAGAAAAAAAGATGAGGCGATATTTGCGTCTTGGGTCTCAGACGTCCCGACTGCCGAGCGCATCTCCGGTCACGAGTTGCAGCGACAAGTTTTGTCGTACGAGCCAGAGGTTGATCTAGACAATTCCCACCTCGCTTGTTTGAGCCGGACACCCCTGTTGTGAGGTTTCTTACTGGATGATTTCAACCTATATTCGATCAGATTGTACCCAACGCTGCGAAGAAAGGTGTAGGACATGGGCGTGTAGCAAGTATACGGGAACTTGTGGCGAAAATGGAGTCCAATGTATGGCAAGTATAGTATCCGACCCGTGGGTATTAGCCTGGGTTTAGAAGAGCCGGAAGGATGAGAAGTTTTTTTTTTTAAAAAAAAAAAAGAAAGAAAGAAAAGAAGAGAAAGAAAACAGAAGCTGGAATGGAGACTAGATGAATGCGTCGTCCGGTGCGAGGAGGGGTCCCGGCAAAGACGTCAAAGCAAGCGTAAGACAGACGGGCAGAGCTGAACATGATTCGCAGGCCCGGTTATTTTTCTTATTTTTTTTCAACAATTATGAATGACGTCCGAGGAACCGAATAGACGGGAGAGGAGAAAGTCTGTTCTCGGCGGTGGCTGGCTGGCTTGTGAGGGAAAAACGAGGGGTCTGGTCGAGACTGGTCCATCCATCCATCATACGTCCCTAATTATCATCCATCATCATCGTACGGCCGGACAACCCTGTCCGCAGTCTGTGCTTGTGCTGCATGTCATGCCGGCATTGTTGCATCTTGTGATTTCCAAGCCGTGACTTGCCAGACAGCCTGGTGCAGATATAGAGTTGGTGTCCTTGTAAACAAGATTCACCAGGAAAACGCAAAGATGCTTTCATGCTGGCTTGTTCAACAAGACGATGTGCCGCTGTTTCTTGTTTTTTTTTATATTGATTTTATTGATTTATTTTCATCTTGCATGCCATGCCATCCCATCCTATCCCATCCCAGTCGTAGCCACCACAATCATCATCACCAAAACCTGACACCCGCTCAAACCCGAGCCCGAAACAACTTCAGCTCAACAGCATCCATCCAGTGCTTTTTTGTGCGCCGCCGCCTTGACATCTTCACCCTACACCCCACTGATACGAGAAATTTATTTTCCTCTCTACCAGACAAAAAAACAAAACAAAAGAGCTAAAAAAACAAAACGGTTAGCGGATCAGCTCACCAAATCCTGGAGCAGACCAACGGCCGACTCTAGTCCAAATCGCGGCAAAGCACAAACTTAGTTTCAGCCGGATGCGTTGCCTGCTCTCTTCCGCCGATGCCGACCCAGAAGAACTGCCATCAACTTGTTAGTCGCGTGATGGACGACAAGCCTGCTGGCCTAAATCTTTCCCACATGGCAATTGTCATGAAACCCCCTGTCTCTCAGTGGCCTGTTGGCAAAAGTCCATTTGCCTCTGCTCTGTAATCCTGGCTCCGACTGTGGAGGGGGGAGGCGGTAGGATGAGTGACGAGGAATAGCATGAGTGGCGGAGGAGTAGGATGAGCGATTGACGAGTAGTATGAGTGACGGGGGAGTAGTATCAGTGACAGACGAGTAGCATGAGTGACGGACGAGGTATAGTAGAACGCAACGTCGAAACTGGCGTCACTGCAGCACAGAAGCATTTCCACGCCTCTCATGCAAGCGAGCAGAATGTGGCGTCAACTTGCATAGTAACAAGGGATGTTGCAGATGACAACACCTGCGGTGGCGTGTCTGTTATCCGTGTCTGTGTCTGCTGTCTGTGTCTGTCTGTGTCTGTCTCTGTGTATGTGAGTCCCCCTCCATACACCACAGAGCATGCAACAAGACCCCCTCCTCCTCCTCCTCCTCTTCCCTCCTCCCCTCCTCTCACCCCTTCCTTCATCCGCTTGCGGACCAGCGCCGAACCATGATGTGCGCCAAGGGTCCTTCTCGCCTTGGCCTATATCGAGCGCCTTGTATTGCCATTGGCCCACGAGAGCATACACCGGACCATTCCGAGCCACCCCCTCCCGTCAGTCCAAACCCAAAGCCGGGCGTGCAGCTTGTCCTGTCCTCCGTGTAAGAGCCAGAGCCAGAGCAGAGTAGTGTAGAGCAGAGCAGAGCAGAGCACAGCAGAGCAGAGCAGAGCACAGTAGAGCACAGTAGAGCACAGCAGCTCATTGTATAAGAGAGTGGCCACTGCCCGCCAACTGCACCGCAATGTCTGCATGCCCTTCTCTTTCTCCTCCAACGCGACTTTCACCTTCGCTTCATATCCATTGTCCCTCTTCCAAAGCCTCAACCATACACACATACACACACACACACTCTCACACACATAATTCATCATGGCAACCACCGCTGTCCATGACTCCCCTCCCCCAAACCCGGCCGACCTCGATGTCGCCCCCAACCGCTACAGCAGGCAGGCCCGCGATCACCCCATCCCCAGCCAGTACAAGAACACCCTGACCGTCGTCGTCGGCGAGTTCTGCGGCACCTTCATGTTCCTCCTCCTCGCCTTCATCGGCACCCAGGCCGCCCTCGATACCAACAACCCGAGTGACCTCCAGGCTCGGCCCCTCGCCCCCTTCAGTCTCATGTACATTGCCGCCGCCTTCGGCACCGCCCTCGCCGTCAATGTCTGGATCTTCTTCCGCGTCACCGGCGGCATGTTCAACCCGGCTGTGAGTTTCTTTTTCCTCGGTGGATGAGAAAAACCATCATCACCTGCAAAGTCCCGCGAAAGCTGATGCAAGAATACAGGTCACGCTCGGTCTCGTTCTCGTCGGCGCCGTCTCGCCTCTTCGAGGTCTCGTCGTGTTTCCGACCCAGATAGTCGCCGGCATCGCCGCCGCCGCCGTCGCCGACGGTCTCCTTCCCGGCCCCCTCGGCGTCGCCAACACCCTCGGCGACGGCACCAGCATCGTCCGCGGCCTCTTCATCGAAATGTTCCTCACCGCCCAGCTCGTCCTGACCGTCTACTTCCTCGCCGTCGAGAAGCACCGCGCCACCTTCCTCGCCCCAATCGGCATCGGCCTCGCAGTCTTCATCGCCCACATCTGCGGCACCAACTTCACCGGCACGGGCATCAACCCGGCCCGCTCCTTCGGCCCGGCTGTCATCACCGGCTTCACCGGCTACCAGTGGATCTACTGGCTCGGCCCCTTCATGGGCTCCGTCCTGGCCTACGGGCTCTACACATTCCTCACTTGGGTCGACTATAAGACCGCAAACCCGGGCCAGGATGACGACGACCTGGAGAAAGGCCGGGCCCACTCGCCGCACCGGACAGTCAACGGCGAGAAGCGCCCGGTTTCCAGGAGCACCGATGGAACTGCTGCGCCCACCTCGCCGTGAATCTTTCCAGAATGAGTCCGAAAAAAAATGCACGAATTTTTGCAATCAAGTATTGCGGATATTCATCATAATTCTGGGTTATCAAGTATCAGCACGATTATGCCTGAATAGGGTGTGCCAAGGGTGTCAAGGGTGTCCAGGAGGGTGGGACAAGACGAACCGTTGAGTTCCTGCACAAGTATCAAGTAGCGCAGTCTAGAAGAATCCCAATAATAAAGCCGATTTCAGCTTGGGCAGCTACCAGTCGCCATACTTCATACTTGACTACCGTCAGCGCCCTGTCACAACACGTAGAGCAAGACACATACATACCTTTCATCATCCATCCTTCTCCTCGATCTGCGCCATCATGGTCTCCTGCAAGCTGTTTATCAATGCTGTTCTCGCTTCCTCGTCTGCAGTCGCGTTCGCGTCGTCCGGCTCCTCGCTTGTCTGGCGCTGGCGAAACTACGCAGATGCCCGCCCTGTCTCCCCGGTCGATCGCCCCGTCACGATCCGTGTGCCACCAGACACCGACATCTGGCGACCAGCTCCCGACCGCGACAACTTCACCGCGCCATTCCTGTACACTACCGTGCCCGTCGCCTCGTTTGTGAGTGCCCGCGTCACCGTCGCCGGGCCGTGGCGCACGCTCTACGACCAGGGTGGCCTCGTCCTCGCCTTTCCTTCCCACAGAGCATTTGCTGCGCGCTCCATCAAGGCCGGCATTGAGTTCACTGATGGCGCGCCTGCGCTCGGCGTCGTCGGCACCGACACCCTGTCCGATTGGAGCTTGAGTCCGCTCTCGGAACGACAAACAGGAGGAAACCAGACGGCCACTATTATGATTGAGCGCCAGGGTACCGATGCGTGGGTGTACGTGCTCGAGGATGGCGGCGGGAAGAGGCGCCAGCTGCGGCAGGTAACTTGGGCCTTCAGCCGAGATGATGACCGGGCCAGGCGAATGGTGCATGTGGGCATCTACGGCGCAAAGCCGACGCGAGAGAGTCCCCCGTTGGATCCCCTGACCAGACTTTCAGTCAGCTTTACCAATTTTGAGCTGGTCCTTGACAAGTAGCGATGCTTTTTGGTTCCTCTCCAGGATTTCTCTTTCTAAGCCGGTGTTGTCCGTGTATCTTTCTCGTCTCTGGAAGAGCATAGTTTCCGCCTGTTGTGCCTTGTGTCTGTTTGTATCCAGTGAGCTTGTTAGTATGAATACATCCCACAGATATTTCTCAATGGATACATAAGTCAAGTTGCTTTGTATCCATCTATTACAACCTACGAAGCACTCCAATGATGTCGTGTCGCCAGTGCGACTCTAGAGCCCAGCAGCACTTGCCCACAGGTTGCTGCCTGCAGGCTCCCCTACCTGCCCGGAACTTTCTCGCATCAAGCTTTCAAAAAATGCAAAATCAACACCTTGAAGCGCCCATTGGTCAGTCTCCCCCGCTGAAAACGACGATACCGCAGGCAAAAAAACCTCGCCAGCGGAGGGAATAGACAAGGTCCTGGAGGCAGCAGATCCCTCATGTCTGGAAGCTGCACTCCAGGTAGTATTTGTTTCATTCGTCTGCCCTAGAGATTGCGAAGTGTTGCTCGCCGGGTCTTCAGTATTGACAGCCTCAAAAACCATCTGGCCGTCTTTGGAAATATAGACAACTCCGAAACAGGGGACGAAAAAACGTATCGATTCCGCGTCATGAGACCTGGCACCAGCACTTGTATCGTCAGGCGTATCGACGTCAGAGTGGGAGGCTAGATCAGTATCTATTTCCAAGAGTTGTCGGATCATCTTGGCCGCCGGATTCCTTGGCTCGCTACCGTCCGCCGGTACGTCTCGTTCCAACACTTCCAACATCTGCTCTATCATGGCGCGATCCGACAGCCGCTGGTGGGCTAGGTAGCAAGGGCCGCCTCCGTGTCTCTTCATGTAGAGATGCATAAGGAGTAGAGTAAGGGAAGACATCAAGGCCAGGAAGTCAAGGAGTCGGCAGTGTGAGAGAAACCCGTCTTGGAAAGTATTGTTCAAACACCGAGTCAAGATGTCGCGGCTAGCACTGATACAGGTATTGCGGCTATAGTCGTAGCGACTCGAGTCGGCTGCTGAGTCGATCATCATATAAGGTAAGTGGGTTTGGTGTAATAAATAATAGTGGTATATCTGGTTGATCAGACGCCGGGATTCCCAGAACCGCTGTGTGCTGGTGAGGGTATCTTTACAGACCGGTTCAAGCCACCACCTACTCGGCATATTGTTGGCGGCCTTTTGCAAGTCTGCATCTATGTTCTGTGTAAGCTCAAAATCCCCTGCAGCGGGCTCACGATCATTCCGCTCAAGGATTCGACCAGCTGCAAACGCGTGCCGGCGTTCGAGTTGGCCTGTGGCTGTATCCTGGCTGAGGGCCGGTTCGTTCATCATGGACGAATCAGGCGAGGCAAGTGGCAGTCCTAGCATAAGGCTGAACAGGCGGTCCAAGTGTACGATGCGGTGCCAGAGGAACCGTGGATCCAGGATGCAGCTCGACTGAATTGACTTGATGCTGAGCGCCCGATAAGGACGGCGGTGGATGCCTAGCCCTTGTGCAATGCTAACGATGCGTCGCTGGGCAAGCCAAGCGCGGCGTAAATTTCCTTGGTTAGCTTGGTATATGCTGTCGAGAATCAGACATGTCATGCCCTCGCTTGTATCAAGCATCATGTTGCTGGCGTCGACGATGCTCATGGCAGTGGTAGCCAGGCGAGCCATTACAGACTTGGGGGGTTCATCGGAAAGGGCGTTGAGTTTAGCAAGCGTGTCGCTGCCAGCTTGCTGCAAGACATTAGCAAGGACAAGCATCTGCTCTGCGATTACAGCGGGGTGCGAATCGATGGTCTGTCGAGTGTGCAGCAAATGGTAGTCCGTTCGCTCATGAGCTGCAAGATCAATCCAGCCGTCAATATCTCGGTACGTGTGAAACATGGTCAGGTAGTTGTTTAAAAACGGCGTGCTTGAATCGATGAGAACTTGGAGAGATGCCTCGTTGGGGTAGGCGGCCAGCAGGATCCTCGACATTTCACGGGCCTTTGCGTTGGTCGTAGACGGCGTCGGGGCTACGACAAACTGAGGGTGAGGCGGCGTATGCGGTGAGGAGGCGGGTGTGCTGAAGTTGTCCTCATAGACCAAGAAGCCTGGTATCGCAGGTCCATACACAGGTCCCTAGCGAAGCAAGGTCAACGTCTGCGTGGTGTGAACGGTCGTGGATACCTACAGGCGACGACGTTGCCTCTACATTGTCAGGCACCGCCAGCGACTCGGCGCTGCTAGTGTCTTCGGACAAAGGCTGCTTGGAAAGCTTGGCAATCATGGCCTCCATGCGCAGGAAGCGATCGCCGAGCAGCCTACTGCTACGTTCTGGCGTCGTCTGATCGGGGAATTCTTGGCCGACGCATTCCCGGGAGCGACGGCAGCAGCTGATGCACGTGCCGTCGCTTGGGGACGAGAATATACATCGGATTTTGCGGCGCTTGCACTCCCAACAGCTCCGGGTTCCCTTTCTCGTCTTCCGCCGCATTTGCTGGCGCGTGTCGCGGGAGCTTCCGTCAGCAGCCATCATTTCGTTGGAGCGGACTAGGAGACGACGAATTCCGAGGGCGGATCATGCGGCGAGGGGGCAGGGGATTGTGGCTCGAGGGCCAAGAAAAATAGCGAATGATGACTGTTTGTGGGAGTCTAGGCCAGAGGCCTGTCGCTTAATGGGAGGTACAACGCAGGTGTTTGTGAGGTTGGCAACTGGAGGTTGTATGTTTGTTGTATGTTGTAAGAAGCAAACGCCGAACGGCGGAGTTTAGCGAGGCTACTTGTTTTTATACAAGGTCTGGACGCCGCCTCGCCGACTTCCCTTCCGAGCCATGTAAATGCCGGATCTGTTCAGGAACCAATCATGTGAGAAGTCCGGGGGCAGAGGAACTATATGAATATGGTTATTTTAGTTTTAATTTTACTCTGTTACATCCTACCTCACTTTCCTGTACTTGAACTGCGAACTGCATGTGTGGGTTGGGCATCAACACACCCAATACACCCAACCCCACCCACCGTGATCAATAATAAGGCAGGCGTAGACAGCCAACCACCCTGTCATCTACGGTTAGTTTCTCGATAAAAACGAAAATTGAACAAGAAGAAAATAGGTCGGTGCAATAAACTGCCCGGTTTTAGACCAACATCACCGACATTGCAATAAATTCCCCCGAGCAGCGGAGCCGGTGGTCGCTACGATGGCTGGGGCTCTATCGATTATCTTCGTCCGCCGTTCGGATAAAAAAACAACCACAGAGACATGCATACGCACCCTGCATATGCACACAAATTCGTCGGCAGGACTACGTTGGCTGGCCGCCATGCAAGTACGGATGCTGTTTGTCCTCTCGCAATCCTTGTCCGCCATGTCCGTCCCCGTATTACCAACATGCCCTTGCGGAAATTCGATACCATGGCGAGCGGCTCGCCTTCTCAGGACAGCCTTATCTGCGCCGACATATAAGTCGTGGGATGTCGTACCATCTTGGCGGTTAAACATCTCCCCTTCTCGACTCCTTAACTTGCAAACTTTCTAGTTTACCTGTTGAGTGGTGACAGAGTTTATCATGCCCTCGACAAGTGACAGCACCACTATGCCACGCCCAGGCAGCGAGGCAGACGACACTCAGCAGCACCAGCAGCACCAAGCAGAAGCTGCAAATTCGGACAAGACCATCTCAGATGAAGAAAAGGTGACGACGAAGCCACAAGAGCAAAATGACGACGACTATCCGCATGGCTTGACGCTATTCTTCCTGACATTGGCCCTGGCCCTGGGCATGTTCATGATGGCCTTGGACAATGTACGTTTCCCCAACCCATCGACATGACAACCCTAGCAAAAGACTAACCTCGAACCCCAACTCCCCAGACCATCGTTGCGACCGCCATCCCCAAAATCACCGACGAGTACCACGGCCTCTCCGACGTCGCCTGGTACGGCTCCGCCTACTTCATGACCGCCGGCGGCTTCCAGCCGCTCTGGGGCAAGGCCTACAAGTACTTCCTCCTCAAGACCGTCTACCTCGTCGCCTTCTTCCTCTTCGAGCTCGGCAGCCTCGTCTGCGCCGTCGCCCCGACCTCCACCGGCTTCATCGTCGGCCGCGCCATCGCCGGCATCGGCGCCGGCGGCATCGGCTCCGGCAGCTACACCCTCCTCGCCTTCGCCGTCGCCCCGCGCCGCCGGCCCCTCTACACCGGCGTCATCGGCGCCTCCTACGGCGCCGCGTCCGTCGTCGCCCCGCTCATCGGCGGCGTCTTCGCCGACCGCGTCACCTGGCGCTGGTGCTTCTACGTCAACCTCCCCATCGGCGCCCTCTCGGCCGCCATCATCGTGCTCTTCTTCCGCACCCCCGCGCTCGCCAGGCCCGCGCCGGCCTCGCTCCGCGAAAAGGCCCTGCAGATGGACCCCGTCGGCGTCGCGCTCGCGATGGGTGCCGTGATCGCGTTCGTGCTCGCGATGCAGGCCGGTGGGCAGACGGACCCGTGGCGGTCCTCCAAGGTGGTCGGCCTGCTCGTCGGCTTCGTCCTCATCGTGGCGGCGTTTGTGGGCTGGGAGATGTACAGCGGCAGCCGCGCCATGGTCGAGGCGCGGCTGATGAGGATGAACTTTGTCTGGGTCAATGCCGCGTACTCGTTCCTCGTGGTGGCGTCCTTTTTCACCATCGTCTACTTTCTGCCCGTCTACTTTCAGAGCATCGACAACGTCAGCCCCATCATGTCAGGGGTCAGGAACATCCCATTCATCCTGGCCGCCATCATCGGAAGCATTCTTGTGGGAGCGAGCATAGCTAGCAATGGCATCTCCACGCCGCTGATGGCTGCCGGAGCAGTGCTCGGAACCGTTTCCTGCGGGCTGCTCTATACCTTTCACGTAGGCACCCCAATGGGCAAATGGATTGGATTCCAAATTCTTGCTGGAGCAGCGTACGGCGGTGCATTCCAGATTCCCATTATCCATGCACAAGGCACCGCAAAGCCGGAAGATCTATCCGCCATCACTGGCATCATAATGTGTAAGTTGCTAGAGTTGAGACCCGTCTTTTCCACTCTCATACTTACTTTTACTTAGTCTTTCAAACACTAGGTGCCGCAATGGTGCTTTCTTCAGCACAAGCCGCTTTTGCCAATAGACTCATCCAAGTCGTGACCGCCGCGGTCCCAAGCATCCCACCAGCGGCTCTACTGGCCACAGGGGCGACACAGATCAGAGTCGTCTTCAACCCCGATACTCTTCCTACTATCCTTGCCGGCTACATGGCTGGCATCAAAGTAGCATTTGCCATCACAACCGGCGCCACTGGCTTGGCGCTCTGCTTCCTGCCCTTCGGAGACTGGAAGCGCCTAGATCCAAAGGCCTTAGAGGGTGTTGGGGCAGCTGTTTGATGGAAATGTGTAGAGTACGCACTCAGTTGGACAATCCCCTCACAATCCTTTTCTTTAAGATGCGTTAACTCTGGATACTCAGCCTAAGTCTTCGTCCGACGCCTTGCTCTTTAACAACTTCTATAATTATCACGACAAGGCTTCATCACTTTTGTAACCGTCACAGTTTTGTTTCCACTGAGAATGCACAAGAGTAAAAAAAAAACGCTCATTGATCCCATGGCTTGAAGCCCTATCTGATGATATTATCGTCAGTTATATCGCATGGCGCGGTTCCTGGACACCAAGTATATACAATGTGCAGTTGATGGAAGGCCAGAGACTAAGCCTGGCACTAAATAATCACGCTGCAATTAGTGTGTCCAAGGCTCTCACGCCAGCTCGTCTATTAGCAGAAATTCAAGGTTTTTTCCCCATATCCTCTCTTTCCGTCTCCCGGTGTAAAAATTAAAAAAGAAATCATGTTGCATCATTTCGTACCCATGTATTATGGGCACAGTTAGGCCTGAACACCGTACTCGCGCTTGAACATGTCATCGACCTTGGTGAGGTAGTAGGCACCAGGGATGATGGTAGCAGTCTCACCCTTCGGCGTGTAGTCCTTCTGGAGATGGGCCTGCTTACGAAGGTTGCACATCTCGTCGTAGGTGGCGGGAGGGACAGCACGGCGCGCCTCGAGCCTAGCGGGGATGTCGAGAACGTTGGAAATGTTCTCAACGCTGCCATTGACACGGAAGGACATGAAGGAGGCAGCGAGACCGGAGCCATAGCTGAAAAGGCCGATGCGCTTGCCCTCGAGGTCCTTGGCAGGGACAAGAGAGAGAAGACTGGCGAGACCACCCCAGACACTGGCGCAGTACATGTTGCCGCACATGGTGGCAACCTGGATAGCGGGGTTAACACGCTCCTGGAAACGCTTCTTGGTGAGGGCCATGAAAGTCTTCTCGACAGCCTTGTCGGTCAGGGACTTCTCATAGTCCATATCGCGGAGCTCGGGGGCAACCTCGGCAAAGGCGGGGAGCTCGGCGTTGGCGAGGAAATCGTGATACAGAAGACGAGCGTAGGACTTCTGGACCAGCTTACACGTGGGGGCGTGGAAGGTCATGTAATCAAAGCGGTCCAGCGATGTCTTGCTCTCGTCGCCATTGGCAACTCCGTTGCCGTTAACGTGCTGTTTAGCCTCGCGTTTGCAGTAGTCGCGGTAGGCGGCATCAAGGGCTTTGGTGTAGCAGTTGATGGAGTAGTGACCATCGACGTAAGGGTACTCGGAGGTCAGGTCGGGCTTGTAAAAGTCATAAGCATGCTGCATGTAGGTGCCACGAAGGCCAGGCTCGGCAACGACGGGGGCGTTGGGGCCGACAAGCATGGCGACAGCACCAGCACCACCAGTAGGGCGAGCAGCACCCTTGGCATAGAGGGCAATATCGCCACAGACAACAATGGCGTCGCGGCCGTCCCAGGCAGAGGACTCGACCCAGTTAATCGAGTTAAAGAAGGCGTTGGTACCGCCATAGCAGGCATTGATGGTGTCGACACCCTCGAGGCTTGTGTTGTCGCCGAAGAGCTGCATGAGAACCGACTTGACCGACTTGGACTTGTCGAGGATGGTCTCGGTGCCAACCTCGAGGCGGCCAACAGAGTTGACATCGATATTGTACTTCTTGAGGAGGTTCGAAGTGACGGTCAGGGCCATGGAGTAGATGTCTAAATGTGGTCAAAGGGTCAGCTTGGCGCGCCTATTTGCAGCTCGCGGTGCGGAAAGCAGTGTCGGAGGGCAGGAGTGGTGGGTGGTACCTTCACGGTCATCGCAGAAAGCCATCTTGGTCTGACCGAGTCCAATGGTGTATTTGCCAGCAGCAACACCGTCGAACTTCTCGAGCTCGGTCTGCTCAACATACTGGAAAGAGGACAGAATTTGTCAGTATTTGGTGATTGTAGAGAAGGTGGCGGCCCAAGCCAGCACCTTCAGCGGCGATTGAGGGGTCGTTTTGGAGGGGTAGGGGTCCAGATCCAGCGACAAGAACACACCTGGCTGGGGAAGTAGATCTCGATGGCCTTGATGCCAATGTTCTGAGGACGAGCAGCCATTTTGAAGTGGTATATGGGGGCGTGACTCGGAGGAGAGAAGAGAGGTAGAGAAGCAAGAGACAATTGAGGAGGACAAATATTGTCGTAAAGGGGGGATGCGGGAAGGTTATTCTTATTATTGTCGAGGACTTGGGCTAGTGCATGTGGAGAGTAGGAGTATGCTTGGGTGGCATTGCTACAGGATTTTCACCGCCCTTTATTTACCAGCCCAGCACGACAGCCTGACGAGAGTAACGCAGAAAATATTCCGAGTTGGCAGTAAGCGGGTTCTGCCGGGGGTGGTATTTTTTATTTCTTTATTTTTGGTGGGGTTGGGCGAAGTTGGTCCAGTGGCTAGGGGAAGTTAACGAGCCGTCGAGATTCATCCGTCTCGCAGCGAGTCGGCGAGAGGGCACAGTACCTTAGTAGTGGCCATATTTTGTCGCAAGGGCTCCACCACCACCGATTATCTACAGCGCCTCCACTGTACCACCTGTTAGTGCGTGAGGTCATTTATTATTAGTGCTTCGTACTCCCAATGTATGTCCTTATTTCCCGCTCACTGCCCAGCAGTATTCGTACAGCCATCGGTTGCTCATGCCAATTCCACTCGTTTTTGGTCAAACACGGCATGCTCGTTACGAAGATTGTTTGCCTGTTTTCCAGTCAAGCACTCACGACGTGGCTACAAGCTGACACCAGCCATCATCTCATGTCTCATTTCCCGCCCGCATCTGTGCCGTTGACGTGGTAATGACCATGACCCCATCTCGCATCCGCCACAAGCTCGAGTCGTAATCGCTCGCAAACTCTGGCAAGTCTCGCCCATCAGATCGGCAAAGAAGCTCAAAAGACAAAAATCTAAACCAAGACATTTAAAATCTAACAATAAAAAGCCATGTCTCGATAGCTTCAATCAGAGCGCCGTGTCAAAAACTTCAAGCATCACCCGTTCCTGAGATCGCGTGCACCTGCCCGTTCCCACCCGTATTCGTACAGACTGCGGAGGCTAGTTGTTGCCGAAGAATTGAGAATTGACGGCTTGCCTGCAGAGGGAGATCGGCCAAAAAGTCGCCCTGAACCTTGTCTCGGATAGGCTAGGGTGCCTGGCTCCGGCCCTGCAACAGGGAGGGTCCAGCCGAACGCGAGTGTTGAGCCTCACAGCAGCAAGATTCATCCGAGGCGGGCGATTTTCTATCACCATATCACTCTATCCTGCGCAGCGTATTTTGGATTTTGTTACAACGTCAATGCGGGTCGATATAGGTAGGGACTTGGCAGTCTGAGTCTACACCAGCCCGCATAAGTCCAACGTCGTGCTACTGTGTACAGACGTTGTGTTACAAGATTATGTGTATAACAAAATTGGTAAAGACTAGGTCCATATCAGTAGCCGCTGTCAGGCCACTATTCTGTGCAGTACAGTCGCGCTAACTACCTGTATCTACGAGGTAAAAAAACAATACATCGACAATGGCAACGCCACGCGGCACACATGGCCTAAAAATGCGATATGCGATTGGCCAGTTGAATACAATAACTGCTTCTGCTTTGCATATTCTCAATTTTTCCAGTCATCTGCCTATTTTTGGTTCGGCAAGTTGCCTCGTCAATTTTTCATCTACAGAAGTCGTGTCCGGGGTTGTAAACTTGGTCCACGGTCATCTCAAAAATCGTACGGATCCGGGCTGGCTCGTGTTCGCTTCGATCGGCTCCGAAAACCGGCCCGACGGAGCAAAACCTCGTGCGAACGTAAAGGGCTTCAATGTTTCATCCTCTCAACACATTAAAGGGAGGCATTGGAATCGTGCAAGGAAAACTTGGCCTCCATTTGAGAGCTGCGATTTTGCCCCGACCGGTTGCAAGCTCCAAAAGCCCACACACACCCTACTCTCGAGCACTTTATCAGATCATCTCTTCTGCAACGTCATGACCTCTCCACAGATTTAGCCAAATGCCTCATGTGGGGGGTATGGGATATAGCTGCTCTTTTCTTTCACTTTCTCATGCGTTCTCATGCGCGATTAAACTCTTGTCAGCATTTTTTATCCCAGCCGGCTGCTGTCAGAGCTGAGATCCCGACCATCCCATCATGAAGGCCCCACAAGAATGCCATGTGCTGGTCGTTGCAGCGGCAACGCGGGCTTTTCTGCAGCACTCTCAGCACTCTCAGCCAGCCAGCTTGGAGCAGAAGCTGCCGTGCTGATGGACAGGTGTGCAGAGGAATTGGTAGGCGGCAATTCGTTCTTTGCGGCGGGTGCATATCGCGCTGCGGCATGGCGGGCTGAAAGATATCCTCCCGCTAGTGAGAAACGTGTCCGAGGACTCAGGAGCAAGCTGCCAAGCCCAAGATTCAGCTTGCCCCATATACGAATGATGATTTTCTCAAGTATATCCGTCGTGTTTGCGAGGATAAGTCCGACCCGGCACTCTTTCACGCGCTTGTGCCCGACTCGAACGCGGCAGTCAAATGGCATGCTGCTACGGCATTCGATTTACGCTACCCTTTACTCGGTAGACATGTGAAGTCGACGGAAAGATCAACTTCTGGGGTGGCCACTGTCTCAGAAAACGCTTGCAGGCGGTAAAAGCCGGATTAAAGACCTCAGGGAACCGGCTCACGAGCAGAGCATCAGAAGTCTACTTCTCAACAGAGCCCGTTTCTCTACATCCCGAGGCGGATCGGGCAGCGTGTCACGGCGGGCGTCCGGAATGGCGAGACAGAGATAGGACCAGGGCCGGCGCCGAGGCCCTAATAACGGCGGGTGGCTTTGAATCCATAACTCGGCGATGGCCGCTTTTCTTGGCCCAAGCTAGGGACAAGGCTGCCGTTCGCGGTACGCCGTACAATACCGGCGAATGCCTCGAGCTCGAGCAAGATTGCCTCAGCGCGTCGGTCGCCTGATGGGTGATTGGGGCGCGTCTGTCACCTCCGTCGACGAGGATGTCTTCTGCGAGACAAATCCGCGCGTAGAACCCCCGGCGGTCATGGACGGCCTTGTCGACCGCGGATCACGGGGCTGGAGCTGCCCAAAACCAACTTGGGGCGCTGGCGATGGACATTGCTGCCTGTTCCTGGCCCGTCAAGATGACGTGCGGCGTTCACGTTTTTATCTTTGTTGGGCTGCCCGGGGGCCTCCCCGCAACGGCACGGCTCGTCGGCGCCGACCGCGGGGGGGCTGATCCCGGGCGTCTACTGCGTGGGCGAGGTGTTGGGCAGGCTCTTCTACGGCAATGTCTGGGATGCAGCGGTCTTTACTTCTGGCACGGTCTTTTGGGAGGATGGCTGGCAGAGCGGTGGCTGCGCATGCTTGCGGAAGGCTAGCAGTGTAATGTCACAGGTGGCACAGTAACGGAGCAGGAAAATAGTTTCATGTAATCGTCAGGTATATTCTATGACTTGTTTAAAGACTAACGCCGAGTATATGCAATAGTATATTCTATGGGCTGGCATATCCAGAATCTGAAGATCCTCGACTGTCGTGCTTTTCCTCGATGCCTTTGGCTGCTTTGGCATGTGTTGCCACTGTAGTGCCTTCTTGTTCCTGCGTCTTTTCTTTTTCTTTCTTCTCGGCGTTTTCATCCTCGCCAGCCTCTTTCTGGACCTCGTCTGCTTCGTCCCCATCCTTTTCACCGTCGTCACCCTGACCCTCGTGTTGGTCCTCGCTCTCATTCTTGTCCTCCGTTTCTTCCTTCCTCAGCTTCTTCGACTTCTTCTTGTCCTTCTTCTTGCTCTTCTTATTCTTCTTATCATTCTTCTCTTTCTCTTCCTTCTCCTTCTCCTTCTTTTCCTTGTCGTTACGCTCCTTCTCCTCCTTTTCTTTCTTGTCCCTCTCCGCCTTGTCCTTCTTGTCCGCGCGCATCTGCGCCACCCAACCCTCTACGGCCTCGACGGCCGCCTGGGACGAGCGCTTGTGGCGCAGAAGCAGACCTTGGATCTCGGCAGGGCTGAACTCGTTCGGGGGGATGCGGCGACCAAATTCCTTGGCCAGGACCGCGACCTCGTCGATCAGGGTCTCCTTGCCCTTTTTGCCCTTGCTGCCGGCGCCGTCGGCAATTTCGCCGTCAAAGGGCATGTAGATGGCCTTGAAGATGGACTCGCTCATGTCGGCGTCGGCGAGTTGGAAGGGGATGATCATGTCGACACGACCGGGACGAATGAGGGCCTTGTCGAGGCTCTCGAGGTGGTTGGTGGTCATGATGAGGACTCGACCTTCTTGCGCAGCCACACCATCGAGGATGTTGAGCAGCGCGGAAAGGGACAGCTGACCCTGCCCTGTCGGCGCGTTGTCGCTGCTGCCGCCCTCCTTGTCGTCGTCATCCTTCTTGGCCTCGCGCGTCTTCGAGAGGCCAGCAGTGTCAATATCTTCAAGCAGGACGATGCAGTTCGTAGGGAGCTCGGCAAAGAGCGAGGCCAGGTTCTCTTCAGTGGCGGTGAGGGAGCTCAGGCTAACAATGTAAATCTTCATTCGAAAGTAGCCGGCGAGGGCGACGCTGAGGGAGCTCTTGCCGGTGCCGGGCGGGCCGTAGAGCAGGTAGCCGCGGCGGTAGGGGATGCCGCGGTTGGCGTACCAGCGGCGGGTAGCAGGGTCGAGGTAGTCACCGGCGTCGGCGATGATGTCGGCCTTGACCTTGTCGGGGAGGATGACGGTGGAGAAGTCGCGGTTGGGGCGGGCCATGCAGCGCTGCCAGTAGCTGTCGGTGCCGTAACTGGATACGGAGCTGGTGGCGCGGTAGATGATGGTCTTCCGGTCGTCCTTTTTAAGATAGAGCAGGCGCGCGTCAGCGAGGAGGCGCTTGAGGACCGCCGGGTCACGGCCGAGGCAGCTGACGCAGAGCTCCTCCTGCTCGCTGGGGTTACGCAGGCTGATCTTGTCCTTGGTCTGGCGGCGAGAGAAGCGCAAGGGCACGCCACGGTACCAGAACCAGTGAGTTCCGGCCGAGGGAGTGTAGTGGAGGACATGCTTGCCGCGGTTGTTGACGAGCGCGGGGTCCTGGCCGTCCTCCGCGACGGCATCACCGGCACCTCCCTCAGTGTCCTCCTCATCCTCGCCATCACTCTCGTCATGAGCGCGGTAAAGATAATCGCTTCGGGAGTAAACGGAGGTGTTGACGACAAAGTTGCGGGTGCGGTGGCAGAAGGGCTGGCGCGTCATCCACCACATGAGGATGTTGTAAGTCTCGTCGTCGGTATGGACGGTGAAGGAGGACATGAAGCTGGCCTCGACCTGGTTCATGACGGTGTCGCAGACATAGCGCCAGGAGAAGGCGACTGCGACGGCAGCGACAACTAAGGGAAGGTAGCGGTCGAGGTCGGCGCCGAGGCTGGCGTTGAGGGTCGAGATGAGGACCGAGTAGCCGGGGAAGAAGTAGTTGAGGAGGGCGAATTGGGGGGAGGGGATTCCGGTGCTGTCGTTGCCGGGGCCGGCCTGGCTGATCTGTAGAGGGTCCATGATGGTGATGGGTTCAAGATGATGATGTCGCGTGTGTGTGACTGAGAAGCTGTGTTTGCGTGTTTGTATGCTGCGGTCTGGCAGCCACCTGTTTGGACCCAGGCAGCACCAGATGCTGCTAAATGAGGGGGAGGACTGTAAGCGAGAGAAGAGCCTGGACAAGAAGAGGAGAGGAGGGAAGAGGAGAGGAGGGAAGAGGAGAGGAGAGGAGAGGAATGGAAAGGTATTTGTAACTTTTAGAGATTTCCACGAATTCTCCAGCGGCGGAGGCGTGTGAGTGAATGTTGGTTGGTGCTGTTGCCTAACTCCCCTCTCCCCCTCCCCTGCTCGTTTGCATGTCGATTTCGCCCGCAGCAGCCTGGAAATACGGTGTGGCTAAGTGGGAAATTACACCAAAAAGTAAGCGAAATAAATAAGAGAGAAAAATTGCCCGTGAAAAGGTTACCTCGACTGGTTGGCTGGGGGTCAAAATACACAGGATGCCGATTGAGTCACGCCAAGCGCATTAGCGGCGATGGACCATGGACGAGTCCGCCTTGCGATATCAGATGCCAATTGCTCTTCTTTCTTGTTTTTTTTTTTTCTTTCTATTTTCTCATGTCCCTAAAAACTAATATGATTCGGCGCTAAATTCTGACTCGCCTTGAAATTAACCTGTCTGTTTTTTGCTGTAATTCGTACATGATTGGCGAAGGATTCCTCGTATATACTCGGCCACTGCGTCACACTTGCACACCCCCTCCTCTAATCAACTTCGCTGCGCCTCTCGGTGGCAATGCATCAAGCCAATGGGGAATGCCACATGCTCGTTCTCCAGTAATAACCGGCCCTGGAACCCCCATGATCACATTTGTTTTTTCCCCGATAGCTAGCGGCGAATGACCCAGGCTGGCCGGGAGTGAGGTCTCTTTCCTTTTCGTCAAGGAGTGACGTCGCCGCCACTCGAAATACAATAACTTGGTCCTTTTTAATTCCTACTCTCGATAAACTTGGATGCGAACATAGCTTTTTCGCCATTTTACGTACAAAACTGTGAATGTAGCATAGTACCACTTGAAAAATTCCTGTGTCCGTCTACCTAGTTTTTCATACCCTATACCTAACGCACCCAAGAATTAGATATACTAAATCGTTGAATAAAGCATAATATTTGATTGAACAACCGATTATATGGTACCTCCTTCTATATAGAGAAGTTAATCTAAATAGTCAATTAAAACTCGTTGACTTGCAATTGAGTTCTAAGGTATTGGACACACTTGTGTAGTTGTAGTCCCAGTGTTCGCTGACATTAAGCAAAGAGAAGTATCAAGATTTTAAACATGTGAACATATTTCATTACAAGGGAGAATGGTACGATCCGTACCAAGATACGTTCTAGTCTATCAAAATCCTTATGCTCGAGCCTCATCGAACGGGTTTCGCAGGGTGTTGGTGGTAGTTTCGCCCATAAAATGTTGGTTTAAGGTATGCAAAATATACATGGCATCAACATCCATTTGCAAGAAATAAGAAACAAGAAGGAAAAAAGTAGCGTCTAATATATAAAATGTCAGGATGCGCGCCAGCGCCATTACCCCCTGCACCCTCTCGTTCATTCTGCGAAACATTATCTCATCAACCGCAACGGTACTGCTCTAAGCCACCTGGTCGCCGCCCCGTCGAGTTGCAAACCGGGTTCATCAGCCGCTTTGTGTAGCGCACAGGACCTGACGGCCCGTCCTGCCACGTGAAGTCGTCATCGTCGTGGTTTCTGAAATAGCCCCCCGCCGGCGACGGCATCCGGGCGAAGCGACGCCCACGCCGGTCTCCCACCGGTGGCCGGCTGGCCGGCAGCGAGTAGTTGACATTCTGGCAGGGCTGCGACCCCGGTGTCACAAAGCTGTTGCCGACCAGATTGCCGCAGCTGTCCCACCAATTGCCGTACTCGTCCTGTTGGAGACCCGTATCGTTTTCGCGCCACCCCAGGCAGCGTATCACGCAGTTCTGGCAGTACTGGCCCGACGGTGCATGCCCGCAGCCTTCATCTTCATCTTCATCATCGTCATCGTTGTCGTCGTTGTCATATTGGACCTGGCGGCTGCGGCCGCTGGGCGCGACCCAGCGGTAGCGTGAGTTGCTCTCCTTGTACCGCAGGTGTGTGCCGTCGAACCAGGTGTTCTCGGGGAGGATGTCGCTCGTCTTTCGAATGTAGGACGCCTGAGGGGGCATGCCCGCACTCCAGGCCAGGAACCTGAAGCCCTTCGGGGGACGCTTTGGCAGCGATTTGTTACGGATGGAGCGACCCTGACTGTTGAGGCTCTGGTATACCTGCAGCCACGAGTCCTCATCGTCCGCCACGATCAGAAGCGCGCCAGACTTGTCGGGCATGGTGAAATGTGATGTGTGTGGTTGCGACGTGGAGAAGGATGTCTTGTGGTGTTGTGTGTGCGTGTGTGGGTGCTATATAAGCTGTTCTGTCTGGTGAAGCCAAGAAGTACGGAGAGGTAATTCTTGTGGTAGTAGACAGATCTATGATATAAAACAGTTTTCTCTGTGGAAGTCAAGGAATACAGAGAGGAAAAAGGCCGCTGGGATGGCGACGACACGGGGGATACGGCGACGATATATATCCCATTGACGGAAGTGAGACAGAGTAGAGTGTCATCCGTGATGAACGGACCGGCTACAGTCACATATGGCACACGACGTTTCGCAAGGCAGGGAGGGTATGCAGGCGCCTACATACAAAGAGGTATGTATGCCATGACACACTCGGGCTGAGATGATGACGAGGCGTTCTGCAAAGGCGGCGCAGCAGGTTGCCCTGGCGGGAAGCGGCAGAGCCCAGTGACTGGCTGGATGACAGCGCTCGGGTTGTGTGAATTTTCTTCTCAGGGTATATCTGGGGGAAATATTTTTTTGTGGTATTATCTCGACGGTCTGGTGCCGCGGCGCTGTCGCAAATAGGACGTTGAATCAAGCAGTTGGATATACGGCGGCTTGGTGCGGGGGAGCGAAGATGTGGTTCGCGCACCGTTGGTCTGGGCTCGGGCAGCGAGAGTGGCCGCATCGGGGCCCAACGAACTGTAGCCGACATGTGTCGAGCACAATGCATAATGACAAAAGAAATCACAGCGATTGGAGCGGGAACGGGGGATGGTCCGGTGACTTGAGGTGTCGCCAGCGGCTGTCATGGTGCCTGCCAACGCCGTGGTGTGACAAAGCACATTGCATTGCGCTAGCTCGGCCTTTTTATTGAGTGATTCAGGGTCGGAGGCGGGGATGGCATCAGTTCCTCCCTTGTTCTTCCCGGTGATACGGAACACAGGCGCTGCTGGATGGGATTTGCGAAGGACGGGGGAGACTGGAGTGAGTGGTGGCACTGTGAAGCTTTTGTGCCACAGCGGAGGAGAAGAGGCGCCTGCCAGAAGGCGGCGCTTCCATCCTATCACAGGCACTAACTTGCAAGGTTAGTAGGTACCTGTGAGTAGGGTAGCCAGAGGGTGGTACCGGCTGTCGCCAACGGACATCTGCAACGAATTCAAGTCGGAGAATTATTATCCATGAAATGGAACCAGGGCAGGCATGTTGTTTTCAAGACAGAACACAAGCACTTGCATGAGTCCTTGTACATACCTGTATCAGCATGCGGATTGTCACATCTATGTCTGTATTGCCTTCCTTCCCCATCAGGGACTCTTGAACAGGTGGGGCCCGCGGCATCACTGTAATGCATTGAGCCAAGACGGCATTGGATTGACAAAAGAAGAAGTTTGCATAACGAATAGTTAAGCGCATAATAATTAAAAATTATAACCAAGGGAGATTATAATACGCTGCGACGATGGCTCTCTAGCCGCTTCAAACCGTTGTTGCCGCTGTATAATAAAGGTAGCATAGCCACAGAGTAATAACTGTGTGGGCCAAAAACCTGAAACAAACGGCCAGCAGCTATTGATAGCCAAAGGTGAGATTGCAAGGTGACGTAACACTTTTTGACCCCTTTTTGTTTACACAATGGGCAATTAGGCATTATTAGAAAGAACGGGCAAAGAAATGCGCTTCTTGCAAATTCTTGCGTCGATTGTCTGCTGGGTTAATTGCTTATCAGCGGACAAGCAGGCGAGCAGGCAAGCAGGCAAGCAGGCAAGCAGGAAACAAAGCCAGGTCACGCCTATCAGATAGATACCTTTTGTCCGTTGTTTTCGCTAACAATCGTCAATCACTGAGTCTTCCACAAAGAGAGGCTGATGGAATAGGGGTCTCTGTTCCCGGCAGACCGATATCTCCAGGCCATTGCCTTCGGGGACTCCCAGCTAAATTTAGTAGGCATTATTAATTGGTGACTGATAGTTACAGATCTGAGTGATAGTTACAGGCATGTTCGCTTGAAGGGTAAGAGTGGACAACACGGGCACGCCCCAATTTGCCTGGAGCGCATGTATAACTCGCCTAGTTTCGCGTCGCCGTTAGGCCCGTTTCGCAACCAACTGAACCAACGCTGTACTGGTAGTCATAGTCCCCCCTGTGGCGAATTGTGATGGGTAGTTATAACACTACGGATGGTATTTCAACCTCGGTCATCTTCGTCCGTAGTAACGAGATGGGGCAAAATTTGCCTTCGGCGTGGTCCGCTGTGCAAACAGTAATCCTGTCTGATTTCAAGGGCTTCACGGCCCGGCCTTGTGATGAGGGGCTGACGCAGAAAATTCCCGGAAGCACACCGCCATCTCCAGGTTTATTTTGGACAATGTGCCAGTGGATAGGTCAACTTTGTATTGGGGAGGAACGAGGCGTGTTTGTGGGAGAATCGAGCGGCGTTCCCGCTTGCTGGTAGGTGTGTCGCGGACGTTTCAGATGGTCGTTCGCGTGAACTGTTCCTGAACGCCCCCTTATTATTAAGTAGCCGCGGCAAGCTCTGCACTATAGTTCGCGCTGTTGATCAATACTGTTCGTGGAGGTTCGTGATGGCATTGCATCGTCCCGAGGCACAGAGTGAGCTCCAGGGGCTAGCTCATGTTACCAGTTTTATCCCCAAGAACCAGTAGCCTTCTCTCTCAAGGAACAAGAGCCTCTAACTAGTATGTAGGAAAAATAATAGCTCCAGTTGGACAGGCGCAAGACTACATTAATACCTTTGAAGCACATGGAAGTCTGGGTTGTGTGTCCCTGATTGTAAACAACATCGCAGATAGAAAGGAGGAGGCATCAAAAAACGCTTGTATGCATGATCGCTAGATTATGTCGGCCATGCGTTCTGTTAAATTCTTTAGGTAAATTCTTCATCCATTTTTCTGCGTATCTGACGGGCGGCGTTGGCTCATGACTTTTTATTACAGCAGAGGGAAGGGCGCAATAGTTAGCAAATGTAATGCGGAGGCGGACATGGGAGAGAAATAGCACATCGGCAAGGTATTGGAGCTGATCCGCCAGATCCAGCATCGGTGGCTTGCTGTTTTGCTTTATATATGTAGCATTAATAAAGCCCAGAGGGCGTACTTCGTATAGCGGAGTCACCTGTGCCGGCTGTGGTTTACGCGGTGATGCATGGGCCGGCTGAGTAAAGTGCTGACACTGCACGCCATGTCAGCATCTCACCGATACAGTGCAAAGTCAGCACTCTACTCAAAGATTGGGTCACTGTGAGGCCGGCCGGGATCGAAAATTGTCTTTTCTGCGCACTCAGTGTAAGCGGTCTATGATGAAGCATGCCAGAACGGGCTCGGCCTGTCAAGGCCTACCTCAATCCATTGTGTGTCGAGCGAATGAGATGGGCAATGCTCGGTGCAGTTGCATATCGAATACGTTCGGGTTTTCTATTTTGTGGCTTTCTGCAGGTGTAGGACACAGAAGCAACAGGCAGGTCCTTTCTTAAGGCCTAAAGAACAGCAGACCGTTTTTATTAAATAACAGACCGCTATACCGTATACGATCTAGTGGTTATAGTAGATATAGTACAATTTATAGGGGCTAGTATAGAATTCTAATTAGTTATTATATTAATACCTTCTATCTATCCTAATAAGGCCTAAGCTAGTGTGATAAACGGATAGGGAGGCCTGTATAGGCGGCCCGTTGCACATAAAGGAAGCTAGACATAGGAGGGGCAGGAAGCCACTGTATAGCTAATACGAAGATAAGACTAAGGGTTACGTGACTAGATTAGGAGGGATTAGACTAATCTAGGAGGACTCGTTGGACGGACTTAATCTAATCTAGGCTAATAGATTAGGAGGGATCGGTATAATCTAGGAATATAGTAGAGGATAGGATAGGTATATAGGGAAAGGGATTTCTAGTAGATAGCTAGACTAGATCTCTACTAATTAATCTAAGTAATAATCTAAGCTATACTTAGACTATTAGGAGTAATCTCCTAACGTAACTTACACTATAATACTACTTACTAGCACTCTTATATATTTTAACCTAACTCTCTACCTAAGAAATAGACCTACTATAGATTAAGAATAAGCCACTATTATATTTTAATTAGTCCTATTTAGTAAGTTACCTTAAAACCGTAAGTAGTTAACCTTTATAATGTCTACTACTAGTAGTGTAATAACTAACCTAGGCTAAACTATAGTATAGATAAGGCAGTAGATTAATACCCTTACTACTTAAATCTAGACTATATAGAACGCTAATACTAGAACCCTTACGTTTCTAAAATTTCCTAAACCTAACTCGTTTAATAGAACTAAAAGAGATGTTTAAAACTTCTTAACTTAGGCTAAAGCCTATTTTTATATTAATACTACTATTATTAATCCTACTATAAAGATACTTTATATTAGAAATCTCCTTACTAGTAAGGTAATAGAGTAGTAGGAGCTAACTCTTTAAGACTACCTTAATAACGAAGAACCTAAGGACGAAACTATATAAATCTTTTAGTAGTATAAACGCTTTAAAGAACTACTCTAAACTACCTTTAGAGATCTAGATAAAATTCGTACTACTATTTATAAACTTAAAGCCCTTAAGTAGACTAGATCTACTTAGTACCTTATAAGGGAATTTAAGCGTATCTTAAACCACCTTATATAGGACAATAATAGTATAATAGAGCTACTCTATAATACTCTATAAGAGGACGTAAAGGATAAGATTATAAAGGAGGATTAACCTAACACTTTTAATAAATTCACTAGTAAGGTTATTAAGGTTAATAATCGACTCTATACTAAGCGACTTAAACGTAGAGGATAGGGTACTAGAAAACGAAATAATCCACTACTATATTATTAGCTAAACACTAGTAGGCGATATAGAGGGTCTATAGCCTATAGAACTTATTTAGGCCTAATAGAACTTAACACTACTTATAAGGAAAAAGGTAAGACTTATTATAATTATAGAAAGCTAGGATACTTTATAAATAAGTGTAAGGCTCTAAAGAAGTCTTAGAAACCTATATAAGAACACTAAAAGCTAAACGTAATAAACTAAAAGGACCTACTAACTTATAATATTAGTATAGTTAATAGTAAGGAATACGTCTTAGATAGTAACTAATTTATAGATTATAACGAAGCCTTATTAGATAAAGACTAGGATTTTAGAACCTAACTAGTACCTAATAAAGAAGAAGAGGTATATATATATAACTACCTATACTTCTTAGTATGTTATAATAATATATACTTAATCTATAAAACCGATAAAGAAGAATCTAGATAGTATCCTTACGAATCTAGGACTACTTAAACTAACTAATTAAAGCTTAAAGACGCCTTTATCACTTTAAGTACTATAGACACTAAATAGAAGAAGGTCTTCTTAAAGACACCTTAGGACTATAGTAGTAAGAAGTATATCTTATAGAACTAGGCACGACCTATAAACTTTAAGTCTAAGGATATAGAGTTTATTATAGTTAAAGGTAAAGTAATTACTAACTTAGATATACTAGCTATATCTATCTAAGAGGACTAAGATAGGGAATATAAGGTAGCTAAAGACGAAAACCACCCTAAACACATTATACGACACCTATAATACTACTAGCTTATATAGACTATATATACGTATTATTACTATAAGGATTATTTTATAGATAAGATTAAGTACTAATAGTTTCCTACTCTTAATATTAAACCCTACTACGCTAAGGAACTCTAAGGTTAGATGGAGTATAGAAGGGAGGATAACTATATTATGTTATAATAAAATAAAGAAACCTAAATTAAGGATAACACCTATACTATCTACGTTAGACCTATATAATAGGAATATAATAGAAACTATATAAAGGAGAACGATTCACTTTATCTAAATCTAATTAACTTAAAAGGTAGATAACTTAACTATTACTATAGCTCTAAGATAAGTCTAATAAGTAGACTATATAATAACATATAAGAGGAAGGAAGTTTAAGAAATAATAGCTGTTATTATAACTAAGACTAATACTTTAATAGAGATCTAATTAGTCTCTATATACTATAGACGTTAATAGTACTAGTTATTTTATAGTTAACATCCTTATTAATAGAAATAAAACCTAGGTAATAATCGATAGTAGAGTATAAGGAAACTATATCTTACTAAATCTCGTTAATAAATTACGATTACCTTAGAAAAGAAAGAATAAGCCCTATTGACTTATAAACGTAGAAGGAGAAGCTATTAAGTACGGCTATAGAGTAGTGGATTAAGAAACCGTATAACTTCTTATTTCTATCTAAGGTATAAAACACACTATCTCTTTAGATATTATAGAGATCTTAAAATATAATGTTATATTAGGGATACCCTAGTTATAGGCGAGTAATCCTAGAGTTAACTAGAGAATAGGCTAACTTTAGTAGGATATACTAGGATACGATTATAATAAGAAGAGTGGCTAAAGAAAGGCACTTTTATTAAATTATAATAGGCCTTTAGGACTATATATAATCACTAGAGAGCTAAAAGCTAAGACAATAGAGATTCCTAAGGAATACTTAAAGTATAGTAAGCTATTTAGTAGAGAGCTAGAGATAGGACTACTAGAGTATTTACGCTAGGACTATAAGATTAAACTCTAGCCTAGTAAGGAACTAAGGTTCTATAAGATATATCCCTAGAACCCTATATAGGACTAAGCGCTTAAAGAGTATCTAGAGGAAATGTTATAAAGGGGATATATACGACTATTAGAGTCCCTAGTAGGATACCTAATCCTATAGGTACTAAAGAAAAATAGAAAACTATAACTATATATCGACTATTAGTAACTAAACGAGATTATAATTAAGAACTAATACCTATTACTACTTATTACTAAAATATATAATAAGGTCTATAAAGCTATATAGTTTATAATACTTAACCTAAAAGGAGCCTATAACCTTATACGGATAAAGGAGGGCTAAGAGTAGATAATAGTATTTAGAACCACTAAAGGACACTATAAGTATCTAGTAATACTTTTTAGACTAACTAACACACTAATAACGTTTTAAATAATAATCAATAATGTCCTATAGAAATAGCTAGGAATCTTTATAGTTATCTACCTTAATAATATCCTTATCTATTTAAATACACTAGAGGAATATAAACAATACGTCTATAAGGTACTATAAACGCTATAAGACAACAACCTCCTAGTAGAGGTAAAGAAATACTAGTTCTACTAGAAAACTATTTACTTCCTAGGATATATACTTATATATAGGGAAGTATAAATAAGCGATAATAAGATTAAAACTATTAAGGAATAGCTAATACTAATAACACTAAAAGATATAAGAGTGTTTACTGCTTTTATAAACTTCTATTATAGGTTCCTTAGGGGATATAGCGATATAGTACGACCTTTTACTAATCTAATAAAGAAAGAGATTAGCTTTAAGTAAGGAGAATATAAAGCTAAAGCATTCTAAGACATTAAAAACTTAGTTATAAAAGAACCTATATTAAAAGCACTTAATTAGGATAAGCCTTATAAGCTTAAGACTAACGCCTTAGACTATAGCCTAGGCGGGCAGCTTAGACAGTAAGACAATAAAGGAAGGTTATACCTAGTTGTATTCTTCTTATAGAAACTCTATAGACCTAAACTAAACTATAGGATCTATAATAAAGAGCTTATAGCGATTATTTAGTGTTTTAAAGAATAAAGATACTATCTTATTAGAGTAAAGTATTAAGTTAAAGTGTATACTAATTATAAGAATCTTATATTATTCTTAACTATAAAAGATCTAAATAAACAGTAGATTAGATAGTATAAGACCCTTATAGACTATAACTTTAAGATTATATATCGAAAAGGATTAGAAAATAGACGAGTAAACACGCTTAGCTATAGAGAAGATCTAAAGTTAGAAGAATAAGTGGACAATACACCCTTATTATAAGCCACTAAGGATAGGAACCTTATATTAGGCACTAGAGAAATTAGTATAATATAGTAAGCTAAGCTAGATAAGATATAGATACAACGTATTATATTATATATAAAGAATAATAGCTACCTAGATAATTAAGAAACGAAACTATATATAACTAAGAGTAGGAATAACTACTTATTTAATAAACGTTAGTATATTTCTAGTACACTCTAGAAGTAGCTCGTTAAGGAAATATATAAGCACCTATTATATAGATATTAGGGTATAGGGAAAACGATTAATAGATTAAAAAGATCGTACAACTTCCCTAGAAGTAGAAAGATCGTATAGGAAGTTATTAAGAACTATAACATCTATAATAAAGCTAAGGCAGTATAGTATACGCCTTATAGAGAACTATAACTAATACTACTATTAGAGAGAGTATAGTAAATAATTATAATAGACTTTATTATTAAGCTACTAAAGTTAAAAGAACCTATAACTAAAGCATACTATAATAGTATACTAGTCATTATTAATAAGCTTATAAAGTACGCCTACTATATTCTCTATATAGAATTAAGTAATATAAGAGATTTAGTGTATATCTTCTTTAAGACAATTATAGTATAATATAGGTTACCTACTAAGTTAATAATAGATTAAAATAAGCTCTTTATATTAAACTTCTAGAAATACCTTATAAAGACTATAAAGGTTAAATAAAACCTTTTAATAGTATTCTATCTATAGATAGATAGATAAATAGAAATCTAGAACTAAATACTTAAATAGTATCTATAAAGCTATATAAACTACTAATAAAATAATTAGGTAGAATAGCTACTACTTATATAATAGGCTATAAATAGCTTAGAAAACGAAAATATAAAAATATCACCCTTTAGGGCGAACTATAGATTCGACCCTACGATTAAAACACATATAGTATAAAATATAAACGTACTAGTAGCTATAGTATATATAGTAACTATTATAGAAATATAAAAACATCTATAAGTAGAATAGATATTTTTATAGAATTAGATAAAGCACTATATAGATAAAAAGAGATTACTAGCGTTAATCCTAGAGAGGGGAGATAAAGTTTACCTTATCCGTAAAAACATTAAAATAAAACGACCTAGTAATAAACTTAACTAGAAGAAAATTAGACTATTCCTTATTAAATAGAAACTATTAGAAGTTAATTATAAACTATTATTACTAAAAGGGATAAGGATATATCCTATATTTTATATATTATTACTAAAGAAAGCACTAAGTAATATAATACTTACTATAGATGTTACCCTTAAAGATATAAATAAGTATAAGGTTAAGAAAATACTTAAAACATAAGGAACCTAAAAGAATCGTTATTATCTTATTAAGTAGAAAGGATACCTAAACTCTAAGAATATATAGGAACTAGCTAAGAACCTTAGGAACTACTAGGACCTATTATAATAGTTCTATTAAAAGTAAATAAACACTTAGGCGGAACTAGAAGACCTAAGTTTATAAGAAACTCTAGGGATTAGTTGGCTATATAAGCTTTAAGTTTAGAACGCTCCTACACTTCTAACTTATTAAGACTCTCTACCCTATAAACTACTATCTCTATAGCCTTTTAATAAAGAAACTTTTCTTAACAACGAATTCTCTAGAGATAAGCTATTACGCACTCTAAATCCTCTTTAGTAGACGTATACTCCTTATTAAGATAGTCTTTCTTATAAAGAACTCGTATATAGGCGTCTAAGGATATACTACCTAGGTTATAATTAGAATAACCTTATAGTATATATTTACTATAATAGTCTTTCCCTTTAGTAATAATACACTTATAGTTATTTTAGTAATAAGAATTATAGGATAGTATAATAAAGCTAAAAGTAGAAATAAAATTAGTAAGACGTTTATAATTAACCTTTTAGTTCGAATAGGACTACTATTTAGAGATACGGTTAAAAGGTATTTTAGGGGAAAAAGGATATAAAGGAGAAAGGGGGGACCTATAAAAAACAGATTATAGAAAGCCTTAAGGATAAGACTTAAGGAGGAGGGGAATAATATAATAAACGGATAGGGAGGCCTATATAGGCGGCCTATTATACATAAAGGAAGCTAGATATAGGAGGGGTAGGAAGCCACTATATAACTAATATAAAGATAAGACTAAGGGTTATATAACTAGATTAGGAGGGATTAGACTAATCTAGGAGGACTTATTAGACGGACTTAATCTAATCTAGGCTAATAGATTAGGAGGGATTAGTATAATCTAGGAATATAGTAGAGGATAGGATAGGTATATAGGGAAGGGGATTTCTAGTAGATAGCTAGACTAGATCTCTACTAATTAATCTAAGTAATAATCTAAGCTATACTTAGACTATTAGGAGTAATCTCCTAACGTGACTTACACTATAATACTACTCACTAGTACTCTTATATATTTCGACCTAACTCTCTACCTAAGAAACAGACCTACTATAGATTAGGAATAAGCTACTATTATATATAGCTAAAGGACTATCCTAACCTAATAAGGTAAAGCTTAATAAACTATAACTAACCTTATTATATATAATATAGAACCTTTTTATTAAATAATATATCTTTTAAACTAACTTTAATATAGTAGTTTAAAATATATAAACGATCTTAGTTAACCTTAAATCCTTTTAAATTAAAGAGTCCTACTAATTATAAATAAAGAAGTCTAATAGACCCTAATAAACTAACTATAAAAGGGATATATAGATAACTAGAGTAAATATAGTATATATTAGACCCTTATAATTAGTTTAGTATTAACCTAGTATTATATAATAAGCTATTTAGGTTTTTTAGTCTAAGATCTAAAAGTAATAAAATATAGGGACGTACTTATACTATAGGTAGAAAGGATATAGGATAGTAAAATACTAACTCTTACCTATAAAACCACCTATAATAACTAAGGTAGTAATAATTATAAATAATAAAAGTAAAAATAAAGTAAAAAATAATAAGGTCTAGGGATAAGACTCCCTCTAGATAGATAAGTAGTACTATTATACTTTAATAAAGGCTAAAAGAAAAAAATATAGACTTAATTAATAGTATAAATAAATTCTAAGCTATTTCTTATTCTAAGTATTATTAATATATCTACCCCTATAAACACCCTAGTTAATATAAAGTATAAATACTATAAAGTAATTTAAGAAAGCTTAGTTAATACTCTCTAACTACTATAACTCTAACTACTAATAGTTAGGTATATATAGCTAGTAATTAAAAAGGGCCTACTATTAATAACTAATAAGGCTATATAGATAATAATTAATATTAATAGATAGAAGTTCTTAGTTCTATTATATATTATCCCTTTACTAGTATAATTAGTAATCCTAGGATTACTATAGTTAAAGTAGTATTACCTAATAGTTAACCTAGTGTAAGGCTACCTCTACCCCTATTAAGAACCTAACTAGTAGATCCTAATAACTAATTAGTAATAGAAAGAAGAACCTATAAGGCTTTTATCTAAAAGCTAATTCTATACCCTTCTAAAGTAAGGATAATAGTAGACTAAAGAGGAGATAATAGTTAATATAACTAGCTTATATAAAATTAACTCCCTACTTAAATATATACTAGTAAGAGAATAGACCCTTCTTATATAGTATAACGACTTTATATCCTTATTTAAAGAATTAAATATATCTAACCTTTCTTTACTTTAATAAGATTTTAACTATATAATTAAAATCTAAAGGTAACCTAATAGTACCCTTAAGGAATTACTTTATAGACGACTATACTATATATTAAAGGACTAGCTATTAGAACTATAGTAATAACTTATAGCCCTAATAGATATAGGCTAGATTTATACTAGTTCTTTATTAGTAGTAGTACCTATCTTATTAATTAAAAAACTAAATAGTATTTAGTATTTCTATATTAATTATTAAGCCTTAAATATAATTATAGAATATAATTACTACCTTTTATTATTAATTAAAGAAATACTATATATATTATTTTAGATAATATAGTATATTAAACTAGATATCTATTTAGTATTCTATTAACTTTAGATAAACCCTAAGTTAGAAAAGTATATAGTATTCTATATTTAGTTTAACCTATTTAAGTAATAAGTCTACCCCTTTAGATTATTAAACACCTTTATAATATTCTAGAAATATATTAACTATATCCTAAAGGATAGCTTTAATAATTATACTATAGCTTATTTAGATAATATCCTTATATATAGTTTAAAAGACCTAGTCGATTATAAAGTAAAGGTAAAGGTTATCCTTACCTAGCTCTAGAAAGGTGGACTTTTTTTAGACTTTAAGAAATATAACTTTTTAACTAAAACGGTTAAATATCTTAGGTTTATTATTAAAGTAAAAAAGTTACTAATATTTAACCTTAAGAAGGTTAAGGCTATTTAGGAATAGGAAGTACCTATAAAAGTATTAAGTGTCTATAGCTTCCTAAGGTTTATAAACTTCTATTAAGAGTTTATCTTTTAATTTTTAACTTAAATAGCCCTTTTAATAAGGTTAATTTAGAAAGGGAACCCTTTTATAAAGGGTATAGTAAAGAAAGAGGCTTTTTAAGAACTTAAACACCTATTCCTTATAGCTCTATATCTAGCCTTTTAAAACCTAGAGTTAGATATAATTATTAAAATAGACTACTTAAATATAGGCCTAGGTGGTTACCTTTTATAAGTTAGAGAGGATAGAATCTTATAACTAATAGCCTACTACTCTATAAAACTAACCTTAGCTAAATATAACTATATAATATATAATAAAGAGTTACTAGTAGTTATTACCTATATTAAGGCCTAGTTAATAAAGCTATAAGAATATTTAACCCTCTTTATAATCCTAATAGATTATAAAAACCTTAAGTATTTTATTAAGTTATAACTACTTTTTAAAAAGTAAGCCTATTAAATAGAGTTTCTTTTATAGTTTAATTACTACCTCTATTACTAACCTAACCCTTTAGTAGTATAACTAAATATACTAAACCGCCTAGAGTTATATAGTAACCTAGGCCTAAGACTAGTATAAATAGTACTTATACTAACTATAATATAAGCCTTAAGAGGGGATAATATAGGCCTAGTTTAATAGAGCCCTTTTATAGACCTTAAGCTATTAACCCTTTAGTTATATATAATAAAAAAAGACCTAATATATACTATTAAAATATATAATATAAAGATAGGTATATAATAGTTTTTAATAAAAGTAGTTATAAAATCTTAAATAGTAGACTATTCTATCTCTCTATTATTTAACCTATAGTTCTATAGCTACTTATAGGTACTATCCTAAGAGCCCTTTACTATATAGTTAATAAAACTAATATATATATTAAAGACTATAAACCACTTAGGATAAAATACTATTTTTATAATTCTAGCCTAAGATTACTATTAACTAGATATATCTTAGGACGTTATATACTATATATAGAACTATAAGTATTATAGTATATATATATTATAATAATTATACTAAAGGTTATTAAACCTAATTCCCTCCTTTAACTAATATTAATAATAAATCTTAATAGACTTTATAATTAACCTATTAATATAGAATAAGTTATAACTATACTATCTTATAGTTATTATAGATCGTTTATTAAAGTTTATATACTTAAAAGTAATAATATTAATAATAACTAAAGTATATACTAAATAATTCCTTTTATACTAGTAGTACCTATATAGCTTCCTATAAGTTCTTATTAGTAATTAAGGATCTAACTAGGTTAAATAGTTCTAAAGAATATTATACACTTTAATAGGAATAATATAGGCCTTTTCTATAGCCTTCTACCCTTAGAGTAATAAAGGTACTAAATAAACTAACTAGGAAGTCTAAGTAGTACTATACGTTCTAGTCTTTTACTTATAGTTTAATTAACCTAACTAACTTTTTTATATATAACTAGCCTTAAATAATAGAAACTCTTTAACTATAGGGTATAGTCTAAACTTCCTCTTCTATAGATTCTATATAGCCCCTATTTAATACTAGTTAAAAGTTATACCCTTTTTCTATAAGAACTCCTTAACTACTTAGGCCTATACTTTCTTTATATAAATATAGGTAGGTATAGAGCTTATATAAGTAAGTATTATATATATATAATAATAATAAAAGGATACTATAGATAGATCTTACTACCTAATAGAATACTATTAGGTTAGGGATAAGGTATAGTTCTCTTTATATAATATTACTATATTTTAGTCTTTTAAAAAGCTTAACTAGGTTTATTATAAATATATAATAATAACTATACTATTACTAGTTATAGTAATACTAGATATCCTAAGGAATATATATAAGATATTCTATATTAATCTTATTAAATATATAACTAAAGACCTTTTTTCCTTTTAGGTTATAACTAACTAGATACTAGACTTAGTCCTAATAGATAAAGGTAATAGGTTAGGACTATACCTATAGTATAAAGTAAAAGAAATACTATAAGTATAAAATAGGTAGGGTTAAATAAAATTATATAAAGCTCTTACTAAATAGTAAGGCTATAGTAAGTTAATATAGGAACTACTTTAATTACTAATAGATATAAAAGTACTAGTATAGTTTACTATATAATAAAAAAATCTAGAATCCTATAACGGCCTAGTAGTAGTAAAAATTAGGTAATACTAGTAATATAATAATATAACTATTAATATAGAAGTTAGGACGAACTAAAATAGTATAGGTTAGAGGATAGAGAGTACTACTACTAGTATACTAGTTAGGACGAACTACTATAATATAGTGGTTAGAATAGTTAGGACTAACTACTATAATAGTATAAAGGGAGACATATATAGAAGGAAGGGCTATATAATAGAGTTAGGCTTTAGCCTAGCTTATATAATAACTATATAATATATTATATAAAGTATAGGTAGAACGGTTAGGGTAAACCACTATAATAGTATAGAGAGAGATATACCTATATAGTAGGGTAGACACTAGGAGTAAGATAGACCTACCTCCTATTAGTTATATAAGAATAACCTCCTAGCGCTATAGTGCTACCCCTTTTTACTCCTTAAGAGTTTTAATAAACTTCCTTTATAGCACTTACTTATAGTAGCCTAGGGCTAGCCTATAACAATTATTCCTAAGGAAGTTAATAAAGACTTATATTAATAAGCTAGGGCTATATTTAAGGTATTAGAGGTTATTCTAAATAACTTAAATATCCTATATACTAATTAATAGCCTAGTATTCTTACTAGTTAATTAGGTAGTAATTAACCTAGCTATTAATAGGCTATTAGTACTCTTTATCCTAATAAGGTCTTATAAACACTCTATACTAAAGAGTTATTATAAGTAGTAGTAAACTCTTAAAGAACTTATAAGTGTTTAGAGAGGCTTATAGTTATATAAAATATTTTAAAACTAGATTTAATATTTATTTAGAAATTTAAAGAATTTAATAACACCTTAAAAGGTATAATTATATTTCTTTAAACTAGTCTAAATCTATATTATATTATTTATATTTATTAACTATACTTTAGTTTAATTATAGTAAAAGTATATTTAACTCTAGTAGCTATTATAGATATACTTTATATTATAAAGAGATACTATAAATCCTATAGAATTCTACTATAACTAGAGTATAATAAGCGCTTTATAAATAGTCTTAAATTCCTTTTTATTAAAACTCTTAAGTAAAGCTATTCTATTATACTATATTATAAATAGTAAGAATAGGGGTTAAGGCTAGTTATTATAACTTTTAGCTATAGTATTGTGTAGGAAGGAGTTAAATGTAGGCCTCTAATTAGCTAGAAATTTTTTTTAGCGTAGCGCTAAGGCTACTAGTGTAGAGCTATCTAAAATAGGTATAGCGGTCTATTATTTGATAAAAACGGTCTGCTGTTCTTTAGGCCTCTCCTTTCTTGGCTTCTCAACTGGTACTAGCCACCACATGAGGGATTGAACTAGCTCGTGAGCAAACGTCGGGCATCGTAAGTTAGCGTTGTACTGCGAGCGGGTTGTAAGAGATTTTAAACTTCGGTCGGCTTCGACTCAAGATGCCAAGGCCAATCAAATAGGAAGAGTACGCAAGAGTCGTGGGCTTTTGCTGGCGACTGGCAACTTGGCAACTGGCAAATTGGGGCTTGGAGAGGCCGAGTCGAGGGGCCCCGCTCTATCTCGCGGCCTGATATATGAGGCAGAGACACTCTCGCACGGCCTGAACCGCGTGAATAAATGTGATCCCCAACACCCACCCCACCTGCTGGCATGACGCCAGAACCTGCCCTGTCGTGCCTGGGCGGCTCATGGTGCCCTGTAGGTGGACTCTTGCATTGCTGGGGGCCAGTTCTCCTCTTTCAGGGCAAGCCAGCGCCCGCCCCAAGCTGAGGGTCGCTGGCAACACTCTATCTCAGGCAGGCCCCCGAGGTCGCTCATTCGGACAGGCCACAGCTCAGAGAGCGGCCGGGTAGTTGGCTGCCTCTGGAAAAAATAGCCCTATGTCACCAGTTAAAACTACCTAGTAGCCTGCAAATCGCCAGGCTGGCTTTTCCTTGGGTCGTCTTGAGCGAGATGGCGATGTTAACAGAAGAGTCCCACTCTTCGACTGGCTGACAGCCGCGCTGCGATTTTCTCAGCTCCGCTCACACGTCCTGTCCCAGGCTGTCCGTCACCTGTTTCTCTCGCCCTGGGGCCTCTCGGCTGGGTCGCCTGCAGGTCTGCCCGCTGTTTCTCCCCTAACTACCTCCTAGTCTGGTCCGTCGGCCGGGGCTGGCTGGCTACCGAGCTGGCTGCAGTGGCTCAGCCCTCTTGGTTCCCCCGTGTCAAGTTCCGTGCCAACCACCAACTCCTGATCATCACAACCGCCCACCCAGGCAAACGCTCACTCGCAGAGTCTTCAACTCCCCCCCCACCGTCCTGGCCTTCTCCATCATCACCCATTTGATGGATGCGGCCATCTGCTCCCGACCACAACGCATTTCGATTCATCTTCGGCAACCATAACACCCGTCTGCGATCGTACAGAGCAGAGCCTGCGACCGCCCCCTCTCCTTTGGCCTGGCTCTGCCAGCCCAGGCTCGCCCAGCCAGCGAGTCCATCAATTCCGCCAGCGTCGCTGACTGACCTTCTCCTCGATAGAGTGAGGACTGCAGCCCGCCTGCCGCCGTTCGAATTCGACCGCAAAAACCCGCATTTTCGATTTTTATTGCTGCTTTTTAATACCCTCGCACAACACGGCGCGCACCCCTGCCATGGACAACTCACGCCGTGCCTCTGCCGGCAGCCGCCGGCAACGTTCCCCATCGGCGTCCAGTACCACCTCAACAGATTCATCTGCATCCTTTATGGCGGAGGAGGATTACGATTTGATGGCGAGCGCTGCCATCCCCGATGGCTTCCGACCCTCCGGCCCTGTCCCGAACCCGTCTACCAGTCGACGTCCAATGCCTCCTCTCGGCGGCCCTTTACTGCCGCCGCCTCAAGCAGTCAATCCATCCTTCTCCAAATGGAATCATCGACCATCTAGCGTTGCAAAGGCCCCCAGACCACACGATTCACTCACAATTCGTGCCGACGGCTCCAATGCCCCCAACACTAATCAAGCCAATGGAAATGGTGTCCCGCCACTACGTGTCGAGGCCCCGTACCGTGGCCCTTCGAATCCTGCCCATCCTTATGCCATGTATCCTCAACGAACCTCTAGTAACGCTACCGATCGAAGTGCCCGTGGCAATCGCCCATCATCATATACTGGCCCTCGCGGCCCAACCCACCCATACACGCTTTATACACAGGGTACTGCAGCAGCACCTGTAGAGGCCAATCAACAGACCATTCCCGTCGGGTTCACTGGACTGGCCGCGCCATATGAACGTCAGATTGGACCTGATGGCGAAGATATCGGGGATCTACTAGGGCCCCTTGGACATACAGAAGAATTGCCTCCTTATACGCGATACCCTGAGGTCGCTTTTTCTACCAAGCCGGCGCCAGGCGTTGCCCCCGTCACCGGCTCTCCATCGAACCCGACACAGCATGCGCAAGAAGTAGAGTCTTCGAGTAGCGACTCGGTTGCTGCTACTGCTGTCAATTCGGAGGCCCAAAACCCTGCCGACGCCGTCCTGGAGAATCCATTCTCCTCCGCTGAGGACGACCTCGTACGGATGAACTCGACGCGCTCAAGACGTTCAATCAGAACTGTATCCACTTATCGCGACAATCCCTCTGACGACTCTTTCTCTGAAAAGGAGCCCCATATTCAGACAAAATGGCAACGCAGGGCGAGACGGAAACTCTGGGGTGTCATCCCATACTGGTCTATTTGCCTGGTTTTTGTTGGTCTTATTTTGGGTAGTATCATGGGTGCAATTGTCGGAACTGTCTTGACAAAGAAGAGCTCGGGCAACGGCTCGCCTCCAGCGCCTACGACCTCCTTACCATTACCTGATCACAACCCGAGCCCGACATCAGTTGACATCCAGCCACTGCCAACCGTCCCCAGCTTGTTATTGCCATTGCCTCTCGGCCGTTTCTCTCTTCCTCAGATGGATGGCGGGCCTCCGCCTAGGAAATTCTGCGTTCGCGACCCCAGTCAGCTTCCAGCCTGGAGTTGTAACATGGCTTTCCGATTTTATGCCATTGATGTTATTAAGGATCCTGAGCGCCCTTCTACGGAACGATATAATATGACGCTCACGCCCATTAACAACACACAATCTCAACTTCTATGGGGCACCCAGCCGCCTTGGATTAAAAACCCAATCAAGCTAAGGCTGGTGAACGACAGTATGGAACGGGATACGCGCGGCCCCGCTTGGTGGACGTCGGTCACCTATAACAAGACTGTCGTTGTTCGGGATGAAGACCTAGCTCCAGATCATAAGCGGAGTTTGTCCTTGTCTGGACTTCCTGTGACAGCAGCAGCTGCCACTTCACGAAAGGCGAGGCCGGATTACCAACCCCGACCTGGAGATTACATGTGGATTTGCACTTGGCCACAGACGGTGCTAGAGATTCTCCTCTACCCGGGCCAAAGTGTGACGACAAACCCGAATGCCTCGCCGACTGTGACTTACTCCTCGCCGCCGCCGTTGTCTACCGAAACAAACCCGGCTTCGAGTGATTCTAACTATGGCAATTTCGACTTGAACGAGATGCCCCAGGATCCGCTGTCGCCCTATCCCCAGCTTGCCAGACTGATAGAACGACGTACGGCCAATAGCCGTCCCGCCACGTGCCTCAGGTACGGCATGAACCACGATGGCACCATTGAACCTCAGAGCTACCCCGACGGCTCACCGATGAGTTTTATCATTTCGGAGAGTGCCAATACCATTCGCGACAGTGACCGGTCTCCTTATTCTTCTGATGGTCCGCTTCGCGACAGCCATCGGGAAGTGGACGAGGAACCGGGAGTCACTGGCCGGGAATCCCTTGAATTAACACCTTGCGGCTGTCTCTGGTCACAGTAAATGACAAAATGGGATTTCTTTCTTGTTTCTTAGGCGTTTTGCGTCCGGCAGCGATAAACACGGCGTTTTGATATCTTTGCGGAGCATTTGCACGGGTCTCCTTACAAGTCTACCCACGACGTATATTTCCTTTCTCTTTTTATCAATAGGCTCGGCGTTGTTTCTTCCTCTCACTACCTTCTCTTATCACGAACTCTTTATCCCTGCTTTTCGGGCAGACGACCAAGGAAGAATACGAATGACTGGTTGTGTATCGCTTTCTCTTCTTCACTTCTTCTTCTTCTTCTTTGCATTGGCTTATAATCCAAACTTGTGGCGAAACATTGAAAATAGCAGTTGGTGGATCATAGGTGTGTATACGTTGCTGGTTCAGCATGTGTGAACAAATCTAACAAGACACAATATTTGAACAAGAAGGCCTGCTGGTACTTTTTGTAATGGTAATACAACTTGTGTATTTAGTTTGTCCTGTTTGTACAAAGTCTATAGAATTGATCTCGTCAAAACTCCTCGTGCCTTCCCGTCGCCCAGCCTCGGGCCTGTCTATGTCAACAATGTATGAAGCCATGTGGTGAGCACCAGCTGTCTCGCTGCCAGTGACCAAGCGCTGCGTGCCCTACAGAAAGTGGTCGCCCATGTGGTGAGCGCACGATCTCTGCCGGGGGCAAAGAAAGACGCACGATTGAGGTCGCAGCCGGCTCTTCCACACGGAGCCGTCGGCATCATCCTCGCGACGCCCGCTGCTCTGTCCAATGTGGCGCGGGGACGGCATGACAAGGAGGGGTGTCGGCGCTGCAGTTGCCTCTGTATCTGCCCTGGCTACGGGGCTCAGTCACGTTGTCGGCGCCGCGGATGACTCCTCGAAGACGCTCGACATGGCGGCGGCGGCGTCAACCGCGCTGCCACTGGCCTCACCCGATGGGCCGGCAGCATCGGTTGGCTGCACCTCGTTGCCGACAATATCCTTCTTCCCGTCGCGAAAGTCGCGCATCAGAGCGAGGAACACCGAATTCTGCCACTTCTCGCCGTTCTCGTGCTGCACCGACTCGAGCAGCCGCTCGGCCGCCTCGGACACGGCCGATTTGTTCCGCGCGTCGTCGGCGAGCATGTCCGCCACCGTGTTCTCCTCCTCCAGAGGCTCTGGCGGCGTAACGGTCGGGACCTCGCGGCTGTCCAGCGACAGGTTGTTAATCTCCGGGACGCCGAGGTCCGAGAGGTGCCCCTCGTCCTGCGCAGGAGCTGCCACCGCATCCGTGTCCGCGAGCGCCTGCTCGTTGAGCTCCAGCTCGCGCGCCATCTGCTCCATGGCGGCGTCGACCTGGGACATGTCGCCCGCGGCGGCCGCGTTGGTGGCCATCCACTTGGCCATCTCCTGGTCAAAGTCGGCCTCGCCAGCCGCCGCCACCGGCTGCTGCGCGTACGCACCGCCCGCCGGCGCGAAGAAGGGGGAGAAGCCGCCGGTGCGCTGGTGCTGCGACGGTGGCGCGAAGGCGCCGTGGAAGCCGCCCATCTGCATGGGGTTCGCGGCACCGGCGAAGGCGGGACCACCCGGTCGTTGCTGCTGCGGCTGCTGCGCGGCAAAGCTGGCAAAATCGGCCGCCCAGTTGCTGCTCATGCCCGGGGCCGCGGCGTGGGAGGCGTGGTATGGGGGCTCGGGGGCGAGAGACTGGCGAAAGGCGCTGGCCGAGGCCTGAGGATTCAAGGCCGCGGCGTGGGCGGCGAGGCGGCCAGCGGGGTCGTGGGGCATGCCGGGCAGACCAGCCGGCGTGCCCATGAATGCGTCAAACTCCTGGGGGCCTTGCGCCATGTTCTGAGACTGTGATCGGAACGCCTGGAAGCGGGAGCGCCGCCTTATTAGCACCCAGGCAGATGGGCTAGGTGGTAGCTAGAATACATACTCCGAGGGGCTGGCTGCCGTTGACTAGGCGGTCTTGATGATGGCTGACATCGCGGGACTGGTGGTCTATGAGCTGTTTGAAGGGCGTCCCGCCGCTGCACGAAGCTTCCGCCATGATTGCTAATGTGAAGGTCGGTGACTGGCGTTGTCGTGGAATGGATAGAGGAGCAGCGTCGAGTTGCCGCGGCTTAGGAAGTTAGGACAGTGTGCCGTGCCTGGTTGCGCCACGACCTGCCCCGCTCTTATGTTTGGTAGAATCATGTGCAGTTCGTCTGGAGTATACTGGGTGGTGATATGTATTTACCCCCTATTAAGTATGGTTTCTGTTTTATTATCTGATTGATATATCTTTTGTATCTTTTGTATCTGCAGTTTCTGTCTGTTCTTTTTTTTTTTAAATTGTAACTATCTTTCAAGTTTTTTTTTTTTTAAATATCGTTATTTTACTACTATCCTACCTACAGTATCTTAGTGATAGGTTATAAGTTAGCACCTGGTAGGAATCAATAGATGTTGCCACCCACTGTAGTTACGTGTTTATCTTAGTTACCATAAGAAGAATATTTAAACTGCATTTATATGCGTAAAGTTAAATTATTTTAGCACTTGCCTTGTATACCCAATAGTTGCATCTGTCGTTTATTCGGCTACACCATTACTGCCCGCTTCTGGTTTGAGCGTAGCTCACACCCGGGGCTGCATAGATGTTATTCTGCCTGTGCATCTACATACATACTATATACCCCTCCCTATACACCAGTGCCAAAACATGACTCCTACTACTGAGCAGCAGCAGGAGACTGGAGCTATGCTTCAAAAACCGGCGTCGTTTCCTCTTTTCCAGAGCTTGCCGCCTGAAATTCGCCACTGTGTCTGGCGAGAAGCGCTCTGCGCATGGGCGGTCTGGTACACCTCGCACCCACACATCAACCTCCAGGCCAGTGGTCTCCGCATCCGCATGAAGCCCGTGGGCACAGCGCCATACCTCGTTGGTTTCGCCTGCCAGGAGTCGCGGCGTCTGATGGAGACACTGTACACAAAGCTGCTTGCCGGCGGCGACGGCGGCGGCTTCGGAGCGTCATCAATGACAGCTGTGTACTGGCTGATGCCGGATCGCACTGTCGTGTACCTGGGCTGCACCGCACGCGCCACCGACTTTATGGACATGATCCATGCCCACCAGAGTCTGCCACTGAGACATCTGGTGCTTCGCTGGTCCGATCTGGTTGACGCGACTCGCTTCAGCCATAGTCTCGTCCACCAGTGCCCAGACCTGCAAACGTTTACGCTCCATGCTACTGACAGAGAGACGACACCGGAGCTGTGCCGCTGCGATTGGCCGCTCAGTCAGGACCTGGCTGATTGGTACACTACCATAGCATCCTGGCACAGTGAGGCGCTTCCGTATCTAGAGCACCCTGAAGCGGAAATGCTACATTGGAGCGTGGGAGAATATTTTGGAGACGGGGATGATGAGTTGGCGGGACCGAGGCTGCATTTTCTCCCATCCCAGCTTCAAACATCGACAGTATTAGATGAGGTCGCTGGCGATTAGCCTGGCGCGACGACAGCGGCCGACCCTGGCTTCAGTGCTGAGTTACTGAGTTCTTCACGTTCCACGGCATCGGAATTTGCAGCATTGGGCTTTTGGCCACACTAGGACGGCATGTTGAAAATGGAACAGCAGCTCTGTCAACGACAAATCGAATCTAGATTGTTTGCGAGCACCGTGATGCGAACCGCAAGTTTGGATGTCCAGACTGCTGGACGGTAAAAAAGGTGGGGTCTGCATCACGTGCAGCTATCCCCTTGCCAGCTGTCCCCTTCACCAACCAAGGCGACCGAGCTGCCGCTGCGCTGGACTTTGACGGTCACTGTTCTCCCTTGGGTCATATCTCGTCTCTTTTTCTTTTTCATTAATCGACCTTTGGTGTCGCAATAATCATGGTACGGATGATGCCCCCTTCGATGCGAAACACTGTCAATTCTGGCCAGGAAGCTTACTAGTGCACAGGCGGCGCAAGTCATCTCCAACTCCGGTCATGATGATATGATTGTACGTACGATTATGCCTTCTCCTACGACCACCTTCATTTTCCGCGCCCAGCTGCAAAAATTGCTTCAGTTGCCTGGCACAGCAGAAAGCCCCCCGACTCCTGCCTGTCTTGCGAATTGCGACATCGCCCAAGCTGACAAGAAGCACCCCGCAGCATGATGCCGTTCTCGACTACTACGGCCGCAAGCTAGCTACTTGCTCCAGCGATCGCACAATCAGAATTTTCGAAATCGAAGGTGATACCCAACGGTTAATCGAGACCCTCAAAGGGTGAGTTCCCGCCCTACCCCACGCCTCTCGGCCCAGCTTCGCCCTGCCCCGCGACGCCTCCCCCGCGACGGTGAACAACGAAATGGACCAGCCGATTAACGAGTTTCGAACTCAGTCACGAGGGAGCTGTCTGGTGTGTGGCCTGGGCTCATCCCAAGTATGGCAATATTCTCGCATCGGCCGGTTATGACGGCAAGGTTTTCATCTGGAAAGAACAAGGCCCGCAGCACCAGTGGCAGCGAATCTATGACTTTCCGCTACACAAGGCCTCGGTCAACATTGTTTCATGGGCGCCCCATGAAGCTGGCTGTCTGCTAGCTTGCGCTTCCTCGGACGGAAATGTCAGTGTTCTCGAATTCAAGGACTCGGCCTTTGACAACACCACCTTTCCGGCACACGGCCTCGGGGTCAACTCCGTCTCCTGGGCTCCCGCGACCGCTCCTGGCAGCATCGTCAGCAGCTCCCCAGGTCCTGCCGCCACCGGAAACCGCCGATTCGTCACTGGTGGCAGTGACAACCTTGTCAAGATTTGGGCTTTTGACCCCGCCACGCAGTCGTACAAGCAAGAAGGAGAAGCGCTCACCGGCCACTCGGATTGGGTCCGCGATGTTGCCTGGTCTCCCACTGTTCTCAAGAGGTCGTACATTGCTTCGGCCTCGCAGGACAAAACAGTCCGCATCTGGACCTCGGACTCGACGGCGGGCAGCGCGGCCCAGTGGGACTGCAAAACGCTGGACTTTGAGGCACCCGTCTGGCGTGTGAGCTGGTCTCTCAGCGGTAACGTACTTGCTGTCAGTGGTGCTGATAACAAGGTATCGCTGTGGAAGGAGAACCTTCGCGGCGAGTGGGAGTGCGTCAAGAAGATTGAAGATTAGCGGGCTCAGTGGAAGCAAAATATGGATACGCCAGAAGCATCTACCACCTACAATTTACGTCGAGATCCTTACACAACGGATTCGATGGCGAATTTCTGACGGGGAAGGTGAAGACGGAAAAATAATGGGCGTTTTCATGGCCGGGCCAGCATCAAGCAAGCCGGGAGGGTGTGAAGACGAGTCAGTGAAGCTACCCTCAACGGATCCGAAATAGAGCAGGTCAAATTTGGGCGTGGGCCGAACTAGATTTATACGTGTAATGAGTCTCAATAAAAAAACAGCAAGTCAATTTTTCATATGTGTTCTATTATGGTTAATAATGGCTGTCATAACTGCGGAGTATATATCTATGCATGCTGATCACTTGATAGTCATACCGCATGAAAACGAGTCAAGAGTTCGCTCTCGCCAAATCTCAACTATGATGAAACAGCAGCAACGGCAAGGGCCAGAGCAATCACCCCAGCCAGCCCGGGCACACCATGACCCGCCGCGGCGCTCTTCCCGTCCTTGCCGCCACCCGGGCTTGCATCCTGGCCGCCGCCGCCACTCGAGCTCCCGTCATGGCGCAGCACAAAGATCTCGCCCGTGCTGTCCGACGACAGCCACAGCCGGCCGGCCTTGTCCCACGCGAGCCCGACCGGGCGGAAGCACCTGTCCGGGCAGTTGGACAGGTCCCTGGTGGCGAGGACGTCGGCGGCGGCGTCCATGCTCGTCCGGTCCGCCGTGGGCTGGCCGTCGGCGGCGCCAAACGCGATGCGGGCCAGGCGGTACCCGACCGGCGCGTCGCGGTTCCAGCTGCCGTGGAAGGTGACGTAGGCGGTCGCGCCGGCGGCGTCGAACTTGATGTCCAGCGGCGCCGAGTGGGCCTGGAAGGCGAGCCGGGGCGCGACGTAGGCGGCGTCGTCGTTGCAGGCGGCGTCGGTGACGTTGCCGGGGGCGTCGTCGGTGGCGAACTGGGACGCGGTGGCGAGCGAGCCGAGGTCCGGGAAGCCGGTCGTGTTCCAGAGGGCGTAGCACACCGGGTAGCCGTGGTCGCCGCCCTGGTGGTGGTCGGGCGCGGCGCCGCCGCCGATGAGCACGCCGTGGTAGTTGAGCTCCTCGCCCGGGTTGTCCTGGTGGATGTCCTGGCCGTGGCGGTGCAGCTGGTCGACCGAGTTCTCGACGGACCAGAGGCCGCCGGAGGTCGGGTGCTCGGCGACGCCGACCGAGTTGCGCAGGCCCCAGCCGATGACGTGCCCGTCGAGGAAGTCGTACGGCTTCGAGGCCGAGGAGGAGAGGTCGAAGCTGCGGAGCTGGGCGTGGCCGGAGGAGAGCTGGGCCGCGTCGGCGTCCTCGTTGGACTGGCTGCCGCGGGAGACGAGCAGGGTGTCGGGCTTGGCGCGGGAGAGGAGGAGGGTGCGCGTGGTGTGGTCCGAGTTGCTCATGTTGGTGACGATGGTGCGGTTGGTAGGGGAGAGGGTGACGGCGGCGGCGTCGTACGTCCAGGCGTAGACGTTTTCGGGTGACGAGGCGTACAGCGTCTTGCCGTCGTCTGTCAGGGCAATGCCGTGGTTGAGCTAGACAAGGCGAAGTCGGCTGGCTGGATATGACGCAGGGGAAGGGGATATGGGCTCACCTCTTTGCTCTCGAGGAGCGTCGTCTTGTTGGCGACGGAGACGCAGGTGCCGCCCTCGTCCTTGAGGCTCAGGTGGACAAGGCCGGCGCCGGCGTCGACGACTAGCAGCCCGCCAGAGGGATCAAACTGGAGGCCACGAGGCTTGGTGAGGCCATTGGCGACAAGCTGAAAGGACCAGCCGGGGGCGGCCTCGGGCGCCGGGTAGCTGACGGCGAGCTTGTTGGAGCAATCGGCGGAGACGGCGCGAGCGAGGAGCAGTCCGGCGGCGATGGAAGATTTCAAAGCCATTTCTGTAGCAAGTAAAAGTAGTAGTGGTAAAGAAGCAAGTGCTGCAGGACTCGGTAACCAGATGTCTCTCCTTGGTTTCCTTCTCTTGTCCGGACCCGAATGGGAATGCGGGGCCGGGTTTCGGGTTGGTGGATGGGGTTTCCGGGGCAGGGTACAGGAGACGGACAGCTGATTGCGCCTTATAATCTGACGATAAGAAGATGATGAAGAGACGTTAGTTTTTGTCTCATCCGCCTTGAAGCTTTGGCTCACGGACCCGTCTCAAGAGAACAACAAGCTTAAAGTTAAGCGGCGGCGGAGCGGGGAAGGGCACGGAGGATTTAGTGTGCAGGGCAACTCGGCCAGGGACCAGTCTTTGCCTCTTCTGTCGTGAAGCGGCGGGTAGGGTAGTTGTGATAATAGTTGAATATTTAAACAAAAGAGTTATTGTATCACGATTCTTGCCTTGTCCGTCATTCGTTTGGAATTGGGCCAGTCTCACAGAACTGGACTGACAAGTCCGTGGCCACCTCCGGGTTCTAGGTCATGAAATAGACTAGTTTGATATAATACCGAATTAAGACTTGGCGTAACTGGCATGCGAGGGGTTTCGGTGCCCATTGGCTGCACTCTTGTAGATCCATCATCGGTCCTGCTTTTATGAGACAACAACCATCCTTCTCATCGATTTCATTGCCGTTTCATAGTCGACTCGACCCCATCCCCGTACTTGTCCAACATGGCCTCCACGACACGCACATTCTCTGCCCAAAACTCCCATCTTTCGGCCTCGGATCTTTCTTTCCCAGGAGGTTGCGGCTGCATAAACAAGGCAAACCGAAACCATTCCACAAAGTCCTTAACCCCCTGGCTCTCCCAGTGAGCCTTCCACTTAGGGATGGCATCCCAAAAGGCTCTCAGAAGCTCATCGTCGTGGGGATACTCAGCACCAAACTCGTTGGGGGCCCCTCTTTAGAAGAGCATCTCTGGGCAATTGTGAGGCGACAAGAAGGGAGCGCTCGCGCAGAGCTCCCAGTCGATAATGGCCTTGATGTCCGTATGGTCGTCCATAGAGACGATCAAGTTATGCAGACCCATATCAACGTGCAGAGCCACGACTGGGCACTACTCGACCGTCTCCGGGACCCGGCCGAGCCGGTTTTCGATGAGTGATTGAATGGCGGACGGGTACTTGTCCTTGTAGCTGTCGATGCCGTTTGCTCTCCCGAGACTCGCAAAGGCGCTTCGAAGTCGAGCCTTGAGCCACTCAGATACGTATACGGGCCCCCCAAGCCAAAGTGCCGATCAGGCCCAATCAAAAGGCTTACGGCCCCGTTCTTGTCCGCGGCGATCATCTCACTAATCTCGCGCGGTGAGGGGAGGGGTAGGTCCCAGAGGTCTTGCCAGGCTCGAGCCTTTTTGGGCACGAATCTCATCTTGTCGGTATGCGGCATGTCTGGATAGACGTGCTCGGCCATGACGCCGGGTACAAACCGCGCAATCTGCCTTCCAAAGCCAGTGGCATGCTGGCGGTGCTCCTCGCTTGGGATGGGGAAAACGGCGGGCATCGGGGCCGCACCGGACGGGCTGTTGGCAGAGACATAGCCCATGAAGGCGTCCATGGAAACCACTCTTCCGTGAAAGCGTAGTTGGACGACGTAGGCGTCAGGGTCGCCATTGACGGTGACTTTATACGAGGTGCTGAAGCCTCTGTCGGTCAATCTTTGAGAGGATGCCACATTGTGACCAGTCGCAGCCAACATGATTTCCTGCATCTCCTCGTCTGTGATTTCAATCTTGCTTGGCACCGTTGGTTCTCCGGTTTGGCGATCAATCGCTATTTGGTATCTGTCGAGAAATTCTGGAACACGGTCAAGTGGCTCAATCGCCACACAAAAAGTAAAGGTCCTGGCTGTTGTCTGCCTCAGAGCGTAGTCGACGGCGCATCTGTTTGTCGGGCCAATGACGCCGGAGTAGACGTATTTGAGGAGGGCTTCTGCTGCTTGGAATTGATCCATGGTGTGTGGTTGATGGAAGATGTAGGAGATTTGGCATTGAGAAGTGTAGATTCTAAATTTTGTCGGCGCTGAGATTTATTGGTGACAGTTGATGATGGCTTCGGCAAGGAGTCATCGGTGTTATTGACCAGGGGAGTTTGTGCCTGGTTACGCAAACATCATCTTCTTATTCACTTATATAAAACTATCCATTTTCTCAGATTTTCGCTGCTGGAATGAAGACTGTAGAATTTTTCTATACATTTTTTCTCTAGTACTTTCGTCCCTCGCGAACCCATCGACGCTCACCAAAAGTTTCCACGACTCTCAAATACGGCATCCAGCTCCCACACTGAGCAGTCAGACCAACAAAACTGCCTCGTACTTCTTGTCAATCCGTGTTTGAGAGATCCGACATTCTCTTCTCATGTTTGAAGCTCTGAAAAAGAAGGAAGGTGTCAACCACCCGTACGCAGTATTCAAGATCCAAGTATGGGTATGAATGAACTTACACATGTTGTTGAAGCCACCAACAGGCTTTCGGCTGGGGGGGGGGCGAGCCTTCACAGTAGCCAGCATGGAAAGAAAACTTGAAATATAACAGAGAAAGTAACATTCCGTATGTTCCAGCACAGACCAAAATAAGGGGTAGTACTAAATGACCCAGGCACTTGCATACCCGAGTGTGAGTGTGACTTAAATGACCCGCGAACGACAAAGGTGATGGCGAAGCGTAAAAAAAAAAAGACTGTCCTACCTAGGGCACAAAGCATAAATTAACCTTGAATTAGAGTATTTTAACCTCCGTAGTACCGGGAGGAAGAAAGAGAGACAAGAGACATTTGTGTGATATTGTCTGCTTCCTAACTATGATAGGTAACGATACAAGCACAAGAAAGCTGCGACCAGAGTACGTCAAGCACTTGTGCCATCTTATCCTGACGACCAACACAACCAACAGCCCCAACTGCCTCCCGCTTTGCAATCAATCCATCGCAAAAGAGGACAGCCCATTTCGTTTGGGGTTAACAGAGAGTCGGATATCTGCTTCTCGTGATTGGTATGCCTTGGACAAAACGTGTCAGTGAAGCCGTCAAAACGTAGTATGTCCGTGTCAGCCTACCGCTTCTAATAAGTTTTACGACGCGAGCAGTCGCAGACGGCCATGTCGTTATGGATTTTTAGGCTCTCGCGGTCGTGTACGCAGCATTCGTATTCACATTGATAGACAGGCCGCCACTTGTTAAACATCGAGTCGCACCACATGATGTAGGTGTTGCTGGCATCGCAAGTGGTGTACTGCTTATCAAAGTCGGGATTGCATCGGCTGAGAGCGCTCGGGCCGGCCATGACGACAGAAGCCAGCATGGCGGTGATGGAAAACAGAAGGTTCAAGGTTCGCATGTTGTTTGTATGTTGACAAGGTTGTTTTGTTTTCGATCTGATGCACTCAGCGAGGCGGCGGAACCTCCGAGCTTTAAATACCTGCGTGGGTGAACCATCACTGCCGGGGGCATGCATTTGAGCTGTCTCATTTTCCAAGTGTATCACCTCGAGTATGTGCCCAGTTCTTTGTTGTTGCGTTCTCTTTGTCGTGATGGCCAACGCTGGGAAAGTGACAACAGTTCTTTCTGATCGTGGCCCATGCTTGGAAGGGGACACCCTTACGGCTCGCTCTTGAGGGCTGTCAGTTGATGCCCAGCCCAGAGGTAGACACGCTCGCGCACATAATTTGGAAATTACTTGGTCATGCGGCGAGTAATACAAAGAGACTCAGGCGCTTGTGCACCGTTGTTTGCGAGAGAGTTGTCCAATACAGCACTAGAGGTGGTACCGAGGCATCAAAGTCCGCCTTCATTATAAAGAGTCAATTATGAAGAAACTGTTGGCTGCCATACCCTCTGTCATTTCTGCAAATATAAAGAGCTTTTATGTTCCTGCAGGGCGCTCCTGCTAACCTACTTACACATGGACCATATGCTTGTATTCATCCACAGTCGTTAGTTCTCACTTTGAAGATGCACAGATAGCCCATGTACTTTAGGTGCAACTAGACCTCTTGCAAAGCAATGCAGAAGCATGAAACTCAGCTATCTCCTTGTAATATCCGACCCCGTGCTAAATCTTGTCCCCCTCCAGGATCGGCCTCGCCTCCTCGGTCGTCCACCAGCTCACACCCTTCTCCCCCGGAAACGCGTACCTGTCCATGCTCTCCGACTTCATCTCCACGCTGTACCCGGGCTCCGTCGGCGTCCGGTAATGCCCGTCCACCACCGCCGACGGGTGCAGGAAGTGCTCGTGCAGGTGGTCCACGTACTCGAGCACCGACCGCTCGCCGCTGACCACGACGTAGTCGACCGTGCTCACATGCTGCGTGTACTCGGGCAGGCCGACGCCGCCCGAGTGCGGCACCACCGGCACGCCAAACTTGCGCGCCATCAGCAGCACCGCCAGCACCTCGTTGACGCCGCCGAGCCGGCACGCGTCCACCTGGCACGCGTCGATGGCGCCGCTCTGCAGCAGCTGCTTGAACACGACCCGGTTCTGGCACATCTCCCCCGTCGCCACGCCGATGCCGTGCGGCCGCAGCGCCTCGCGGATCGCCCGGTGGCCCAGCACGTCGTCCGGCGACGTCGGCTCCTCGATGAACCACGGCCGGAACTCGCGCAGCTGCTCCATGTACGCGATCGCCTCCGGCACCGACCACACCTGGTTCGCGTCCACCATCAGCACGTTGCCGCGGTCGTACCCAATCACCTGCCGCGCCAGCGCCAGCCGCCGCCGGTCCGCCTCCACGCCGCCGCCGACCTTGAGCTTGAAGTGCCGGTAGCCGGCCGCCAGCGTCTCGCGCAGCAGCCGCTCCATCCGCGCCTCGTCGTAGCCGAGCCAGCCGGCGCTCGTCGTGTAGGCGGGTACGGCGCGGTTGGCCAGCGCCTCCGCGATGCGCTCCGCCTTGCCCGGCGCGGCGGAGCGGAGGATGCCGAGCGCCTCCTCGGGGGTCAGCGCGTCGGTGATGTAGCGGAAGTCGACGCAGCGCACGTACTCCTCGGGGCTCATGTCCGCGATGACGCGCCACACGGGCTTGCCGAGCACCTTGGCCCACAGGTCCCAGGCGGCGTTGACCACGGCGCCGAGCGCGAGGTGGATGACGCCCTTTTCCGGGCCGATCCAGCGCAGCTGGCTGTCGGAAACGAGGTATCGCCAGGTGGCGCCCCAGTCGGCGACGAGCGAGGCGAGCGTCTTGCCGCGGAGGCGGTCGGCGACCTGGTCGATGGCGGCGCAGACGATGTCGTTGCCGCGGCCGATGGTGAAGGTCTGGGATGGTGAAGGAGCTAGAGGTAAGCCTGGGATGGCGGATAGTCAAGGGGTAGGGGGGGGGGGGTGTCCTTCAAGGGAGGAAGCAACGCACCATCCCATGGCCGGTGTAGTCAGAGTCGGTCTCGAGAATACAGTATGCGGCAGAGTAGTCGCAGGCAGCATTCATGGCGTCGGAGCCGGTCTTGTCGAGAGACGTCGGGAAGCGTACATCGCGGGATCTAAAGCCGGTGATTATAATGTCCGTCATTGTTGAGGTTGATTGCGGGGGCGGGGGCGGGGGAGGGGGAAGGAGGGCAAGGGAAAAGATTGTCTGAGGGGAATAAACTTGGGAGGTGGGCGACACTGGGGAGGGGCGGTGAGCATATATTTGATTAGACTGATGAAAGCTTATGCAATCCTGAATGGCTTGCAGGGTTCTCAACGTGGCATGTCTGTGGGTTTATGAAACGTCGGGATGGATCGGGAAAAAATCGGGACGCCGCACCGGCACCCGGAGGCGGCGCCAAAGCCGAAGTGGGGGGCCGGATGCGGGGCTCATCGACATGCGGCACTCCGACGTCGGCGTTTTAATGTAGCACACGACGGAACTCGGGGGTCGATTTGATCATTTTTAGATATGAATGGCGGGTGACAAAAACCACTGCGTACAAGACCCCGCGCCATCGTAGCCATGCTCCCTTCCCTATTGACGGCAACGCCCTAACGAATCGATTGGTGGGTTAAATGAAAACCTCAAGCCTCCTTTTATGCCGGCCTGTATTGATTCAACTGCCGCTCGATCATGCTCATGATCATCCCCCGCATTCTCAACCCCACCAACATACCCGTCCATTCCCGTCTATATGCCGACGGTTCAACTTGGCGCAGTCTCGCTGGCCGCAGAGCAAAACGGCAGGACAAGCCAAGCGCTAGAGCCGACACGCTGAGAAGGCATCACAATTCTCATCGCATCTATGTATATATGTATTCAGAACGAGTCCTTAAATCTCACTCATTTCCCACATAGTAATAGCGAGCCTGACGCTAGACTTATACAAGCATCGTCCAGGTAATCTCTGCCAACTAGTTCACTAGCTAGGCAATTAGTGACTCAATGGCCTCAGCCTTGTCATGATACAATATCATGAGGCCCTGAGCCGCAATATTTTCCCGTGATCCTTCCCCTTTAAACCTTTTCACGACTGTCTAGACTGTCGCTTGCGACCATGCGCTCAACACTCGCTGGCTCATTATCGGTCGCGTTGCTTCCCACGCTTTGCGCAGCCTGGGGTGGCCTACTGGAACCAAATGGATATGGACTGTCACCGTTCGATCCAGGGTCCAAGCAGTGGATCAGAGCAGTCGCATCTTCCAATGCATCCGCTTCCTACAAGATCACCGGCCGCGACGTGACCAAGCCCTTCCCCGGGTCCGAGATGGACGGCTGGACAATCAACGTCACAGCCGTCGATCTAACCCCGTTTGAGCTCGGCTGGGACCTGAAGATTATGGCGCCCCCGTCTCTGTACAGCAAGGTTTCCCCGGACAGCATCGCCAACCAGACCGTCGCCCAGAATGTGAGCAACGCCAACGGCCTGGTGATTGCAAACCTCGACCCAAGTTGGTTCGTCTGCACCTTCATCTCCATATCGGGCAGCTCGTTTGCGAACAGCAGCCAGTCAAACAACCCAGACAACAAGGAGACGAAGCCTGATGGTGACTGCAGCCCGTTCCTGTCCCAAAGCTGCATTGACGCCATCGAGAAGACGGCCTCGACTTCATACTCGACCATCAATAGAATCCCCAAGAACCCGTACGGCGCACGAGGATACTGCCGGGGGTTTACCCTTCCCACAGAATGCGGGCACGCGTATTGGGACTTTGGTCCTTCTTCGAGCCGTGAGTACCATCCATCTCGTCGACCCAATCAGGTTCGGTGCGGTCGCTGACTCATGGCGTCATAGGACCCGAAGCTCCCACCAAGTACATGACGGGCGCCACGATGCTCGTGGACGGTTGGGAGTATGCCAGGGACAAGGAGTACGAGGATATCGACCCCGTGCTGAGTGACGGTCCCCTGATGTGGAAGTCCATCACGCAAGAGTTCATCGCCGTCGTCACAATGTTCGGAAAGTACAAGAATAACACGTATCCAGACAATGCCGAGGCGGGGTTTGCGAAGCTGAGCTGCGTGCGGCCAGAACCACAGGTTGGTGAGAAAGACACAGGCGAAGGGACGGATGGCAAGGGAAAAGGCGAGACCAAGGGCAACGGCGCGGGTCTTCTTTCTGCCGTGTCCGGATTGTTGGCGGCCATACTTGTACTTGCGTTGTAAAAATGCCATATTTAATAGAGAGCCTAAGAAAATAGAAGCCCAAATGATATTTCATCCTTCCAGTTTTTTTTCTTTTTTAAAAAGTCTTTCAATTAAGATAGTAGTACACATTGTGCAGGTTGGTTGTTAGGTAGTGGCCTGGCAAGGGTCAAATACTTCCAAGTTGTTATTGACACCCACTGTACTCTCTGCCTTCCACTAATTACTAACGAGAACCACCTTGTAGGTTTTGCGCAGTTGTCTTCAGCGGGGTCTGGCACAACGACCATGAACAAACAACCGCTCATCCAGCCATGCTTTCCACCCGCATTCTCTCGCAATTAACCCACAGCCCATTGCTTACCAACTATCAGCTTCCTATTCGCCATGGCTGACGAGTACGGCGCCGACGATGCGCTGCTTGCCGCCATGGCAGCCGCTGATCCCGCTCCCGCCTCACGGCCTGCGCAGCCGCAACCACGGCCAAAGATTCAGCAGCCTACCCCTCAGCGCCTCGACAAGGCACCTCCCACGGCTTCAACATCCGGAGCCAAAGTCGTTCAGCCGACTCCCCAGTCGCTTCCTCCAAGACAGGCCGCCTCGAATATCCTGGTTTCGCCCCGTCAGCGCGGAAATCCAGTCCTGACACACATCAAGTCCATGCCGTGGGAGTACAGCGACATTCCCGCAGACTATACTCTTGGAGCCACAACATGCGCCCTGTTCTTGAGGTACGCTCTCCATTATACTTGATGTTATATCCAAAGACGTGGCAGTTGGCACTCCGTGCTGTAATTGTTAACACATTCTTGCCACAGTCTCAAGTACCACCGTCTTCATCCCGAATACGTCTATACTCGAATTCGAAACTTGCAAGGCAAATATAATCTACGAATTCTGCTCACCATGATTGACATCCCAAACCACGAAGACCCCCTCCGCGAGCTTTCCAAGACCTCCATGGTCAACAATGTCACCATCATCTCGTGCTGGTCCGCCGCCGAAGCCGCCCGCTACCTGGAACTCTACAAAGCATATGAGCACGCCAGCTTCGACGCGATCCGCGGCAAGCAGTCATCCAGCTATGCAGAGCGCCTTGTCGACTTCGTCACGGTCCCCCGTAGCCTAAACAAGTCCGACGCCGTTGCCCTCGTGGCCAACTTTGGCAGCCTGAGGAACGCCATCAACGCCGACGCCGAGCAGCTCGGCATGCTCAGCGGCTGGGGCGGTGTCAAGGTCAAGCGCTGGACCGCCGCCTTGGAGGGGCCGTTCCGGGTCAAGAACGCGTCCAAGCGGATCCTTCCCACCGGCGATGCCGCCGCTTTGGCGGCGCTGGCCGAGCCTGGAGCCGCAGCCGCAGCCGGCAGGGCATCACGGCTGGAGGAGGCGGTGCCGCTCTCCCGCGTGCCATTGAGAGACATGCCGGCGGCGAAGGCTGCAGATACGACCCCCGAAGTGAGCGGGGCGTTGAACCCTGGCAAGCAATTTCAATTTCGTGGCGATACGGATGACGAGGACGATGAGCTGGAAGCGACCACAACTTCCGCCTCTAACCCAACACGGGCTGCCAATGAGCCATCACAGCGCGCAGCTGACAAGCCCGAAGAGCTACCTGATGGAATCGCCGCTGCATTGGCAAAGCTTCGCAAGTGAGCAGCAGCCTCGTGTGTTCCAATGAGGCTAGCTATTTACATTGGTCACATCACACGACCTCCCGACTAAGGGGCCGCCGGCGGTACTACTCTCGGCAGAAAGGCGAACCTTCCTCTCCAAACTCGGATTGGCATCATACGCTTGCCTCGATGATGAAGACAGCCCCGCGTAAATTGCCCATCGCCAGCTTAGGGTCAGCGGGCATTGTTTGGTCCGGCGATTCTAGCCCTCGCTTTGCATATGCTTTGTTAAATAAACAGACGGCTCTGCCCACTACTGGTCGAGATGACGCACTGTGTTTATCCCGGGTGTTATAAGAAGTAGCTTCGGCCAGTCATGGTTGCATTTTCTGGCCGCGCGCTCCTCCTGCCATTGCTTGCTTTCGCCACACACCATGAAGTTCAAAATCACGGGCGGCGTTTTTTTGGGCCTTGTGTCTCGCGCATTGTCCCTTTCTTCAGATCCTTCTCTCCAGGGACTCCCGGATTCTCGCTTGTCTGAAAGTTCTTCGAAGGTATTCACTCCGAGGCTCGACTTGAGGGCCGAGGAGGTGAGGAGAGTTTTCCAGGATTCTTGGTGGTCATACCACCGCTATGCCCAGGGATACGACGTGCTTCATCCTAGGCGGCACAATGGAGGAGATGATAGGTAGGCAGGCAGAAACTTGGCTCAAGGAGGCTCTGCTGACCTTTGCGAAGTAACGGATGGGCCCGTACAGTCGTCGATGCTCTCAGTACGGCCATCGTCATGAATGACAAGGATATTACTGCGAAGAGTGTCAAGATTATATCCACCTTGAACTTTCAGACCACTAAGAAACGAGAAGATCCAATTTCGGTCTTTGAGGCAACAGCTCACTACCTGGGAGGCCTTATCAGCTGTAAGTTAATGTGCATTGCCACGTCAGGAGCGCAGATTACTGATATAGACAGCATATGACATGATGCGTGGCGATATGCCTCTTGTGGGGGGCAAGGATAGAAAAGGGATGTTGAAGCAGGCCAAGATTTTAGCCGAAGGCCTGTCTGTGGCATTCGATGCGCCGACTGGGATACCCGAACCCATGGTCTACTTCAATCCCAGGAAGGTGAGGATCAGCAAAAATGGCACCAGCGCCGCCGAGATTGGCAGCTTACTTCTTGAGTGGACCTACCTCAGCGACCTCACTGGTGATGACAAATATTTCAAAATGGCACAGAAAGCCTCGAACTACCTTCTACGTCCCTACGGCGCTCCGGAAGCATGGCCCGGGTTGATCGGTACGTGGGTGGGTGTCAAGGACGGCGAGTTCAAGGACAGCAGCGGGGGCTGGGGTTCGCACATGGGCAGCTTCTACGACTACCTGATCAAGATGTACCTGTTCGACCCCAGGTGGTTTTCCGAGCACAAAGACCGATGGGTCAAGGCTGCCGACTCGACCATGGAGTACCTCGCGTCTCACCCGTCCAGCCGATCCAACCTGACATTTCTCAAGTCGTACGATGGCCAGAGCACGACGGCCGAGTCGGAACACGCCGCAGCGTCTGCGGGCGGCACATTCATCCTCGGAGGCCTCGCCCTCAACGATAGCAAGTACATGGATTTCGGGCTGCAGCTCACGGACTCGTACTTCCAGACGTACAAGATGACGCCGAGCGGTGTCGGCCCCGAGGGCTTCCGGTGGGTGGACGCGCAGGAGGGTGGCTCGGTAGCGAGCGATCAGGCCGGCTTTTACAACGAGTCGGGCTTCTGGGCGTCGTCGACCGGCTGGCGATTCGGGGCGGAGATGGTAGAGTCGCTGTACTATGCGTACCAGGCGACGCACGACCCCAAGTACCAGGACATGGCGTACGAGGCGTTCAGGAGGATGCGCGCCGTGTCCTTCTCGGGCGCGGGCTACGCGAGCATCAAGGACGTCATGGCGGCGGACGGCGGCGGGTTCGAGGACAAGATGGAGAGCACCTGGCTGGCGAAGACGCTCAAGTTCTTGTATCTCATCTTTGTCGAGGAAGACAGTCGTCACTTTATGGAGAAGCCGCCGAGGGTGAAACATGTCTTTACAACGGGCGGGCATCCGATTCGGATACGCACTTAGTAGTTGGTGTTGAGTTTCGAGTGTGGAACGATGGTGGATTCGGGGTGAGAGGTAATTAAGCTGTCTTTGTATTGTCATTTGAATGAAAATGTGCCACTTGGAGATGCTGTGTAGTTGGATCAACCAACATGATGGAGTTTTCTTTGATGGCGAGTGAAGACGCTGGCCCAGCCTGTTATTCTCAGTGAACAGCCCGCTAATTTTCGCTAATAATGCCCCGCTGAAGCTCAGTTCAGCTCAGCAGCCCCACTGTCCAAGAGCTCCCCGCTCGATCTGTGGCGGCATCATTACGTCATGTATTTTCTCCGCAGACATCCGTTTCTGATCCTCCTGTCGACGGGAATCGCGTCATGTTTTTCCAGCCGCGGTCCCAAGACGCAGGTGAGGCTGGGAGAATGATGATTGAAATTTGGAAATTTAGAAGAAAAAAAAAGGGGATACGAGACAACACGAGGTGTGCTGTACTGGCTCATCCCTCCCGGGTCTCGATCTATGTGGTATGTATGTGCCGTCCCGTCCAATAAACAACGATGGCTGCTGCACATGCCATGTCACCTCACTCTAGGTACACATCCAATTCCAATTCCATCAAGCTCTTATTCCTTTACCATACTTTTGCCATCAGGTTGAAACTCGCAAAGCAACCACATGTGCCGTTGGGTCAGCCCAGCCTGCACGCAAGGGATTGATTGTCAGCTTCCTTCTCTCCCAGCCTGCCTGTAGCGTAACTGTTAGTAGTTACCACAGTAGTCTACCTACTACTAATTTTCTTCTTTCCTTTCCCTAGCGGAAGCCGCAGTGCCTGAAAACAGCCCCGATTCTAGCCTTGCATGCCAACTCCAGCTCTGCTTTTTCTCCGCCCCTCCCCTCCCTCTCATTACATCACACCACTTTCCTCTCTCTCCCTCTCCTCCTCCTTCACACCACCACCGCCACCAACCCATTCATTCCCTTTTCCTCTTTTCAACTCAATCGCAACACACACCCCCTCGACAACAACAATGTCCAAGTCGCGCATGCCCCTGATCCTCGGCCTCGGCGCCGCCGGTGGCATCGGCTACTACCTCTACAGCGCCGGCGGCAACGCGAAAGCCGCTGAGAACAAGTTTGAGAGTAAGCCCCCCCCTCCTCGTCTCCTTCTTTGCCTCTCTCGCTACTGCGCGCGCGGGGCATCATATCAAAGGGAGACCTTCTAAAACTCATAAACCCCCTTCGCTAGGTGACCTCCACAAGGCCCGCGCCAACATCAAGTCGGCCATCCCCGGCTCCGGCTCTTCCCCCGACGCCGCCGGCAAGCTCCAAAGCGCCGGCTCCGAGGCCGGTGCCAAGCTCGACAAGGCTGTGAGCTTCCTCCCCCCCCCCCTTTTCTCCGGGAAGATCTTGAGGATGCGTGGGCACGCTGTTGTGGCTAACTTGATATCGCACAGTGGCAGCAGGCGGATAGGCAGGTCGGGCAGGCCCGCGACAACGCCGAGGCGTACGCCAAGGACGCAAAGGCCGAGGCCCTCAAGGCGGTCGACAAGTTTGACAAGACGGTCGAGGACGGCGCGGCAAAGGCGAAGAGCGGCATCTCCAGCTGGTTCGGTGGCAAATAATGTTGCTGCTCCCGGTTAGATTGTAATGCTCTTTTTTTGCTCATGTTTTGTTAAGTTGTCCATCAATGAGTTTACAGCCTTGTCTATAGGAGAAGAAGGGGAAAAAAAACGAACACCTGGTACTTAATTACTAACATCACGTTCATACCATGCACCATCTCATAACCAACTTGCGTGAAAATGTTCATCCTGGCTTGAATTTGTCTACTTACATTTCAACTCCAGATTATTGATCCCGAGACAGCCGTCTTGGCTGCTAATTTGAACGGCAAAGAAAGAAATCGAGCGCCCCCTCCAGATTGACCAGCCTACTATACACACACGACTCCAATCCCCAATCTCCAATCTCGATCGCCAATCCTATTCCTGCTCCAGCTCCTGGGCCACCAGCTCGAGGATCTCGTCGACGCTCTTCTTCGCGTTGGCCGGCCGCTTGGCCACCGCCGGCCAGACGTCCCCGTACCGAGGCTCCGCCGCCACGCACCGCGCCACCACCTCGGCCCGCTTCTCCTCGGTGCCGTGCTGCCGCAGGAACCTGTGATACCAGGCCCAGGTGTCCCCGCGGGCGGCGTCCAGCGCCAGCGCGCGCTCGAACCAGCTCTGCGCCTTGTCCAGCTTGCGCTCCGCCCAGAACAGCCGGGCCACGCCGGCGAACAGCGCCGGGTCATTGTCCACCTTCTTGACCGCATCGAGGCAGCGCGGCTTGCGCTGCGTCCGGGCCTCGAGGTGGAAGATTTGCTCGACACGCAGCGGCCCGCTCGCCGCGACCGGCACCTCCTGCAGCGCCCGCGCCATGAGCGCCCGCGCCTGCGGCAGGTGACCGGCGCGCCGCTCGAGGCGCACCGAGGCGCGCCAGAGCTCCGCGGAGCGCGGCACGGCGAGGCGCGCGCGGTCCAGCACGGAGCGCGCCTTGACCTCGAGACCGGCGCGCTCCTCGAGCGACGCGTACAGCAGCCACAGCGGGACGGAGCGCGGCGCGGCCTTGACCCCGGCGGCGTAGGCGTCGCGCGCGGCGTCGACCCGGCCCAGGTCCGCCTCGTAGATCTGGCCCTTGAGCATCCACAGCTTGGGCGCGGCGGGGAAGAGCCGCAGCGCCTGCAGGACGAGGTCGAGCGCGGCCTCGGCGGCGGCCGCCGGCTGGGCCGGGTCCGCGTGGACGCGCTCAAAGACGACGCTCTTGGTCCAGACGCGATCCGTCGCCGCCTGCTCGCGCGCGACGGCGAGCAGTTGCCGCGCGGGCTCTACGTGGCCGCTCTCCGACTCGAGCTTGACGGCGGCGAGCCAAATGTCCTCGTTGTTGGGGTTCTGGTGGAAGGCGCGCTTGAGCACCAGCCGCGCGCCATCGACCTCGCCGCTCTGCCACTTCTCCTTGGCCAGCAGCATCCAGAGGTCCTCGCTGTGCGGGCACGCCTCGACCGCCTTCTCGAGCACCTGCCACAGAGACGCACGCGTGCCGTGAGCGCGCTCCAGGTCCGCCGCCGCCGACCACAGCGTCTTGCTGTTGACGAAGACGCGCAGCGCGTACGCGTACACGGCGCGCGCCGTCTCGTACCGCCCGCGGTTGATGCTGCCACGCGCGTCCTCGGTCCACGTGTCTTTGCGGTCGTCGTCCTCGTCGAGTCCCCAGCCGAGCGTTTCGCGGATGATGTTCTCGCAGGTGATGGTTGCGCCGTCCGCCTCACATGCCTCCGCCTCGGCAATCCACTCCTCACGCTTCGGCATCGCCTGTTCCTTGACGAGCACCTGTACACCGCGCTTGATGACGTTGACCTTGGCCGCCTGCCCAAGCTGCTCCTGCAGGCGTGCTGCCGCAATCCAGATCTCGTGCGATGTCGGGCACGCCTTGCGCGCTTTGTTGAGCACCTTTTGCGCGTTTTCCGGCGTCTCGAGGCGCGCCAGCGCGAGCCACAGGTCTACTGACAGCGGGATTAGCTCTGTTGCCTTGGCCAGCATCAGCTTCGCGTCGTCGGGGTTCTCCTCCAGGTTGACGGCCTCCTTCCACAGCGCTTCCGATTCGGGGATGTGGTCCAGCGCCTGTCGTATCACGCGCTTCTTGTTGTTGGGGATGTGCTCCAGCCCCATGGCCTCCACCCATAGCCGAACGGACCGGTTGTTGGCCTCGATGGCCCGTCGCGCGATGATCTTGGCGTTGTTGCTCTCGTGATTCAGTCGGATATTCTCCAGCCACGCGTCCTCGCTCTTTGGGCACCGTTCGCAGCCCTGGTCGATTGTCTTGCGCGCAGCGCCTATCTTGCCGGCCAGCTCCTCCAACCGGGCGGCTGCTATCCAGCCCAGTGCATTGTTGGGGTTTGTCTTGACCACGGATTGTAGTAGCTCGCGCACACGGTTGATGTCACCGACCTGTGTCGCAGACTCGGGCATGACCATGTTGTTGAGACTTGTAATGTAGCCCTGAGGGTCGATACTCGTAGAACTGCCGTTGGCGGCGTCGCCATTGCCTGACCGCGAAGCCTGTTCTAATCTCGACTTGAGCACCTTGTCTCGCGCTGCACCAATCTCGGCAAAGTTGGTCATTGTTCCGTCCGAGGTCTCTCTACCACTGGCGCCGGATGGTGCACTGCCATCGTCCGTCACCATCGCACTCATCTCGGTCGAATCGCGCGCTGCAGCGAGAACGCTGTCGGGGACCGCGTAGAATCGCTGTCGCAGCGCCTGCTTGCTTCGTCTGTTCTTGCCTGTCAAGTCGCCCACCTCAGGGAGGTTCGCCCAGTCATCGTCGGAGACGGTTGCTAGCGCCCGCTTGAGATCAGTGAACTGCTGCTGAATCTTGGGGTTGTTGCGCTCGTACTCTTCCCGTTCGGCTTGTTCTCGTTCTTCGCGCTGTCGTTTTCGTCGATCCATGCGCTCGTCGACCCATTCCCAAATCTTATCGGCCTCCTCATCGTCCTTGTCGTAGAGGCCACCGGCAAAGAGGCCAACCTCGTTGTCCGGGTCCTGGTATCGCTCGTCATCGCCGCCGCCGCCACCACCCTCATCATCGTCTTTGTCCTTCTTTCCCTTCTCCGGCGCCAACCCGAGCTGCTGGGCACGCTTTGCCAGCGCCTCCTTGATTTGGTCGTCGCTGGGACCATCGCGCGCAGGGCCGAGATCAGATCTGGTCGTGAAGCCCGTAGCACCGCGACCGAGACCTGCCACGTAGTTTTCGGGGGCCGGTTGGCTAAGAAAGTCGCGTCGAGTCGTCATTGTAGCGCACGTACAGACTCTCTACACGCCCGGATTCCGATATGCGCTAGATGCGATGGCGCTGAGTGCGCAAAAACACACAAGAAGAAGAAGCAAGCAAAGGTGCAGTCGTGACGTTGTTGGCTGTGAGAACCTTTTAGATGTTGCCTATGGCCTCTTCTTACCTTGTACGTGATTGGTTGGGTGTGCCAAAGTAGACTCCACAGGCCTGTCAAATTCGCCAAACTTGTAGCACAAATTCGCCCACACTACTAGCAAATTTACAAGCGCTTGTCTGCCAAAATTCGCTCCGGTCTTATCGATAGCCTCCACCAAAAAAGTTTCCATACCGCCCCTCCATCTTTGGGATACCTTCACTCGTCTCTTGGCTATCTTGTCACATCAGTCCCCTAATAACCGATCACATACCCCCAGCATGGCCAAAATCAAGACTCCCAAGCGTGGGGGCGCCTCAAATACCCCCTACGAACGACCGGGCCAGTCCAGCAGCAACGGCAACAGCAAATCCGCCAAGAACAACGTCTTCAAATTCAACACCAATTTTGGCCAACACATTCTCAAAAACCCTGGCGTGTCAGACGCCATCGTGGAAAAAGCGTACCTCAAGCCTACGGACACAGTGCGTAACCGTATCCAATATCCCTCGATATCAACACAACCGGACATAGCACAGTGCTAACACAGTGGGCACAGGTCGTTGAAATCGGTCCGGGGACGGGCAACATTTCTGTCCGGATCTTAGAGCGCGTCAAGAAACTTATTTGTATCGAGATTGACCCGAGGATGGCGGCCGAAGTGACGAAGCGTGTTCAGGGAACGCCGGAGCAGCGCAAGCTCGAGGTCATACTCGGCGACGCAATCAAAATGGATCTACCCGCGTTCGACGTATGCATCTCCAACACGCCATATCAGATCTCGTCACCACTCGTCTTCAAGCTACTGTCGATGCCGAATCCGCCACGAACGTCAGTGCTCATGTTCCAGCGCGAGTTTGCCCTGCGCCTCACGGCCCGACCCGGCGACACCCTCTACTGCCGGTTGTCGGTCAACGCGCAGTTCTGGGCGCGCATCACGCACATCATGAAGGTGGGCAAGAACAACTTCCGGCCGCCGCCGCAGGTCGAGTCCTCGGTAGTGCGCATCGAGCCCAAGGTCGGCAAGGACCGCCCCAACGTCAGCTGGGACGAGTGGGATGGCCTGCTGCGCGTGTGCTTCGTGCGCAAGAACAAGACGCTGCGCGCCAGCTGGCTGGGCACCAAGGAGGTGCTGGCCATGGTCGAGCGCAACTACCGCACGTGGTGCGCGATGAACGGCGTTGCCGTCGACGACAGCCTGGTTGAAGACGGTGGCGATGATGAGGAAGTGGATGTGGCGATGGACGGTGGTGAGGAGGATGGCGGCATGGACGTCGATGTCGAGGATGACGACACCCCGGCCTTCTTCAAGGAGGTTGCTGCCGCGAGCTCCGCGCCAGCCAAGACGAAGAGCCGGCGCAAGAAGACCAAGGTGGCCGAGCTGGTCCGTGAAAAGATCCGTAAAGTCCTTGAAGATGTGACGGAGCTGGCGGACAAGCGTGCGGGCAAGTGCGACGAGACGGACTTTTTACGGCTACTGTTTGCGTTTAACGAGGAGGGCATTCACTTTTCCTGAGCATATGGGCGACAAGGACAAGGGCAGGCTGGCATTGTGTACAAGGCTGTTTAATTTGGTGACTATTTCAAGGTTGAGCGTTTAGGCGTTATGGGAACACAAAAGAGCTTTTTTTACATAATTTATCCGATTTCTTCTGTTCATCTACTGCTCTACGATAATACACTCAACATTACTCATGTTGTAGAGGTCGAGTCGAGGGAACTCCAGACCTCCGTGGCGCATTATTTGGGGATTACCAGGACAAAAGATCAACAGATGGCCAAGATAAAAAAAAACTCGCCAGTTGCCTATTTGCAATTAGTCTAGAAACATGTGGTTTTAAGTACGAGAAGTGCCGAGAAATGTGGGTGATGATTGCCGATAATTTCATTTCTAAATGAACTAAAATCTAAAATTAAAAAAAGGTTAACCATCTTTTTAACGTTATCGCTCTCCCCTTGATATAATTTACCCCACGTGCGCTGATCGCCGTCAGCGGCGCAGTCTCAGCAGTCAAAAAACCTCGTGTGCTTATCGGCTTCGGGTTCACCTCATCTACCGGCGCTTTGTACTATGCGAGAAGGAGATAAAGTCCCTCAGGAAGCGGACATATGATTCGGCCTCTCCCAACACCCTAAATTGAGAAAGGAAGCTTCAGCGTCTTAACCAAGCAAAAGACCGCGGCTAACAGAGTCAGTGGCCAATTGGAGTATCCGACCTAACGGCACCATGTCCCATTCTGGCAACTGATTTAGCCTCGCAAACAACTTTGATGCGCCGATCCTGATTGTCCCCGTTGGATTGTGGGGGAGTTGGGGGTCTGAGAGTCGGAGCGAGGCAAAATGTCGAAATCAGGAAGGACAATAAGCAAATTACAAGAGGAACAGACTTGCGCTTCGCTACTATCGAGAAGGGAAGGACGGCTTGCAATGTCTCAAAAAGGAAGGACGATGGAGTGATGGTGGAAGAAGGATTCAAGAGCTCAAGGAGTGGGTTGACTTGATGAGCTTCAAATCCCAAGTATATAACGAGAGCCTAAATCAGCCCCCTCTGGTTAAACAGACACAGATCCAGCTATCCTACTTTATCATTCTTTGTTAATACATTCATCTATACATATCCATTTGTCACTTGTCAAGGTCATTATGAAGTACACCATTGCCATCCTCAGCGGCCTCAACGCCCTCGCCGGCGCCGCCTCTGATCACTACTGCGGCACCGTCCCCAATGTCAGAGTCCGAGAGATGCAGTCCAACTACGCCGCCGCCTCTGCCGAGTCCCGGCTCCTCGGCCTGAGCGACATCACAGCCCGTGCCAACTATGAGATCCAGACTTTCTTCCACGTCATCACGGAGAACAGCACCGTGGCCGGTGGCAACGTCTCCCAGGATACCATCAACAAGCAGGTAAGTAAAGACCGACAGGCGGGGTTTTTTTTCTCCTTCTGTTCTCCCTTGCCCTTGGAATCAGCGTCTTTGCTCATCACTCTGTGTGTCCAGGTTGCCTACTTCAACAAGGCCTATTCCGGCACCGGCTTCACCTTTGTTCTCAATAGCACGAAATGGGTGAACGAGCCCAGCTGGCGCCGGATGAGCTACGACTCCTCCAAGTCGATTCAAATGAAGAGCAAGCTGCGCCAGGGCGACTACGGAACGCTCAACGTCTATGTGACAACCCTTGACTCTGGATATCCGGACAGGACCCTTCTCGGATGGGCGTGAGTTTCTGTTTCCGGCCCCCTCTTTTGCTTGCTTGCAGGCTCCTTTCCTTTCCATACTCCTTCAACACAAGTCTTTCGCTGACAATCTTTACCCAGCACCTTCCCGGAGACTGCGCCCACTCAGGCCGAGCGTCAGAAGGATGGCGTCGTGATCCACCAGGTCAGCCTGCCCGGCATGTCGCTCAACGGCCGCACGCAGATCGGTGGCACGCTGGTTCACGAGGCCGGCCACTGGCTCAACTTGTTCCACACCTTCCAGGGCCCGGCCAACGCCGCCGCAGACGACGAGCTCGCAGGATGCCGCGGCCCCGGCGATGAGATCTACGATACCCCTGCTGAGGGCAGTCCCTCGAGCCGCTGCCCCACGGTAAGAAACCTCATGCTTTCTCTCTCTCTCTTGATATACTGTTCCTGTGTTGAAAGGCAGCCCGCTAACCTGGCCAGAACCGGGACACCTGCAAGGGAGCCCTGGAGACCAACAACAAGTCGTCGAAGCCCGGCCCGGACCCTGTCCACAACTACATGGACTACTCGGATGATACCTGCATGACTGAGTTTACCCAGGGTCAGATTGAGCGTATGCACCAGGTCTGGCCCGATACTCGCGGCCAGTAAGGCAACTTGCTTGTAGGAGCTCCAGGGGTGGAAATTTGTAGAGGGCCAAGTGGATGATTTCAAAAAATAAAAATAAAATGTTTCTTGTATCTCTTGCTCAGCATAAAACCCTGTCAATATATCCTTGGTTATAGTGAACTGGGAGGCGGGGTGGTTGGAATAGATTGTGGTGTGGTGCGGCACCCGGGAGGCATTCATGTACCTCTGCACAGCGGGTTGTCTCTGGCACCGTCAGACTGCGCCACTGGCCGAGTCTTCGTCCTTCAACTGGTTTCTCGCTAAATTAAATAAAGATTGTATCGTTGAAAATAAGCTGCAGATACTGCGACCCCAGTTTACGGTGTTGTAATCGTCGCCAAGATGTAGGCACTGGAAGTCGTCACATGAAGCGACACCAGCCTGCCTTGATCTACGCTGTCTGTTGTGTGTGCATCACGCATCTTCTGATGATGCCACGCCAGTCCTGTAGTTGGTCAAATAGGCAGAGAAAGACGAGAGATTTACACGCTGGTCATCTTGCTACATACTGCAAGCGACCAGATAATCCCCCACCGTAGCGTCAGCAAAAGTGTATACCTTGGATTCGGGCGACAAGGTGCCATCTGCGGCCCAAAGATCAATAATATGTTGCATGGGCTTGACATCTTCCTTGTCGAGCATTCCTAGAGCCGTTGCAGCATGTAGAAAATAGCAAAAGCAGCTGTTCAGATGCTTCTCAAGATGCAAGTGATAGAACGGCGCCATAAAGTGGCTCCAGTAAATATGCGCGTAAATTCGAAACATTTGGCGAAAGATGGAGCGGCATGCAGCTTCGAATCCCTTGGGGAATCCGCTCTTCGCACCCAACCATGCCTCATTTTCCCGCGCAGACGGTTCTGGGTAGATGGAGCATGTAACACCGGTCGGGTCAACGGGGAAGAGACGGGGATCATCGAATTGTGCAGTCATCCAGTGCTGCACCATGGTCATATATTGGCAGGCGGGAATGTCAACGCGGTTTTTATCGCCATCAACCCAGGTGTAGGAGCAGTCACTATAGCTTGTTAGTCGTCTGCGTGTTGAGATTTCATCAATCAACCATGGCCATGCTAGCGAAACGCACTTTCCAGCGGACATTTTTGGGCAGATGTCTGGGTTGCACAAGCTCGATCCGTCTGTTTTATCGACGAGGACGGAAACGAAGCTCCACAGGATCCGGTGATTCTCAACAGCTGCAAATGTTAGCACTTGGCCTGTAGCTGGATGGGCTACGGTTGGGGACATGCCTTGGTATGCAAGCCATTCGCCCATGTCTATAGTTTTCGGCTTCACGCTGAGCTTCATAAAATCGCCCTTGACAATGTGTTTCGAGTGCTTCGCATTCAGCCACAGGGGCCATGGCTCCGCATAGTCAATCTTTGGTGCGAGGCCCAAAGACCGGCTGAGCGACGATGAGGCAGAGAGTACAATACGCGGTGGCTTCTCCTCCTTCATACTGCGGCCCTCTTCATCGCTATGTGGCGGGCCAGAAGCTAGGGGAGATGTAGTCCGGTCGATTTGGCTGTCTTGGGCGGCGACGCGGACACGGGCACTGGGACTGGGTTGGGAGCGAGCAAGTCAGAACATGTCAATGGTAGAGGAAAGCGTCCATCTTACATTGAAGTAGACAGGTTTGACATTTTATGGCGCTGAAGTCTGGCTTTAGAACTGTACGGATGATGCTAACACTATTGAAAGGGGAAGAAAAGGATGAACGGCGCTTCGCTCTGCCGCGTTTTGTCCCAACCCTGGCGGGCCACATTGGTTGAACAGTTCAGACAATCCATGTTTCCATTGTCAACCGCATCTGCATTGTCGCAGTTAATTCCTCGGGAATAAAAAATAAAGGTGACAAAGTGACAACAATTATTATTTACTTGGAAGTGAATTTAATTGCTATTATTGCTCTACACAATGCTCAACTCTGTCCATCTACAAGCTGCAAGTCAAGGTCTGCCCCACCGTACGTTGGCCTATTTTGCCCTGTCTTTTTCGTCTGCAATTCCGTCTTCCTGCATCATAAGCATCACCATCACCATCGCCAACCTCTGCAAACACTGTGATAGTCCACCACAAATTCCTTCGTCTCTGTTATTTCCTCGCTTATCACAGATGCAAGTTATGTAACGGACGTCAAGAGATACGGTGCCGCAGACCACGACTAGTGCAACGCAAACACCACGCCTGCCCGCCCAGTCGGCATGCCTCAAGACCCCAACCTTTACGGGCAGCGGCCCAAGAAGAAGCAGCGAAAAGATGCCAGTCTCTCCTCCTCGCTGGAATTTACAGCCCAGTTGACCTCGCTGATGGCATCGTCTGGCGCATCGTCAGGTTCCACCACTGCCGGCCGCGTCCGCCCCTCCAAGGAGCCCAAGGATGATCTGTTTCGCAGCCACACGGCGCGGAAGAGGGAAGCCAAAGCACACGCCAAGGACGAAACCCTCGTCCTCAAGGACGTGGCGGGTACTGAGGAGGAGTCGCGTGAGCTGGCCCGCGCGAAACGCAACATGGAGAGCAAGGCCCGCCTCTATGCTGCCATGAAGCGCGGCGACTACGTGCCACAGGACAACGAGGCAGGCCCCTTGATAGACTTTGACCGCAAGTGGGCCGAGAATGAAGAAGGAAAGGAGCTGTCGGACTTGAGTTCGTCTGGTGATGAACAAGGCGGGGTTGGCGGCGACGACAACGAGGAGATCATTGAGTACGAGGATGAGTTTGGCCGTCTGCGTCGTGGCACCCGCGCCGAAAAGGAACGCATGGAGCGGCGCGCCCGTCGCGGGCTGCTGGGCGCCGAGGAGCTCGACCGCATGTCGGCGCGCCCTGCCGCACCGAGCAACCTCATCCACGGCGACGCCATCCAGGCCATGGCCTTTGCGCCCGACGACCCAGAGCAGATGGAGGCGTTGGCACGCAAGCGTGACCGCAGCGCGACGCCGCCCGAGATGAAGCACTACGACGCGGACAGGGAGGTGCGCACCAAGGGTGTCGGGTTCTACAAGTTCAGCAAGGACGAGGACGAGCGGCAGCGCGAGATGCGCGAGCTCGACGCGGAGCGCCGCCAGACGGAGGAGCAGCGTCAGGCGAGAGAGGACCGCAAGGCCGCGCGCCGCCGCGAGATTGAGGACCGGCGCAAGGCGATGGAGTCTAGAAGGGCGACGAAGCAGGCCGACAACTTCCTAAGCGGGTTGGGCGGGTGACAGGTTTACAGTGTGTACCACGCTCTACTGAGTTTGGACTTTGAAACCTTGTCGTGTTGCTTTGCTGGGGTCAACTATGACTGGCCTCTGGAGCATTCAAGGCTTTCTTTTTAGCTCTGCACCGGTATGCTTTTCCTACTTTTTGCCCACCTGGTCTTTTGGTCGTTTTCTTCTGCCAGTCGCTAATCTTGAACGCCTTAGGTTGACCATGCCGGTCGTATTTTGGTGCCGGAAATCAGAGGCTATACAGATAGTCACTTTTTCTTTGGTCTATTTTTCTTCCACGAGTCTGCTATACTCGGTCATTTTGTTTGACGACCAACAAGGGCAAAAAAGGCAGAGAAGTCACCCCGTGACCAACACGCGACCAACACACGGCCGTCTCGTCGGACTTCCCCAAGCGGCCCGCAGCGAGCAACGAGGCCAATCGAAGCTGGCTTTCATAATCACCGGCGGGACTGTGACGATCAAGTCTTCACATAATTTACAGTTTCAAAGTGACAGGTCAACTCTATAGCCAAAGCAAGTAAGTTGGTTGCCTGAACTCTAGAAACCTTTTCGCGTGCTAAGGCTTCACGGCTGTTCGCTTGTTGCCAACTAACTCAGAAGCCAAAGTTTATATATTGTTATTGTTATTGTCTTTATTTATTATTTATTATTCTTGCTGTTATAGTTTTCTCATATAAAGGGTGACTGGTCCTGCTTTTGACTTCCGTCTTGCGCTTCGCTCTCTCGTCATTCCTTAAGATACCAAACACCACGCACATTTGACTGATCTTGCATCCTTTATCCCATCTCTACCGCAACCCTCCTACTTCAACAACTTGTTTACACCGTCTAGACTACTCGAGATGGCTTGGTTCTTCCAACACCGCCGCAAGCAGGCTCAGGCTTCGTCCATACGCGAACCTGCTCCCCCAAGCGACGAGGAGGCCATGCTGTCGACCTTGTCATGTGGTAGTGACGGTGAGCTCGTCCAGTCGAACCCGTCCTCTGTCCCGTCCTTTGCCCCGTCCTCTGTCAGCCAAGAGTTTTCTGTCATCTACGAGCAGGATTTCTCTGCCATCCCCATGTCGTCGGTTCAAGAGCACCAGAGACGCCCCAGGCGTATACGCCGGGCCCTACAAAGACTCTGGACACGCGTAGTCACCGGCCTGCGCGGCCCGGCCCGCCCCGAAAGGACGGTGCCGTCGCCGTCGCCGCCGTCGCCGCCGCCGCCGTCGCCGCTGTCGCCGGTCGAGTCTTCAAGGCGGCTAGCACGGATGACGACAGAGTCATTCGAAAGAGTCCGGGAAATCATGCCGGCCTGCGTGGTCCAAGACAGCGAGGAGGGCTACCGACCCGCTGAACCAAGTGATCCCAGCTACTACACATATCGGCCAGTTGCCGTGCGCCTGCCCCTGTGGCCCCGGTCGAGGCCAGCGACATCGTCCCCGGCCGCAGCCTTGCCCTCTGACCCGTTCCACGGGCCCCTTGGTGGCATGCAGCCCGCATTTGACTATGATGCTCTCAGTATCGTCAGCAGCACCAGTCACGACGGCTACTTCGAGCTCCACCCCAGCGCCTGGCTCGACTCTAACAGTGACGAGGCGGAGGAGTGGCCAGCCGGACCGCCGGCCCTGAACAGCCTCGATGATGCTTCATTGTCCATGTCGGATTATAACGACTCTAACATCGTTAGCAGTATTGATAGTAGTAGCATCCTCCCTAGCGCTACGCTCGCCACCCCGTTCAACCCCGATGAGTACAGCTTGCACCACTTCAATGACGAAGGGGAGGAGCTGCCAACCATGAACGGACCATCAAGCTTGTACGGCCACGATCACGTCTCGCCGTCCTTGTCGGACTATGACTGCCCCCGTCTCCCCCAGAGCATCAGCCGTCAGAGTAGCTGGTCCACCATAAGGCCCAGCACTAGGGGCGAGCCCGAGAACTATGGCCGGAGTGGCCACCACTCAGGGTTCGCATCGGAAAATGGCACCCCCGGCCTCGAAAGTAGCAACAACAGCATTTACTCCCCCCCGGAGCCGAGCACTCCAGACACGCCCACGGGCAGTCGTTGGTTCTACAACAGCGAGAGCGTACCACCGACCAACCCGGGCCCGCAGGACCCCGTGAGGAATGCCCGCTCGCGGGTAGCTCCAACGCCGATTTCCGTTCGCGGTTTTTAGAGGCCGGTGGACCAAGTTACTGCTGCATATATGCACCCTTTTGTAAGCGAATAGCTGCAAGATGGATTCATTGCCATTTATTTCATGATTTTATTACATATCTTGCCGCATGGGAGATGCCACCAAGATTGGAAAAAAAAAACACGGATGCCAGCTCGCCGAGTCACGGTTGTGCCGCTGGCGTCGGCTGCATTCTCCTGTGGGAAAGGAAAGGTCGAAGAGGGCCACAAACACGCGAGGATTGTGTCTCTAGGGAATCCTTCTATGCTGATTTAGGTGAGCAGAACTTCACTGACGGTTAGCCTAGTATCTGTCTCGTTATAGTAACACGGATGTAGCAGGTGCAAGCCCGAGCTTGACAAACTTTGCGACGATTTGGGAGCGGGAAATTGTGCTGGAAGGAAGATGGTCTCTATTTATCTGCAGGAAAGGAACTCCGGCGTTACTGATTTTGGGCTGGTTACTGGGACTCTCGTTTATTAGGATATCTTTTGTACTTTGAATTTCATTTGTATGGGTTTAACCAAGTTGCTCCTATCCCATCATTTGCGTGAACGCTGCCGACGGCTGTATTTGGCCGACAATAAGCAGAAACTGCATGGCATTCGGGTTGGCACATGTCAGGCTCGCCTATTCCATGATTCTAAGTCAAATCGTTTGCACATGTTAGAGACCGACGGCATCTTGCTCGCCTCGACTTATTAAGCGACAGTCGAGTCGTACGGGCCTGTCTCAAAATGTCGCGAGAGCATGTGCAAGTAAAAGAGCAAACAAGAGAGATGTTCCAGCATAGTCACAAACACTTTTCAGGTCCCGAACAATACTTAAAAGGGGCCATTGAGCACATGTCCATTCTTGAGCTGCAAAGATAAAGGGCTTGGCGCCTCTTGACTGCACAACAAGCCAACTCTACATGACCAGCCATTCACACGGCTTCTCAGATCATCTTTCCCACTTCTCTGCCATCCTCCACAAAGATGATTCTCCGCCGAGCCACCACCGCTCTCCTCACCACCACCAGCCTCCCCATTGCCATCCACGGCCTCCTCGCACGCACGTCCAACTGCGTCGAGGGCCCCCAGCTCATCTGCTACGACGACAACGACAACGACTCCCCTCCGTCCGCGTCGTCCCCGCCGCCGCCGCCGCCGCCGCTCATCTCCCGAGCGCACGTCCAGCACGTCGCCGACTAACCTGCGGTGGCTCGACAACTCGAGCAGCAAGCGGCGGGGGCACCTCGGGCGTTCTGGACGATGCCGGCGGAGCCTGCTGGGGGCGGCTTGCGCGGAGTGGACGCTGCCGGTTGCCGGACGCCGCGGGGGGCCGGTGCTGCCGCTGGCCAAGCACGTGCGGCCGTGGCGCGTCGTCGTCGGTGCTGTATGCGGAACGTGGCGGCGGCGGTGGACGGGCTGCTGGCGGGGTGTGAGGGCCGGGCGGGCGGGCAGGTTGGGGGTCAGCGCGGAGGCGGCGGATGAGCGGTACGGGTCGGAGGAGTATGTGCGGAGCGGGGCGACGCCGGAGGGGATACTGGTGAAGCTGGTGAGGGCGCCGCCGCCGGTGTCGGCCGGGGCCGGGGGGGGCAGGTCGGAGTCTTGGGGTGTAGTTGGGGGCTTGGGAGAGGAAGACGGCGGGGGAGGGGCCGGGGATGGAAGGACGGGGATGGGAATATCCTTTTTGGGGGAGGAGCATGTGTGCGTGCTTGGTGATGGATGATGTTCGGCGGCTGGGCGCGCCGGCTGCGGACCTGGCTTTGCAAGTCTGTGAGTATGAAGCAATGGCTACGAAGACGGGGAAGAGAATGAGAATACTTGGCTGGAAATCAAAAGTCATGCCATTGATATTTTTTGTCTCGACCACAGATACACAAGTTTGTCCATGGTGCAAGTGTCAGCCTCTGTTGTTCAGCTCAGCTCGGCGCAAAGCAGCTCGGTGAAACATGCTTCGGTTCAATAACATGACGGGTCGAGCTGTCGCATCGTATTCCTAAGCGGGGGGGGTTGATTCCCAGGCTGGTCAGGTTATGGTGTGCCCATGATGACAAGCTGTATTGCCATGTCTTGGGGTAAAACCGGCAGAGACTTGTCAGGATGACGGCTGTCTTGGCATCGGGACTCTTGCTTCGGGCAGCCAGACAGAGATGTCTTTTTCCCGGCCGGCTACGCTGCATGAAAGATGAAGGATCGGGTATCATGATTCATGCAAATTTTGATATCCCTACAAAAGTCCGTGGCTGCCAAGGGTGGGGTGCCCGTGTTGTGTTGTCACCGACGTAGGCTACAGGGTAGGCGACTGCACAAGCGACGTATCAACGGAGCGGGCTTGGCGGCTGCGACTGGATATTAAAAGGAAAAAAGAAAAAAGAAAAAAAGAAAACAGGGAGAGGGATACTGAGACAGACATGAGAGAGGAGAACTCGTTACACTGGTCAGGATCTGGTAGGAGCACAGCAGACAAGTTACGTGTTGGCAGGTGCTGCAGGGTCAGGCTGGGGGGTGACGGAGCGAACATCCGCGTGCCATGGCTGCTTCTCGAGTTACTCACCAATAACTGACGACGTAATAATAATACCCAAGTATTGCAGCCGCTTATTTATTACTGTAATACCTGCTGGCTGCCGTCAGTCGGGCTAGCTATGTACGTACGCTACGTGTCAGTTGGGCTGTGAAGGCTGAATCAGGCCACCGAGCGGCCGACTGGGCTTCTTATCATTTCTTGCAACTGACGACCAGTCAATGCTTCGTATGGCATCGTTTGCCGACAGGGCCGACAAGTTAAACCCAGGATTGTTTCCGGGACAGGTGGTCTGGTGATGACGGCATGAAAAAGGCAATATCATGACCCGTGATACAGCGGCTCTCTTCTGGTGAGCGGCTGGGCTTGCATGTCGCACCGAATCTGCATGGCTACTCGCGCACTTCATCTCATCTGGTGTTTTAATTATATAATAAAGACTAGAACAGCCTTCTACTAAGCTACTTATATCTTGGCAGTAGACTCACTATAGACCACGGTAGTGATGCTATGTAAATAGCAACAATGATTTTTTTTTAAATAAGCTGTTGGAACGCGCGGTTCAGAGGAGAGCGCACGTTCGGAACATCCTTCCAGAACTTCACTGTAGCAACAGCACGCTTGGCAATGCCTTCAGGTGTGAACTCAAACTTCTTGTACACATCCTTGTAGGCGCCCGAAGCACCAAAGCGGTTGAGACCAAACTGCTCGTGAGAGTAGCGCTCCCAACCCATGGTGCTCATGACCTCAACGGACAAGATGGGAATACCGTCGGGCAAAACGGAGAGGCGGTACTCCTTAGACTGGGCATCAAAAACCTCGAAGCAAGGAATGGAGACGATGCGGGCCTTGAGCCCGTGCTTCTCTGCGAGCTCCTTCGCAGCATCGACACAGATGGACACCTCCGAGCCGGTGGAGATGAGAGTCACGTTGGCACCCTCAACTTCCTGCAGGACGTAGGCACCTTTAGATGCCTTCTCGATGGTGCAGCCCTCCAGCTGAGGAAGGTTCTGGCGCGAAAGGGCGATAATACTGGGAGTGTTCTTCGAGGTCAGCGCGACGTAGTAGGCAGCCGAGGTTTCGTTGCCGTCAGCAGGACGCCACACCATGCAGTTAGGCAAGGCACGGAAGTGGGCAAGGGTCTCGATAGGTTGGTGAGTAGGGCCGTCTTCACCAAGACCAATCGAGTCGTGGGTGGCGACCCAGATGGTGCGAAAGTGCGACAAGGCGGACAGGCGGACGGCACCAGCGGCATACGAGACGAAGTTGAGGAAAGTACCAGCATAAGGGAGGATTGTGCCGTAGGCGGCGAGACCGTTGAGGATGGCGCCCATGGCGTGCTCACGAACACCATAGCGAACGTAGCGACCAGAGTAGTCGCCGAGGCCAGTGGCCTTGGGCTGGAAGTCGACAGCATCCTTCCAGCGCGTGAGGTTGGAGCCAGTCAAATCGGCAGAACCACCGAACAGCTCTGGGACGACAGCCTCAATCTTGCTGAGAACGGTCTCGGAGAGCTTACGGGTGGCGACAGCAGCGTCAGAGGGGGTATAAGTGGGCAGCGACTTCTCCCAGCCCTGAGGAAGGTCACCGGACTGGCGGCGGCTAATATCAGCGTGCTCGGCAGGGAAACTCTCCTTATACTTGGCAAGCAGTTGGTTCCATTCGGCCTCGGCGGCGGCGCCCTCAGAGGAGTGCTTGCCATAAAGATCGTAGACCTGCTGGGGGACGGCGAAGCTCTCGTCAGGGTTGAAGCCAAACTTCTTCTTGACCTGAGCGATGTCATCCGCCTTGAGCGGAGAGCCGTGGACACCGTGGGTACCTTGCTGGAGGGAGCCGTAGCCGATAGTAGTGCGAAGTTTGATCATGGACGGCTTGTCCTTGACGGCCTGGCACTCCTTGATAGCAGCCTCAATCCCAGCGAGATCGCTGTCACCGTCACCAACAGTAACGACATGCCATCCATAGGCCTCATAACGCTTAGCAACGTCCTCGGTGAAAGCGCAGTTGATGTCGCCATCAATGGAGATGTGGTTGTCATCGTATATGCAAATAAGGTTGCCGAGCTGGAGGTGGCCAGCGAGGGAGCTGGCTTCACCAGAGACACCCTCCATTAGGCAGCCATCACCCAAGAAGCAGTATGTGTAGTTGTTGAGGAGTTCGAAGCCAGGCTTGTTGAAGATGGCAGCTGAATGGGCCTGGGCCATAGCGAGACCGACGGCGTTGCAGACACCCTGGCCGAGGGGGCCGGTAGTGACCTCAATACCTGGGGTATCATGAGCCTCAGGGTGACCAGGGGTGATGCTGTCGACTTTCTGAGACCCGTTAGCGGGAAAGTGCGAGAAAAAGCTGTGGGAGAGGTGTTTTGAAAGACGAGTGGAGCATGGAAGCGGCAGAATGAACGAGGAAATGAAGGATTCTGGAATTACTCACTCGGAAGTCCTTGAGATCCTGGATGGTCAATTTGTAACCAAAAAGGTGAAGCAGAGCATACTGGAGCATGCAGCCGTGACCGTTACTAAATCGTGTTAGAGATAAGCTCCCAAGGTTGGGCCGGGCCATCCGAAGCTTACGATAGGACAAAACGATCGCGGTTCAGCCACGAAGGGTTCTGCGGGTTGAAGCGCATGAACTTGTTGAATAGGACGTGGGCAACGGGAGCCATGCCCCTATGTTATGATACGTTAGCAAACTGTTTTTTCGGACTGCGATTCTTCGGCCGTGAAGCGACTGAAGCAACCCCGCAAAGAAGCTACCACAGCAACCCCGCGACGAGCCAGCAGTGAGCTTACATGGGGGCACCGGGATGGCCCGAGTTGCTGTTGAAGGTAGCATCCACCTAGAGTAAAAGTGAATTATTAGTATTTGTATCCAATTAAGAGTTTTGATGACAAAAGCTATCGCGACGAAGGACGACGCCGAATCGATGGCAGGATGGCGGGGTTCTGCCGCAGGCTTCCGCCGCGGGGTATCATGACAGTGAGGGGTAAGCAGCTTACCGCCAGTAGACGAATGGTGTTGATGGCGAGCTGATCTAATTCAGTGTACGCCATTTTGTGAGGAATTTTGAAGAATTGACGATTTGAGAGGGGCTTTCTTCGCGAGGTTGAGTGGTTAATGGTTAATGGAGGAAACCAGGAGATTGTGAATGCCCAAATTTAAGTGGGATTTTTGTACCTGACTTTCCCCTCCCCTGCACATGACGTAGAGCTCTAGAGCCAGACTCTTGGGACGATGTGCTAGCTTCCGTGGGGACTCCTATTGTTCTTTTCTACTCGTTCCTCGCTGGGTTGCTTCCCTTACATTTTTATCTACAATTTTTTTTCCGCTGCCGGAGAGGATGAAAGAGTGACTCCCAAGGCAACTGGGCTGCTGGTTTCTGTGTCGCGGCCCATGTTAGCCTGTGCTCTCGGCTCGGCAGTAGGTACAAAACAAGTGGCCAGGTTAACTATTATTTGAATTTGCTTAGGTGTTCGCTTTGTTAGTCCTAAAATCAAGCGAGACGGAGAGCGTGGAAAGTCCCTTTTATTGGGTTGATGATGATGATCAAAGCTCTGCCTCTGTGAGGCCTAAAATTACTCTAGTACTGTCCTTCGCCCCTTGGTTTGTCACGTGTCCACCAACAGTCCTGAATCCCGTGACGACAAATCTTAGCCTCTCAACAAAAAAATGGCTGGAAAAAAAAAGAAGATTCATCTGAAATGCCATCACGGGACCTGTCCATTTCCGGTGTCGGCGAGGGGAGGGTTCTTTGAGTGAGTCTAGAGCCAGTCTTTAAAAAATGGCCGTGCTTTTTCTGTAATTTTCATAAACTCGGGTAATATCTGCAGGGAGTTGCATATCCAAGACCTTGTGACAGCTGGCACGGTAGGTAGACTTGCTTGGTGCAGGTCCGAAAACAGAAACACGGGTTAGCTACAGCAGGTTCGTTTGCAATAATTACATTGAAGGCCCAAGGCCACTAGTAAATGTGTATCTACAAGGGCCAATCTGCGGGTAACGTCTGGTGTATGGGTAGGTAACTTCTACTATATCACTCTGTCGATACGGATACGGGCGCTGAAAAGTGACGAGGTGCTGGAACGTCAACAAGCCAACTAGGCATTATGTACAAGTATAGGATACTTGGTGTAGAATAGTGCTGGCTCGGTGCAGCAGGTAGCTGAGACTTTGCCAACAATCACTGTGCTGTGAAAAGCGTAGCGAGCTCCTGTTTTGTCTTTATTAGGACGGGTCGGCCCAACGCAACGCACCCAGCCCCCCCCCCTGTGCGATGCTGGTTTTTTGGGAGGGGGCTCCCGAGGCAGGCGGCCACACACTCTCCGTCACGCCGTGGATCAGGCTTACGAATATGTGTTGCAACTTCGTATGTGCGTTGCGCTGTCATCAATGCGGTCTCGCGCTCTGCTCTGGGTGGCTCGTTACCAGCAAGTTGAGTGGCTGACCAGGATTAAAACGGGTGGATGCAGGTTCTGGAACTACCTACAAAGACGTGCACGTTTCTGAGTGGCTCTGTTTTTTTTTTTCAGTCTTTTTTTTGTTTTTAATTATGTTTTGATTTTTATGCGCAGAATTATTGCGTTTTGATTCGTTGGTTAAATAATAGGTTTGATTCTGCTGCCCTCTGCTTTATTAGGCTGCCTGTGTCTACCTCAGGCGCGTGTATTTCTACAAGTAATCACCTAATTCTTTCTCCTTTAGAACAAAATTCAATAAACAACAGTAAACCATCGAGATCCGTTCCGGTCATTGTATGCGAAACGCCAGATCATAGCCCGTTTGCGGCCCGAGGGGTTGCATGGTGGAGGAGGTCGCAGTTATGATTCCTATCCGCATACGTGGTGGCAGTAATAACAACAAGGAAAAATGGCAAGGGAGCGAGTCGTGAAACGTAGGACTTGCGCAGGCAGTTGATGCCGATACCGAGCCGAACCTTTTCTTCCTCCTCCGCGACAGTGACTTGGAGCTGGTCTCGGCCCTGGTCAGCCCTGAGGCAACCCTCTCGCCTCAGTCACGGCGGTGGCCGAGATGTACACTTGTGCGCATGTGCTTGAGCATCGGGTACCTTGTCGTTAACTTGTTACCCTGGCTGACGAGACAAGGTGGCGTGTCAACCCTTGTATGGTGCCAGGCACATTGCCACAAGCAGGCGGCGGAAGACATCACATCCCAGGTACCTACTACCTTGTAGTCATGGATTGCCGGGTGGTGGCATACTTTTTACTAATACCACACAGTTCGGCAATGACGCATAATAACAGAGAAAAACACCTCGACTGTTGCTGTTTGACAGGACAGACATGCCGCAGCACAGACAGGCTACAGATGTATGCATGCGCAGCAATTTTTAGCGACAACCTGGCTGTCACCGGTGCAAGCCACTTAAAATAAATAAGAGGCTAATAAAAGCCCTGTAATTCTGGGGGCCCGCGTGCTGACCTCACGACTACGACACTATTTCCCTGCCCTTTTTGGGCCAAGCATTTTCTTTCTTATTATTGAACCTTGTATTCAGAGGTACCTTTTTCCAAGGCACCACCTCTGCAGGTCCGGCCAGCTTCCCGCGCGCACTCTAAATTCGTCCACGGTTATGAACTAACTAGTTAACTATTGATTAATTGCCATGTTTTTTTTCCCCTTAGGTAGTTACTCCGTGCCATCCGATTCAAGGACCAGTCCTCACAACACACATCCATCCACTCTTGGTCCCTCCGGTACATTCTGGTACACACGACGACCCCTGGTAGCGACCGACCTCGCTACCAGTACCGACCTCCCTACCAGGTACCTGCCTAGTACCTACCGACAAACACAACCGACACCTCCATCATCACCACCGACTTGGCTGACTACTGATTGACTACCTACCTCTGGAACTCACTCACTGCACCCACACACCACCACACACTTACTGCACTCGGCCTCTGCTGCTCTCCGTCCTGCATCATCCCACAGCAACAATCCATCCAAGGCGTCGTCCCCCCCCCAGGCACGATCCATCCATCCCATCCAGTCCTTTCAAAGGCTAAAATACCGCTCAACTCAGCCGGACTTGTTCATCCTCTCTCTGCCTCTCCATCCTCTCTCAACAGCTGCTTGCTTCCCGACCAACGCTCTCGTCCTGCCATCCTTGCTCGACACGGCCAACTCACGCCTGCGTCACCTCGACCTGCCAAAGCCATCAGTCAACCTGCTGCACGCAACAACACACCACGCAGCACACAAACGCAAACCCATCGCCTCCCCTCCCCCGAGTCGTCTGCACCTCTTTCGTCATCACCACCACCAAACCCCAGCGGCGTCTCCGACCGTGCGCCAACAACACAACACAACACAGCACAGCACAGCACCACACAATACATCCATCTCGTCTCCAGGTTGCCACCTGCCATCCTGCTGCCACGCCTCTTACGTTGGGCATCGAAATACCTCCTTATCGCTCTCGTCGTCGCTCGCTCTCGTCCTCCCCCCGCACGTCTGCCTTTCCGCGACACTTGACGCAAGCCCGCCCACGATGAGCCTTGCTGCATACGTCTCCACGATCATCCATTGAGCCTCGCCATCCGCCCCTGCTGCCCCCGTGCCCCGTTGGCATGCATCAACCACAACCAATCTCGACATCATAACAACAACCCGTACCGGCCATGGACAAGCCGTCTCCCCCCCCCGACGGTCCTCTGCAGCCAACCACCGCCACCACCCACACGCCATCCACTGCCGCCCAACCTGCTAATATCCCCCCCTCTCGCATCGCCCTTCCCTCCACTTCGGCCGCCGCCGTCACTGCACTAGTATCTGCCTCACCTGGTATTCCCCAGCATGCGCCAGGGTCGAAGTCCTCATCAGCGGCCAACTCCAACGGAACTACACCCAATCCCTCCCGTGACGGCTCTCCTGGCCGTCTCATTCGAAAGGCCACTTCCTCCAGTCGACTCTCTGGCAATCGCTCTCGAAAAAATAGCCAGCACGACCTCAGCCCAACCCGTACCTCCAGATCTCAACTACCGACACACGCAGCTGCCGCGCGCAGTTTATCAACCTCTGCCACCCCGTCGCTGCCCCCTCCCACCAAGGAACCCCAGCAGCCATCAACACCGCAAAAGAACGGCGTCGCAGCCCTCGATTCTAGGGAAGGTCCCCGATGGCCAGTATCCCCTCGATTACGATCTCCACCCCCGAACGTGAACAGGTCTAGCCCTGCAACTCCCAAACCTGAGCCAGATCTTCCCGCCATCAACGTCCAGCAAGCCAGCCCTGCCGTCAAACCCGTAGAGCCAGAGCCTGCTCTCGAGGCCGAACTAGAAGACTCAAAGTCCACGTCTGGCGGCCACACACCTGCTCGTCCCGGTTTGGAAACCGTTCAAGAAGTCACCACCCCGGTTGCCGCCCGCGGCATCCTGGATCATGTCAAGGAAAAGCTTGCCGCTGCTGAACCCCAGTCCGATGGCGCCTTAAGCGATGGTGGCCGTACCATCAGAGCCCGCTCCAACCACGTCCCAGACAATACCGTTGACGGTACCAATAGAGCAGACACCAGAAGAACGACCTCTGTGCCTCCACCCCCCGTCGCTCGCCAGTCTAGTTCACTGTCGATGAAGCAGGGCAAGGCCAAAACCGAAGGTTCCACCCAGAACATGACGGTCGAGACTGAGACAGTTGCCAGCATCCCCCAAGTCGCCCTCAACACGAGCTCCAAAGCTGACGGGGCAAATGGCACTCTCAAGACCAAGCAGAGCACCGAAACCATCAAGCCCAAAAAGGATAAGAAGAAGCCGGTACGAAAGCAACCCAACGTCCACACGGGGACCTCGGCATCCAAGGCGGACAATTTTGAGGCCAAGATTGCCAGCGCCGTTGACGAAGCCGACACTTCTGACTCGGAAGAAACCTTTGTCTACGACTCAAACCCCCCAGACGGCGGCGATCGTACTGTTCGTCGATTTCACTCCCGCACGCCCAGCGCCACCTCCATGGCCAGCCAACCCCCCGACCGCCAAAACGTTCGCTCCATCTACGGTGTCATGGAGGCTGCTGTTCATCACGGCCCCGTTCCCAAGAAGAGCATGAAGTTTGTCAACACGTTTAACGGCTCGGGGACAGAAAGCTTGACTCCTGGGGAAGAAGACGGCAAGGCGACCGGTCGCAGCGCTGGTGGCTCTGGCCGTGGAACTGCCAGACATCATCATCACATTGGCCGGTGGGGTCGCCAGCCCAACAACAGTCATCTGTCCATCTTCGACAATGATTCGCCCTTTGCCAATACTGCAAGATCGAAGCAGTCCAATACACCATCCCGAAACTCGTCAGGCCCGACGAGCCCTCGCTACCACCATTCCCCCCGCAGCCAGCTCAGCTCCAAGCGCTCTGCCCTTCAAATGTCGTCCATCTACGACATGGACGAGAATACCGGTGCCGATGACGAGCGAACCCCCCTGATTGGAACTGCTCGCTACAGATCCGGCCGTAATAGACGCGGCCCCCACAGTCTCCGTCAAGCCGAGTCTCAGACGTATACCCGACGGTCCTCTTACCTGAACCGATTCGCGGCATGTCTCGTCCTCACCATGATGTTTCTCCTGGTAATTACTGGTGCCATCGGATTCATGTTTGCCACGTCTCAGCCCATGGCCGGCATTGAGATTGTCTCAATTCAGAATGTTGTCACGAGCGAGCAAGTTCTCATCTTTGATCTTTCTGTCAAGGCTCACAACCCGAATATTGTTTTGGTCACAGTCGATCAAACCGATCTGGAAATTTTCGCCAAATCGGATCATGCCGGATCGGATTCGGATTGGTGGAAAAAGCCTGGACCAGGAGATCAAATACAGACCGGTGCCAACCTTGTAATGGACAACAAACCCAAGGACAAGAATGGGAAGGATGACGACGAAGATGCGGATAAGCGTCCCAACATTCTCCTGGGCCGCATCACCGAATTTGACAGCCCACTCATGTTTGAGGGCTCGCTCTTCCACCGGGGCAGCTCAACCTCGACTGGAGAGATGAAGCTCCGAGCGCCTGGGAACGGTACGGCGGGAGGCGTCAAAAGATGGGATCTGATTTATCAGAATGAGTTTGACCTCATCATCAAGGGCGTTTTAAAGTACACTCTGCCTCTCAGCGCCCGCGTCCGCAGCGCAACTGTCTCAGGACGTACCACAGTCAAACCCAACTCGGCCAATGATCCCCCGAGCAACACCCCCAACTCCACCGTACCAGTCGCCCCAAAGATATCAACTGCCCGTCTCCAGACAACGTGGACAGGCTGAGCATATGTTTTCCTTTGTTATTCATCTGATTTGCGTCCCTTTTGATGAGCGTATAGTATCATGGGCAATATATTTGGCGTTGGATTGCACACAGTTCCAACAGGAGAAAGGAACTCAATCACGAAAAGAAGACACGAGGATACTACCCTGATTTCAAGCTAGACGGCGAACCGAAATGCCTCGGCAAGGCCAGTCCTAGCAATCGACAGCGCTGTTGTTAGCCATACCTTGTCTTGAATTTACACTGCAGCTGATACACGGAGAAGGAGGACTTTTTTCTTCTCTTGAGACCTGAAAAGAAAAGCGAATATCTTCTTCTTTGCTTATGATAGATGGGAGGAATTGCACTTATACCCCCTTTTATGTAATTGTAACGGCTTTACGACATACACAAAGAAAATACAGACACATGACTACTCAGAAGTTGTGAAAGGAACAGAATAGAAAAGCTGAATGTGGCTGGATTTGCACATTATTGACAGCCCATCAAGTGGTGACGCTCCCTGCCCGCTATATACGATGCTCTCTACCTTTAATGCAAAGCTGTAGGTTATTGCACACGCATGAGAAAAAGATACAAAGAGTGGCCTAGGTATTCGGACCTGGAGGTCTTCCTATTTCTGCGTCGGCGCAACTCCATCCTCGGGCGAGTCCTCGGTGCCCTCGACGTAGTCGACGCGCAGCGTGCTGTAAAGCTTGGCCATGCGCTCCATCTGCTGCGGCGTGAACTGGTTCAGGCAGGCGTCGTCCGAGTAGTCCATGTAGTTGTGGACGGGGTCCGGGCCGGGGATGGACCACGTGTTCTGGGCCTCGATGGCTCCGGTGCAGGTGTCGCGGCCCTGCGAAGGTGGGCAGGGGGAGAGGGTTTAGCATAAGAACTTTTCAAGCAAGAGGGAGAAAGAGAGAGAGAGAGAGAGAGAGCGACTCACAGTCTCGCAGTCGCTCGCCGGGGATGCCTCGGCGGGGGTGTCGTGGATGTAGTCGCCGGGTCCGCGACAGCCGGCGAGGTCGTCTTCGGGATCGGCGTCGTAGGGGGCCTGGAAGGTGTGGAGCAGGCCGAGCCAGTGGCCGACCTCGTGGACGAGCGTCATGCCGAGGTTCGCTGGCGGCTCGTCGACGCCGGGCATCGTGTTGGGGTCGATGACGACGCCGTCCAGGGCGAGGTCGGTCTTGCTGGCTTTTCCTGGCAAGGTGCTGAAGAAGGGTCAATATGCGTTTTTTTTTTTTCAAATACAGAATGACGGGAAAGGAGAAGGGGGGCGGGAGGAGGGCACTCACGAGTAGCCGATAGTGTCACCGTCTTCGATGTCGCCGCCGCCGATGGGCGTGACGTAGACGTTGAGGGCAGAGTAGCTGCCCTGGCGCAGCTTCGCCTTCATATCCTCGTCCGTGGTGCCGGTGAGGTTGAGGTCTCGCCACTGGGGAGCGGGCACGAAGTCGGTCTTGTTGAGGACGAAGGAGAAGCCGGCCGGTGCGTAGGCGGCGTTGAGGACGGCGAGCTGTCGGAACAAGGAGCGTGGTTTAGCTGGGAAGAGAGAAGATGGAGGAAGAGGGAAGTAGGGGAGAGGAAGAGGAGGCGGAGGAGATGGGATACGTACCTGGTCATCGACGACCGTTTGCGACACGGTGGTTTGCGAACGAGGACGCGTCGAGTCGCCATCGGTCACGTTTCCGCTGCAGGCGCCGGGCGTCTTCTCGTCACCGCAGGTGATGACGTGGAAGAAGGTCGGAATCTTGAAGGGATCGTTGGCAGGCCGGAGGTATTTGGCTCGGCGGTCGGTGCCGTGGTTGGCGGCCATGGATGCATGAAGGGCCTCGATGGCAGCGTTGGACTTCGTGCTGCACTTACGGGTGGATGCCAGGGCAACGAGGCCGGCAAGGAGAGTAAATGAGACTTTCATTTTCCGAAAGAGAGAGAATGAGATAATAAGAGAATGAGAGAGAGAGACACAGAGAGAGAGAGAGAAAGGGGTAACGAAAGAGATGGAAGCAAACCAAGGGTATGTAGACTCTGGAAAAAAAGCATGAGATGGTCTGGTCATTCAAAGGCCAGAACCCGTCCTGTTATAAACCGGGGTATTGAAAGGAATCAAATGAAGTAATACTCACATATAGACAGACAGTCAGGCAAAGCCTTGCTCTTTCGACATCAATTCCATCTCGCGATGAGGCGGGCTTCACATACGGCTTCACTTCATTTCCACCATAGCCAAGGAAAGCTTAGCCTCTCGGGACCAGTGTCATATCCTCATGGCACAGAAATTCATGCGTGTCTACATCTCCGTTTCCCCGAAGGCATAGCACAGGTTGGCCCATCTCCAGCAAATTTCCCATCTTCAAAAGGAGCCTTTGCGATGGGAAATGAATGTCAACCAGCAACAAGGTGGTTCTAACCAGGGGTTTACTGCACGCGACAGGAAGCGGCAGGTATGGCCCGCACAGTCTCGGCAAAGCTGATGCTTTCGGGCATAGCTTGTACGAAGAAAGCAGCACACGCGGGTTTTATTCTCTCCCCCCTCGAGCACCTATCAAAAGCCGAGGCTATTGTCCGGCTGCGCCAAACGGAATGGCCAATTGCCGACAAGGTGCTGGGTGAAGAGAGGAGAAATGGGAGTAAGGCTGTACGAACAATAACACAGCCTCAGCGGCCATGCGAGTCGACAAATAGGGACAGGAAACAACGATTGCGGCTAAGAAGAACCATGATGGATATCCATAGGATCTAGAAGGCGGTAAACTAGAGACTGCTGGTTTGGTCTTGGATTATTTCGGGGCCAAAGAAACACAGATAGCGCTAATGAGTTCCGAAATGACATTCTTGACTCTTGCTATCGGCCCATTCCGAATCACGACTCTGGTGTTGGCTGTGATGAGAAGGACGAAGATGCGAGGCTGTTTTGTTAGAGGGACATTAGATTGGCAACGGGAATTACCGAAGAGAAGAAAGAGAATATGACCCTGTGTATCGGGATATAGGTATATATATAGTAATAACAGAGCAATATATTTGGCTTGGCGGTGGGAAAACTTTCCAACCAGAGCTTGCCGCGGGTATCAAGGCATGCATTAACACCAGCGGCGTCGGCGTCCGGAGGCAGAAATGCAGGCAATGTAACGTCTCATGTCATAATTCTCACTAGTAGTTTGTTTGTCATCAGTTGCGTATGCCCTGATCTTGAATTTGGAGACACTCACGATGCTCGTAACCGTAGCCACGGTATTAACTCACATCACATCTCGTTGTGGAGAGTCCCGTTCGATATAAAGGCTCAGATTCAGGTGATATATCTTCATCGTCAATTGAGCAGGCTCTAGCTTTGCCAGCCCCCCCCTCCCAAAGGGTAAAAAGGCAATCAGGGGAGCTGTTCAAATCCCGACAACTCGCGGCAGCGCCTTGTTATAGCTTGGCGTACGACCGGAGATGAAACCGAGCCCGGGAACAGAAATTTTGCAAGGCAGACGTATCGCCCCCCTCTCGGACCGCGATATTGCAAGGATTCTTCGTTATGGGATGCACGCAGACGGACCACTGAAGCGCTTGTCATGGGATGCACACAAACGGTTCTCGAAAGCAATCTTCCCAGTCAGTCCTGCCCTCGGCCCAAATCTGCTCCATCTTCCTCGCGCATCGCGAGAACTCGACGAAAATATTCCGACTGCGAGCCCCGCTCTCGAAGCAGCAAGCGACAAATTCTCGCTCATGAGCATCCCCTTCGGCCGCGGCGACACCGGCCACGATCAAGGGCCACAGTAGTGTGCAGTGGTTGTTGATATCATCCCATATCGCCCCGAGCAGTGCCAAGAGCCTCTTCCGAATCGCCCAACGTGGGAATTTTGCAGAGCGAACGGCCGGAAGGACTAGGGCCCCGTAGAGGTGTGCGGACACCTGGAATATCTCAACAGTCGCGGCGACGAGCGGGTAGTCGCCAAGGCCGTGATCTCGGGCCCAGGCTTCCGCATCGAAGGCATTTAGCTTGCTGAGGTAGGCGTGCGCCGCATCGCCAATGGCTGACTTCGTGACGGAGTCGCAGGTCGCCGCCTGAACACGTAGCCGCGTAAAGTGCGCAATGACAATGAAGATATCTGCTGGTATCGGCGGCTGGATAATTATGCCGCTCTGAATAATGGTCATCATTTCTTTGTCCGTGTATATGTCCAATCCGCGAACCTGTTTCTTGACAGGGCTTGTAGTATTGCACATGATGGAAGCTCTAATTACCACATAGTTTTTGTAAATGAGCATGTGATTGTATCAAAGAGCCCGTAAAAATCGTACAGAAGATGAACGGTGCTGGAAAAAAGACTTACAGTAACATGTGCTTGAGGTCCTTCATCACGTATGCAGATAAAGAAGGCGGAAATCCAACTACAGCGCCGAGTCCGCCGAGCATGTCCACGTACGCAAAGCCGCCGTTGAGATGTGCCTGCCACAGCGGCTCGTCGGTCTTAATGTTCATGCAAAATAGGGCAAAAATGCAGTATAAGGCACGGTATTTGCCGCCGTAGCTGCCACGATCCTGGATGCTCTCATTGGTCACGCCCAGGAGCTCGCGATAGTAGTGAAAGTACTTTGCCCAGGCAGGGGCCAGCGCCGGGTCTCCGCTGGGACACGGCATCTGGCCGCGGCTCGCGCACGACCACTGGATCTGCTGCGATATCATGCTGCAAATGAAGGATACGGGTAGGTGACTCCAGGTGTCGAAGGTCCGCAGTCGTGGCTGAGGCAGGTGGGCGGACTGCGCAGGGAGGAAGTGCGTAACGTCTTGTTTCATGTTACATTGGCATCAGCGTTTGGAGTTGAGTCGGAAGATGGATGGTCTGATCTGTTCGCGCCTGTGGTGACAAACTGATGCAAACACAGGATAAGGATAGGTTTGGGGGGGGGGGGGGGGGGGGGACGGGCGGCAATGGAGGGTCCATACAGAAACGAAACCCCACCAAATGAACCCATTTGGGCGGC